>PVIJ01000055.1:121131-449816 GCA_004024925.1 Scalopus aquaticus
CCCCCTACCGGGCCTCCCTGGTGGCACAGCGGTTAAGCGCAGCGCTGTGGAGCTGTGGGCAGCAGCAATGCGAGCTCCACACCCAGCTGGGGAGAATCCCACATGGTGCGGCAGACCTCTCTTGCCTCGCCCGCTGCTCCCCTCAGCAGTGTATTTCTGATCTGCCTGTTCTGCTCCCCGCTCTGTCTCTGGTGAACCCTCTCACCACTCCACACCTCCGGCCTGTACCCCAGCTGTATGTATAAATAAATAAATCTTCTAAAAAAAAAAAAAAGCCCCCTACCATGCTTCATTTTTCTGTTTTCTTTCACTTCAGTCTCATCTCCTTCTGAGACTACACCACTGACATTGGTAGAAAAAAGTAGGGCTATGACAGACTTCTATCCTTCTATAAAAGCTAAGGTCATCATAGCACGTTGTGATGTCATTCTTCAAAGTATTCTTCAAATACTTTATAATGAAGTGTTACTTCATTTTAAAGTTGGTTGAGGATTTTTGTCTTTGGAAGAGAGAAGGAAGAAAGGAGGAGTTGTGTTGGGCTCAAGCTGTCCCAAAAGGCACATGTGACCCTGAAACCAGTGTTCACAGTGGCTGCAGTCTCAGCTATACTCGCCTTCCTTTGTAAAAACAAAATGTGCTAACTTTTTTTTTATGGAATAGAATTAATAAAAAGTATTACAATTAATAAACCTGAGTTAGATTAAAAAATTAAATCTGAATCTAACAAACACTTATTTAGGAATACGCCTGATTTAAAATAGCAACATCGTATTCTTTTGAATTAACTTTTAAAAATTAATTTGTCAGTTGTTTCCACATCTGTGTAACTTGGGGCTACAGTTTTACTCTTCCATGTGTGTGCATGCTTCACTCATGCCCACCAGACTTCCTGTGTCTATGTCCTATCTCATTCTTTCTCCCATCCCCTTTTCCCTCCATGCGCTTTTCCCTGAGGTAACTAGTATATTTTTCACTGGGTCTAGGAATTTATTGCTGTGCTTTGCCACTATATGTTTCTTGGTTATTTATATTCCACAGATAAGTGAAACCATCTGACATCTGTTTCACTTCTTTCTGACTTATTTCACTTAACATAATCACCTCAAGGTTCATTCATCTTGTCTCATAAGGTACTATCTCATCTTTTTAAATAGCTGAGTAGCATTCTATTGAGTATATAGACCACAATGTCTTCCTTTTTTAAAGATTTATTTTTATTTCTTTATGCATACAAGAACGGGTTATAGGCCAGGGGTACCAGGGGGTGAGAGGATTCACCAGAGACAGAATGGGGAGCAGAACAGGTGGATCTACTGAAATACACTGCTGAGAGGAGCAGCAGGCAAGACAGGAGAGGTCTGCTGCGCCATGTGGATTACCTCCCTGCCCGGGGATCAAACTCATGCTGCAGTGGCTGCTGATAGCTTGATAGTGCTGCGCCATCAGCGAAGCCCCCTGTACCCCACAATTTCTTTATCAGGTCATCTGTTAGAGCACTTAGGTTGGTTTCATGACTTGGCAGTAGTGGAATGTGCTGCTATGAACATAGGTGCACATATGTCTTCTTGTATTAGTGCTGTCACATTCTTTAGGTAAATACACTCAATGTCTATAAATGGCTGCCAAGACTTTGAAATAAATTTTGAAATAAAGCTCCCACCCTTTTAGGCTAGTTTAATCCTTTGATAGAAAGAATTAAACTATAATTACACTATAAGCTATATGTACATTAACTGGTCTCCAAAACTTGTAATTCTGCAATTCTCAATGGAATCAGAAATACCCCAAGAATTTTAGAATTTACCTAGTGCAACAGTTTTGAGATGGTAGGCTAGCTAATTTGCTGTAAGCTTGTTAAAAGCAATGATTATAAAAACAAAAAGCAGATTACCAGGCCCATCCCAGCAGGTCTGGCATATTAAATTTGGAAGGAAATTAAAAAAAATTATTGGTTTTCTTCCCAGAAAAAATGCACATCTAGTCACAATATTATATATGATATAATCCCCTGAAAGACTACTCACAGGCTCATAAATTGATGGACCCCAGATTAAAAACATAAAAAAGAATTTAGAACCAGATTGTTTTAATTGTTTTCAAAAGGTAGCTAAGTGGAAAAAGGAATAGATTTATTCCATATTCGCCAAAAGAAACAACCATGAGGAACTCATAGTAGTTGCAGATGAATTTAAGGAGCTCTTTCTAATAATTAGAGCCAATAAATCATCTCATAGCTCTCTTCACAGAGTAATGGGCAGCCCATTAATCTAAGAGGTTGAAATTAAGTAGATGTTTTTAAAATAGAGGTTAAAAAGAAGATTAGGACTAACATCTAAAGGATTCCCATATTTGAAGGTAAGAAGGTAGTGCAAAATAACTTTTTCAATTTTAACATTTTATGATTCTAAGAAGTCGCAGAAAAAAGGAAAAATGAAAAAGGAGTAAGATAAAAAGTTAATTTTAAAATACTTTTAGCAGATGGGATATAGACACAGGTAGTTGGTGGAGAGGGGAAAAGGGAGGGAAATTCCACAACTCAACATATTCTGTACGTATTGTTAGCTACTTTAGGATTACACAGCTAATCAGATGAAATTCTAAGATACAACCAGTTAGCTTTTCTCATTTAGTACTATTCCTTCCAGAATTAGCCTCTATCACTTTTTTCCTGTAACACTTTCACCTTTAGCCATACATAGAAAAAAAGGGTTCCAGGTGAAAATTCATATTTAAGCTTACAAAAACCACTTTTTCAAACCTCTTATAGGTTGCTTTCAGTGTTTAAAATAATAAGAATAATAAAAACTCAAGTGCCTGCATTTGTACTCTATAGTGTAGTGTATCTGCCAATGTCCCTGTCTTCAAATGTAAACTGTGATCAGCGAATCTGTTAACACCACCTTCTTTCTTTTTCTCTCCAGCATAATTTTATTTAAAAAACAATATTAGAAAGTATACTATAACCAAATCACTTTCTTTACTAACAATGAAATGTACATATCCTAATTATACTGAAATAAAATTTTATAGTGACAATGCACTCAAAAGTCATACTGCATTATTTGGTGTTGTCTTGTGTCTGGATTTCTTGCACTCTAAGTTGAGTATCAACAGAGTAATCTCTGTCCACAAAACCGTGGTGGGGGGGGATATGGGGTAAGGAGACAAAATGTCAAAAACAGATTTTTAGGGGCCTCCCTGGTGGTGCAGAGGTTAAGTCTCAGCATATGAAACAATCTGCACCCACTGCAGCAATCCTAAAGCAAATACTAAAGCAAATCTAAGGCTACCTGCAGCATGAGTTCGATCCCCGGCCAGGGAGCTTGCCACATGGTGCAGCAGACCTCTCCTGTCTCGTCTGCTGCTACCCTCAGCAGTGTATTTCAGTCAATCTGTCTGTTCCGCTCCCCACTCTGTCTCTGGTGAATCCTCTCACCACCCCACGCCTCTGGCCCTATACCCTAGTTCTTAGATGCATAAATAAATAAATCTTAAAAAAAAGGCAAGGAAGAAAAATGGACAAGACTGTGTGACCAATGAACAAGGGGTGAAGGTGAACAAAAGGAAGAAATATAAAGTGATTCCCAGGTTTCTGGCCTGCATCACTAAATTGATGATGTAGCTATTCAATTAGTGAGGATAAGGAACACAGTAAGAACGGGTTTGTCAGGAAAGGTGATGAAACTGGTTTTGGACATGTTGAATTCAAGGTACTCATCAATCAATTGGTAGCCAGTAGCAAACAGGCCAGGAAAAGAGGTCTGGGCTGGAGCCAGACTTGGGCATTGTCAGGAAAACATAAGAGTAAGAAGGGAAAACAAATATATAACCAAGATATAATCTTGGATAGCAACATTAAGGGAGAGATAAAGGAAAGCTAATGAGTTCAAGAGATAAAAGGATAACTAAAAGCTCTTTAGGTATTCCTATTACTATGTATTCCCAGGCTCTACTTACTACAGGAGGTAGCCAAAATCAAAATCTAGAGAAGTTGGGTAGGATGAAAACTGAACGATATCTAATGAACTTAGCAATTACAAAGTTATTACCTTGGCCAAAGTACTTGAGTAAAACAATGAACGCAGAAGTGAAACTGCAATAGATTGAACAGGAAAGAGAGAAGAAGAAATTAAAATAAACAGTTTATTCTTTCTGAAAGCTTGTCTGTAAAGGATAGAAGTAAAATATGACATCGACTAGGAAAAAAAAACCTAAAAGTTATTCATATAATAAATTGAGGGGAAATCTTAATTCTACTTGCTAAAATAACAGAAAATATAAAGAAGTGTTTGAGTAAAACATTTAAATATAGAACAGTTTTAAGAGAATCCCAAGTTGTTACTAGTAATATGCCAATTATTTATATAGTATTAAATAAAACATAATTTATTGATAAGGAACTAAAAGTAATATATCAAAATATTGTTTAAGTGAAATAGAAGATTTTCACCTTGTTTCAAATTTTGAATATTTTCCAAATTTTAACAATGAGTTTATAGTCCTTTTATAATGGTGGTAGGAGGCAGAAGACAGTAAGTTTTACCTAAAAATAATGATGATTAAAAGGGAGGAAAAGACTTAAGAAATTCTAACTCAAGGAAGACAGATAATAGAAAGAGATGAAAGATAAGCAGGCAGAGAGCAGAAAAGAAACAGAAGGAAAAAAGTCAAACCAGCACAAAAATGAACTCTTCATTGGAAGTAGCACAAGGAGTATAAACAGTGCTGAAATGTAGTAAGGGACATAGATATCAGGATTGAGAAAGGCAAGCAAGACAAAAATGAAGACTGAAAATAATAAAACACTGTTGAAAGAATTAAGGAGGATCTAAACAAATAGAAAAACATCCTGTGTACATGGATTGGAAGACTTAATGTTATTAAGATGGTAATACTCCCCAATCTGATATACAGAGATTCAATGCAATCTCTACAAGAATCCCATCTAGGTTCTTTGAACAAACTGACAAGCTGATTCTCAAAGTTGTATGTGGTTGCATGTCACTTAGAACAGGCAAAACAATTCTGAAATATAGTCAGAGGACTAATATATTCTAATTTCAAAACTTGCTACAAAGCAATGACAGTTGAGGCAGTGTAGAACTGGCTCATGTACAGACATAAGTAACAATAAAATGGAGTCAAGAGTCTAAAAATAAATTTATATGCTTATGGTCAGTTGATTTTCAACAAAGGTGGCAAGACCATTCAGTGGGGAAAGAACAGTATTTTCAACACATGGTGCTGGGTGGGACAACTGGATAGCCAGTTGAGATAATCCTTACCTAACACTAAATATAAAAATTCACTCAAAATGAATAAAAAACATAAATGTAAAGCAAAACCATAGTAATTCTTCATGACCTTGGATTTGGTAAAGGATTTTTAGATATGACACCAAAAACAAGAGCAACAAAAAGAAAAAAGAAAAATTGGACTTCATCAAAATTGTGCTTCAAATGACACAATTAAGAAAGTAAAATGACAATCATAGAACAGGGAAAATATTTACAAGTCTTATGTCTGATAAGGGACTTGTATCTGGAATACATAAAGAGTACTCACAACTCAGTAATAAAGATGATTCAATTAAAAATTGGGCTTGTTCCAATTTCAAAATAAGCACATGAAAAGATGCTTGATACCAATTATACAAAAAGAAAGAAAAGCCATAGGAAAATTTTAAAAACTAAAGAATTAGATGCCTGACATCACTAGTCATGAGGGAAATGGAAATCAAAGACCAAAATGAAGTGCCACTTCAAACCCACTATGATGGTTAGAGTCAAAAAATCAGATAATAATAAGTTTTGGCAAGATGTTGAGAAATTGAAGCCCTCACACACTGTTGGTAGGAATGTAAAATTCCAGCCTTTTTGGAAAACATTTTGTCAGTTCCTGAAATGATTAAATATAGACATAGAGTTACCATATGTTCTAACAATTCTACTCCTAGGTAAATACCTAAGAGAAATGAAAACACATGTCTGCACAGAAATCTGTACACAAATGTTTAGAGCAACATTATTCATAATAGTCAAAAGTGTAGAAACAATCTAAATGGCCATCAATGGATAAATAGATAAACAAAATGTGGCATAGCCATACAAAGGAATATTATTTAGCCACAAAAAAGAATGTAGAACTGATACCTGTTACAATATGGATGAACTCTGAAAACATTATGCAAAGTGAAAGAAGTCTGTCACAAAAGGCCATTCATATTTTTAACAGGGAACTCTACAGAGACAAAGTAGATTAATGGTTGCATGGTGCTGGTGTAGGTGTAAGGGGAGCAGAAAAAGTTGTAGAGAGCTAAAGGACATAACTTTTTTTCCTTAAGCTAATCAAAATGTTCTAAAATTGACTCTGGTGATGATTGTACCTATCTGAATTTACAAAAGACCAATGAATATACTTTAACTGGGAGAACTATATACTTTATATACTTTAACTGGGAGAACCATATAGCATGTAAAGTATATCTCAATAAATCTATTCAGAACAGGTAAGTAGAAATGTTGACAAAAAGTTTAAAAGGATTAATGACTTTTGTACTAAAGAAAATAAAGAATGGAATTGCAAGCTATTTGGAAAATCTCTACAAGAGCCTACAATCCACTAGATATAAATAAAGCAGTGTTCAGGAAAAAAAGCCTTGTAATTTAAACACTTGGGAAAAATGAAAAAGAACATTATAAGCATCCGCCATACAATGATAGGAAAATAATCCCAAAACAAATACCTAAGGAAAGCTAAAGATTTAAAACAATGAAAAATAAATAATAAAAGGGGAAAAAGAAATAGTAAAACTAATTTTAAAAAAATATCAAGAGCTGGTTCTAACAAGAAAAAAGGGCAAGGCTTCACATACACAGAAATAAGTGATTAAATCAATTGATAATGTAGTCAGACACAAGTACAGGAAATTTGTTTGAAATCATAAAAAAAAAAATCTTGCTCCACTTCACACAAATAATTTTGAAAACCCAGATGAAATTATTTTCATAATCCATAAATTATCAAAGCTTTCCTACCCCCAAGATATAAATTGTAAAGAGTCAATTTTTCATAGATAACTTTCAAGGAGCTACCCTCAGCCCCAGAATGAGAGATCCAATGATCTCATAGTAAATTCAATCAAACCTTTAACTTCAATTCCAGTTAACCAGAGAGGGGTAAAGGGGAGTGAGAAGCATAGAAAAAGAAACTTCTGAAATTATCTTTATGAAATGGCATAATCTAATAAAGACAAAACACAGAAAACGATGAAATAATTTATTTATGAGAAATGTTGCAAAATTTCAAAGTAAAGTTCAGCCCAACAGCACATTTAAAATTGTAACACACCATTAACAGAGTGAGTTGATCAGGAAAGCAAGTGTGGTCCATTATCAGTAAGTCTGTTAGTACACTGCACCATCATAGTAGGTCAAAGGAGGAAAATTACTTAATTTCCATAGGTCCTAAAAAGACACTGACAAAATTTACTTCCACTCTTAAAAACTGAATAAAATGACGACTACTTTAACATTATAAAACATGTACAGTCAAGCTAAAAGTCAGGTCTAACCTTAATAGGACAGCACTAAAAACACCCCATTGCAGTCAGAAATAAGACAAAGAACCACTACTACCTTATTTTATAATACTATTGGAAAGTATTAGCTAAATCAATTTGACAAACAAAAGAAATAAGTACAAAAAATTAGAAAGGAAGGGATAAAATTACCTTTATTTTTTTAATGATTTGAATATTGAACTGCAAAAACCCTAGAAAAACAACTGAAAAACTATTACAGATAGTAATAGCTTTCCAAAGGAGGCAGGTACAAAACTAATGCTCAGAAATGAATAGCAGTCCTGCAGTCAAACAAACAGATATAATAGAAATAGAAACCCATTTAGGACAGCAAAAAACAAAACAAACAAAAAAAAACTGATCAAATATCAAAGAATAGACATAGTAAGAAATGTGAAAAGTTTACATTAAAAAAACCTTAAAATGTTACTGAAGGATGCAAAAGATGACTGGAACAAGGAATGAATTTATATCCTGTTCTTAAACAGAAGCCTGAAACTCAGAAAGATGCCAGTTATCTCTACATCTATACATCCACTGCAGTGCTGCAGAGCAGTCCCCCAGGATGGAGGAGGGAAGCGTGAAACGCTAATTCTAAGTTTGGGGGAAAAATAAAAAAGCAAGACTATTGGGGAAAACTCTGGATAGTAGAATGAGAGAGGATTATAATAAAAATGGCATTATCTTATACAAATAGGTAAACTGATGAATAAATCAGAAAAAATAAAAGTCCAATAATAACTCCAAATTCTATGTAGGAACTAAATAAACCTATAGATAACATTTCAGTACTACAATAACTAGAGAGCCACCTAGAAGAAAAACAAACTTGGATTCCTACCTCAATACTTAATGCAACTTATATTTTGTATGGGAGGGGGAAAAAGAATTTCATTTTAGGGAAATTACTTCATTAGCATTATTTCAATTAGAAATAATGTTGAAAGAGAAGGTGTTTCTTATGACAAAACCAAAATTAAAAAAAAGATTGATAATTACAACTATAAAAAATTCCTAATTTTTGCTGAAAAATATCCCATAAACCAGGTCAAAAGCCCAATAACAAATTATGAAAAATATCTGCAACACATGTCAAAGACTAGGGGCTAATTTCCTTAAAATATGAAGTTACTATCAGCAATATAAAATATCCCAAAAAAAGGTGAACCAAAGATATAGCCAGGTAAATAAAAATATATTAAAAGATGTTTTAAATAAAGGAAACAAATATGGCTCATATGCCTATTGAAATGATAAAGAAAAATATACCTACTACATGGGCAATTAAGAGTTTGATTACCCACTCTGTTAACATAGGAATGGGAAACCAGCATCCCCACAGTGGAAATAAACTGGTACAACTTCTAAAGAGGGCAATTTGTTAACATCTATCAAAAATTAAATAGTACATATGCTTTGACCCAACAATTGTACTTCTAGGAATATATTCTAAAGACAAACTCATGTGTGCAAAATTATATATACAAGGCTTTCCCCACCCACTTATTTAACCACACACACACACTCTCTCTCTCTCTCTCTCTCTCTCTCTCTCTCTCTAGCTCTCTCTCTTCAGGAAAAGATACATAAGAAATGTATTCTTGGTTATTTCTAGAGAAGGAAGCAAATTAGCTGGGGTCAAAGGTAGAAGGAAAACTGGACTTTTGTCACATACTCTTTTGTACCATTTGGATTTTATCCATGAACATAAATCACATTATTTTAAGTTGATTTCTTTATTATTTACCCAGTTTTGTTATGGTTTTCCTCCTCAGTGTCAGTTTTCTTGTTCACATTAGCAACAATGTTGAACTTTTCCCAGCTAATAATACAAAGTATTTAATATGAAACTCACTCAGTTATATCACAATTATAACTTGAATTTCCTTATTCCCATAGTTTCCTTGGCCCTGAGCTCTACTTCTACTTACCTATTCTACAAAAAGCACTGTTCCCTATTTTCTACTAGGTGTGTAGAGATTATGAGTTCGTAGAAATCCAGGACTAAGAAGGCCTGGCTGTCTTGGCCTATGGGGCAAACACATAATCACTATTATATTTTGGGAGACAGCAAAAAGGGAAGAAGTTGCTCAAAGTTTCACAAACCATCATTCATGCTGTCACTACAGATGCAAGGTCTAGTTCAATATTTTACATATTTAAGAACTTCATTTCAACCATTTGTCCAAAGGGGCTATAAAGGGCATAAATTTTTACCTCCAGGATTAGCCATAAAACAGATCAAATTCATAAGAAACTTGCTTATATGCAATACCAAAATATTAATTTAAATTTAAGAATAAATACATGTGATTATGTGTACACATGTATATACATATATACTTATGTGTGTATATCAAGAGTATCAAATCATACATATCAAGGGATCACACAAATTATATATATGTGCAAGTAGAACCACACAGAGCTGTGAGTGTGTATAGGGAGAGGCAAACAAGTCAGAAACATCAGAGAAAGCTCTCCTGAAAAACAGAGTGAGATCAAGCTGAGAATCAATAGAGGAGAAATTAAAAGGAGGATAGAATGAGGAGTGAGAGGGTTGCTAGATGATGGGATAGTATGTGCAATGGCTGGAGGGAGCATGGTATGTCTAAGGAGGTGGGAAAAGGTGTTCTTTGGTAGGAGAGAACATGATGTAAGATTTAACTGGAAAATGAGAGGGGGCATTCCTTGCAGTACCTATTATGCCACATTAAAGATTTTTACCTATTCTAAGAACAAAACTCTAATAAAGGGTTGTAAGCAGATATGAAAATAGATTTGCACTTACAAAAGATTAGCACATTGTATGAACTGGAGGGCAGGAGAAGCAGAAAGAATGCTTAGAAAGCTACTGCAGGAGACCTAGGTGAGGGATGATCGCAGCATGGACTGCAGTTATGGCAGAAATAAAATAAATAGGGCTTGGTGATGGATTACACCTGAACTATAAAGGAGGAGAAAACATTAAGGAGGATGCCCACATTTTGGTTTGCATGATTGTATATATGAAGATGATATTACTGAAAAAGAGAATAAAAGAGAGAACGAATACTCCACGAAGACCCAATTGCTTTCATTCACTGGGGCTGAATAGAGGGTGGAGACACAAAAAGAAAGGGTTCTGGGTACTAAGTATCTGAAAGTCTTGGTACAGAAGGATCAAAAATGGAAAACGAAATTAGATTTCAAAGGACAGAGAAAGTTAGCTTCTTCTACTTAAAAAAAAAAATTATTTTTACCTCCAGGGTCAGCCATAAAACAGGCCTAGACATTTCTCACCCTCCCTAACACCTAAAATAATTTTAAACATCTCAAAATAAAATTTTTCAAACAAGCAGGTAGGGATGCTTAAAATGCAATACTAGGGAGAATAAAGAACTGGTGTGAAAGAATTTTAAAGTATATATTGAGATAGCAGATGTTCCCAATTCTGAGTGAGGAAAAGAGGCTGCCTACTTGGGAGAGAAGGAATGAAGTTCTAATCCAAGGGAAAAGAAGACATAAAGAACAGGCTGATGACCATACTGCATGAATCTTCACAGTTTTGACGCATATATCTTTACCTCTGGACAAACTGATGCTCCTGGCCTTGTGTGCTTAGGGGATGCAGAAATAGCCCCACACCTTATTAGAAACCATGGCTTCCACTGCCATCAGGTGGTGGCAGTGAGGAAGTGCACCAACTAGGTTCTTGGAGCCTGGTATGCCAACATGAAGCCCACATCATAATTAATCTAAGATCAAAGACCTAAAGATTGTAGTAGTAGAAGGCAAAATGGATAGGGTGTGGTAAGAGATTTATTTTCTAATATGTTAATACACAAAATATTCTGCTATTAATTTGGGATAGTAAATAATATTTCCCCTTTTTTTCATGTTAAAGATGACATATTTAGCAATTTTAGAATACCCAGTCTATTACCTCACACCCAACACCTGATACTGTATCTTATATATCTGACCATTTAAAAGTGTGTCAGTGTTAATTTTAATGGTGCATATAATGAGCTAATGTGTGCTCCCAACACATCAATAACCTTATCACAAGCATAAGCAATTGTCTTATTGAATATGTAAATTTCCCTTTATTGTCGAATTAATCAAACAATATTAACTACTTAAAAGTACAAAACATGATAGTAAACACAATTCAAAATCCATCACGTTATCAAAGCACATCACCTAAACAAATATATCACTGATAAAAATCAACTTCAACATTATTCACATAAAACCGGGTGAATGATTAATATATCATTCCTGATAGTTCTCCTATCACCGTCGAAATGAGCTTGCCCAACATAATACTTGACATTGTCTGCAGTATTTACTCCCCTACTTTCCTTCTGCTATATAGAATATTCACTTAAAAATGCATCTCTTTAAATTGTCTGCACACACGTATGGATTTGATTTGTCTTTGTTTTATAAGACATCTAAATTCAAGCACAGAAAATTACAGGCCAAAACATAAAACAAAGGCATTGGATACATTTTTCCAATTGTCAATCAGTTGTTTTTCCATCGCAGACAGCGTAATTTTGTCACTAAGTATATTCTTGGTCTTCGTTTACTCCTCTTAATATCCAAACACTACTATCACATTTTGTCTCTGGATATTCCAAAATAATAATTCAACTCGTTTTTTTCATAATCTCTAGGTTCTGTTTCCCAGCCATTTCCCACCCCCAACCCCCACACACTCTTCCTCCTCCTTTCTTGTTTCAGAATACCTAACTCACACATTTGAGATGGTTTTTACAAAATTACTCTTTGGAATGCTCTCTCCTTCTTCTCTCCTTAATTGAGCACCCTATTTCCCACTGTTGGGCGCCAATGTCTTTCTTTTACAAGATCAAACTGCGGAAGCAGAGACTGGGAAACGATAAAGCGAAACATTTGGTAATGTCAATGTAACAGCGGCCTCTCCTTTGAAAAGAAAACACAACTCTTAACACAGAGCTTTCAACAAAGCAAAAATACTTTTTTCCTCTATGTTCCTCATCCCTCCCTGACCTCAAAGACACCTTTCCTTTTCTCTAATCCCCAGCCCCTCTGCTATGCGTGTGGCCTGACTTTGCTCCTCCCAAGGAAAAGAAAGCCAGGGAGAAAAGAAAAGGCAGTAGTCACCTCCCCGCCGCGCCCGCAAGCTGTCAGGACCCGGTCCCACGACTCACCTGGCAGGTGCGGCCTCCCGGAGAGTTGCACGAAGCGGTTGAGCTGGCCAGTCCCCCGACCCCCACTGCCCCCGCTGCCCCCGCTGGCCCCGCTACCTCCGCCGCCCCCGCCGGCAGCGCCTCCTCCCCTCCGGCGGTTCCTGTCCCAGCCTTGGGCGGCCGACATGACCGGCTAACAATTGCCGCAGCCCGGTCCCGGCAGCCCCTGGCCCGGCGGCACTAGCGGAGCCTCCTTCCTGGGCTCCTCAAGAGACCCGGGAGACAGGGGAAGGGGGAGCGCCCGGTCTTCATCAGTGACCAATGACTGACTTCCTTGGTGACAGATAGCCAATAGTCAGTCGTCTTCTTGGTAGGTGGAGGGAGGCGGGGAGAGACGTGGTAACCATAGCTATGGCTAAAAAAAAAACTTGTTGGGGGGGGCAGAGAAAGGCATAAGCAGCCACTCAACACTCGCATCCACCGCGCTAAAGGAGCCCGCGTCTGGGAGACTTGCAGGATCAGGCGGACCAATCGAAGACCGAGTGAGAAAAGCCTCGCCTGCAGAAGGAGTCCCAGCGACCAGCGACCGGCGACACCCGGGACTCCCGGCTTGTTCAGGTTTCAAGAACCTTTTCTCTTAAACACTAAAATTAGAAATAAGATTTTCACATAATACTTGGGGGGCAATACAGTTTTCCTCTAGTTTTACTGGTTGAGATTCCCTTTCCCAGACCGTTGACACACAAAGGACTCTCAGAGGGAAAAGAAACCTTGGGCGGAGTCAGCTTAAATGTAAGAAAAAGATATTCCCGGGTTTCATTTGTCATTCAGTTCAACTGACTGACCTCTTCGGTGTAAGCCTCGTCCCCAGCAAACACAATTTTAAACCTGCTGACAAACATGGGGAAATGTTCAAGCTCTCCGGGAATCTTAAAAACACAAATTAAGACCTCCAATGAGAAACCATTCTGGCATATGATATTAATATGTATTTTTAAAATAACACTCGGCAGTAAGTGGAATGCCAAGGAAAATGTACACTTACAGATGGCCGATGGCTACCTAAATGTTTTTATTCAGTCATACTCCTTTTGACGCTTAGAAAATCGAAATCAACATAAAGATAAGAACAAGTACAGAAGATAGGGATAGAAGGAAAATGCAGATGTGCAGATCAGAAATTTCTGTCGTTCCAAATTTAAACAAAAATTTTGGCTTTGAACTTACTGCAAAATAGGAAAATGTGGATTATTCACAATGTTTATTAATGATAAGGAAAATCATGTAAGTTCCTCAGGAGAAACAAGTTTTAAGGATTCTTAAATCTGGTGGCTTTTTCTCTGACGCTCCATTATAGGAGGACTTACATGAAGCAGAGGAAAATAGAGAAATGTGCAGGCGCTGAGAAAGCATATCTTCTAAGTCATGTTAGGAAAATTTGAGGTCGCCACTGATTCTGCCTCCTATTTTCCCACTTTCAATCCCTGTGGTCAGGTGTTTTAGCCATTAGCCCACTGCCTCTGAAAATGATAAATGGAAAAAAGCCTTCACTCTAAAATGTGAAAATCAAAATAAATGTTAATTTTTCTAAAGAAGCTGCAGCACTGACTAACCAAATAAATGAGGGAAAGTTTCTTCTTACAGGAGTATTCCAAATAAAGGATGATAGAGTATCTCCATTTGCAACTCCTGATGAATTTAGAGATCTACTCTTGAGAATCAGCCACTACCAGCTTCACAAAATAAAAGATGAGACAGTCGTGCCTCCAGAACATAAAATTGACTATGAAGTAGTCTTGTAGGAAAAAAAAAATGAACCTAATTTCATCAGACATCTTTACCTAACTACAAACTTACAGGAAATACAGAGGACAGGGAAACAAACAAAAAAATGCCACAGAAATGTAAACAGCAAAATCCAGACTATGGACATTCTTTTGGATAACCAAACACTTTTCTTCACCAAGTAAATTACAAAAGAAATAGACAGGTTTAGAGAAGAAATCTATAGATTTTTTTAAAAGAGACTTGTGATAGTTATGTAATTTTGTAAGTACAAATCATTGAATAATAATGGCTGCACAATTTTGTCAATATGTTAAAGACTATTGAAATACTTGAAAATGGTATATTTTATGGCATTGAATTATATCTCAATGAATTTTTTTAATAATATAGGGATGAAGTAATGAATGAGGAGACAGATGAAATAACATTGGCTTTACTTTAAATCAGTGAATTATATCTCAAGAAAGTTGTTAAAAAAGAGAGGACTTGAAAGACACCAATTAAATGTAATAGTAGGTTTCTGATGTGTACAATATAGGGGGAGGGGAACATAACAAGACCATTGGAAATTTGAACAATGATTATTTTATGATATTAAAGAATTATTGTTATAATTATTGTGGCTATATAAACAAAAGATGCCTTATCCTTTAAGAAACACTGAATTACGTGTGGATAAAATTATGTCAGTTATTTGCTTCAAAATAATGTAGAATCTGGCAATTCCACTCTTAGTTAAAATCAAAAGACATCAAATCTTAACTGCTCTTTGACATCATAGAGAAAACTCATCTCTCCTGCAAAAGAGCTGAGAGGTAGAAGACACAGAGTGGGAGGTCCAATGTCTGCCCCCACCTGCCCAGAGCCATATACCTGTTCTGAGCACCAAACATGTTCATCTGTTCATTTCACAAAATTGTCTGAGATGGCCAACATATGCACTGTAAGACTCACGGTCTGAGTGTATCAAGCTTGAAAAGAGATCAAGGACAATATAATCTAAAGGGTGTGATAGCAGAGGTATGACCCAAAAAGTGGTGGGGACAAAGAGAAGAGAGGTTTTTTTTAATAAGCTGCCATTTTCAGTAGCCTGAGACAGCATTTTCTATCCTGAGGCTTGCTCATGAAGACAGCATGGCAAGCAGTTAGAACTCAAGTTCTTACTAACTCAGAAACAAGTCAGTCGAAATTAGCAAGAAGTCTATATTGAGAATATTTTCCAGGAAATTGTTTTATAATTGTTGAAAGCATTCAATAATTAAATTGCCCAAATTGTCTCTGAGTAGAGATTCTATAATTACAATATTTGGTGTGATGGAGTAAAAGATAGGGGAGTGGTGAAAAGTACTCAGCAGATACCTACTTTTACTTAACATATTTGTGTCTTAAGCTCAGCACTGTGTAACTCACTGATTCTCAACTCTGATTGCACATTGGACTATTCTAAGGCCATTTTGGAAGATAATGATGTTGAGGCTCTCTCAGACCATTTGTATCAGAATTTCTGGAGTACAGGCTTTTATCGTATTTCAAAAGTACCCTGAGTTATTCTAAATCTACAGCTAGATTGAGAACACAAGTATAATTCTCTGTACCAGTTTTATAACGTGCAAAAGGAGTGTAATGTCTTCTGTTGCGGCAGCATACTAGAGTTGTGAGAGACCAGTGAAATAGCACAGGGTATATGAAAGTAGATGGGAGAGAACCTTGGGTTTTGCAAAGGTAAAGCCAAGTTTTCATCGTGGAGTGGGGAAGGAGTTAAACGATTCTGCTTGAGATGACATTTTAGAGGTAAGTCTCATCAAGGAGCTTAGATTGAATCCTAATGGAGCGCAGAGCCATTGAAAGCTTTAATCGGAGAGGTGACATGATCAGATTTGTGTTTTCAAAGACCACTCCAGCCATCGTGATTGGGGTAAGGCTTTGTGCTGAGACTGCCTGCCACGGTGGGTGAATCCACCTATGGGCCAGTCTCAGGGAAAAGACCTCTGCTCCCAAGTATCTTCTGCCTCCCATACTAAGTATTGTCATGTCACATTATGTGTGTTTTTGAGAGCAATATAACTGAAAATTGGATTCTTGTGTAGGCCACTTTAAATGCAATACTGTTCTAGCACTAAGTCATGTGGAGTCTTATAACCATCAATTATAACCAATTGTGGTGGAGTTTTGTAACTGAAAGACTGACACAAAGTGGAACTTTAGTTTTTGTTACTGAATACCTTTAGTTTTTATATCAAGAAAATGACACAATGTGATGCAGTGATATATTACTTGAGTTGTTGCTGGCTAAGCAGATGAGTACAAAGGCTGCCATATAATATGCAAATATGTACTCACACCAAATGAAGGCTGAATGATGTCACAGCAGGCAGTCCAAACACAAGTTTGGATTCGGTCCTAATGTTCCAAGTTTAATAAAACTAGAAGCTAGTAAAGAAAACTGAGTAATAGTTAATCATTTTAGGAGTTAAGTGAATAGACATTTGAATGTTTACTTCTCAATAATTTAATAGAAAGTTCTGGGCTGGAGCTAGACCATTTTTTTCAATATCTGCAATATTTAACATGAAGTCCAGATATTATTTCCTGAAATTTCAGCAACAGTTGGCTTATATACTCACTTAATGCAGATTTAAGTAACACTAATTTAACAACAAGGGAATGAGACAGTTTTATGAAGTCAGCAAGTGACATCTCATTAAATAGGCATTAGAAGAATGCTCTCTGACAAAGATTTGTGGACTATTAAGTCAGATTACCACAACAAGTAAACAAAGCCTTGGAATTATTTATACCATTTTGTATCTTTAGTGTGACGAGCTTTCATGAACAGTCACTCTCTGATTGTGTTAATACTATTGAATCTAAATTACACCAGCAAATTAAGCAGAGAAACTACACTGAGCCATATTTTTCTACTTTTACAAGTTTATGTTTATTTAATTTATAAATTTATTCTGATTTTATGTTTTATAAGCACTATAAGCATAAGGAGCTTAAATAATTTATGCATTTAAGAATATCTTTAAAAAATTCATCAACATTGAAGAAGGGACTTTTTTCTGTTTAAGACAGGATGGACAAAATTAAACCATGGAATAAACATTACTCAATTTTAAGAAATGCTGTTCTACCAAATTCTCCTTCTTGCTAAATTACAATTGGATTTGTTAACATGAAGCCAATAAAATCCTAATTAATACACTCCCTCCAGAGTTGTGAGAAATAGATGCAAACCATAAAGAATAATACAAAGGCGAGGTATTTACAACACAAAGTAGTTTCCTAAGAAATACTTTTTAATTAGTTAGCTGACAGAGGTGAAATAAAATAATATATAAAGTCAAAATAGTCCTAAAATTGGCCCCAGTAGCTATGTGGGTAACTATACTGTCTCTTTAAAATATTATAAATTTTAACTTAAAAAATAATGAATACATCCTTGTTGCAGCTTCAAAAAATAGAACATTCAGGGAAAAAAATTAAACTCTCCTTCACCCTCCATCTCATCCTACTCCTCACTGGGAAAAACAGTTAACAGATTGATGTCTATTCTTTCAGATCTCTTTAGATATATTTACATGCATATATGTAGACCTAGGTAGCTATTCTATTTCAGCTTGTAACATAAATGGCATCTTAAGAATGCATCCTTCAGCTAACTCGTCCTTTTATTTTTTTTTTTAAAGATTTATTTGTGCATACAAGCTGGGGTATAGGCCAGACGTGTGTGGGGCAGGGGGGAAGAGAATTCACCAGAGACAGAGTGGAAAGCAGAACAGGCAGATTGACTGAAATACACTGCTGAGGGGAGCAGCGAGCCGGTGAGACAGGAGAGTTCTGCTGTGCCACGTGGGAAGCTCCCTGGCAGGGATAGATCTCCTGCTGCAGTGGCTCTGGATAGCTTCACAGTGCTGTGACTTAACCCCTTGCACCACCTGGGAGGCCCTAACTCGCCTTTTTGTATAATATGTATTTGGTACATTGGATGCATAGATACCCTTTTTTAAGCAGGACTTTCTTTTTTTATTTGTAACTATTCTCTCTCACCTTTGATGAAAACAATAAGAATGAAGATCTCTTAGCCCCAAATTAGCATATTGTCTTTTAGAATATAAGTCCACAAATGCAGCTAAACCTAACAAGAAGGTGTTAAAGAGATCCAGATAAAGACAAACTTAAAAACTAACCCTTGAGGACTATGGTGGTGACAGCTCACGGGTGGTGGGAAACCTATGGGGAATACACAATAATGTAAAAGACATAAATAATAATAACAATAAAAAATTAAAAAAAAAAACTAACCCTTGAAAGATGAGTATAGAACTGAGGCATCCAGAGCAAAAAGGGGAAGGGCAAGAACAAAATGGAGCACAGTGGACTATGGTGATGGACTATGGGTCCTTTGGTGTTGGGTGCGCTACGGTAACTACTCCTAAAGGGGAGATCCTGTCCTTCCCAAACACCAACGACAATGTCAATCAACATTAACTCAATTTAAAAAAAAAATCAAAGACTACAAATGAATTCAAGCCAAATTGTAATTGCCTTCAGCTTCTGAAAAATCTTTTACTTCAAAAAGGGGGCCTCCCTGGTGGCGCAACAGGCTAAGTCTCAGCACTATGAAGCTATCCAGAGCCACTGCAGCACGAGTTCGATCCCCGGCCAGGGAGCTTCCTGCATGGCACAGCGGACTTCTCCTGTTTTGCCCGCTGCTTCCCTCAGCAGTGTATTTCAGGAGATCTGCCTGTTCTGCTCCCCACTCTGTTTCTGGTGAATCTTCTCACCACCCCACACCTCTGGCCTGTACCCCAGCTTGCATGCATAAATAAATAAAAATCTTTATAAAAACGAAAATTAAAAAAAGGGAGGGGTTGGAAAGGGCAGTTTCTCTAAATGGGAAATATAATTTGTGAAGGTCTTGAGTGGATCCGGGAATACCCTTGTTGACCACACTGTGTACAATTGAAAAAAATTCACTGACTTTCATTTCCCCTGAAGAATTTGTTCCAGAGACACTGTTCTGGTTTCGCCATTAAAATTTCACTGCTTAAATTGAGGATTCTAAAACTTTTTCAGCCTGGTGAAGTCTACAGTCACTTTTTCAGAATAATGATTTAAACATATAAAATGAAATATACAGGATTACCAACATATAAAAAAAAGACCAAATGTCTGTCATACACAAAGACACGCAAATATATAGATGTATGTATAAATATATATGTGTATATATGGGGAAATATATATGCATGGATGTATAGATGTAGATATATGTGGCTGTTCAGGCCAAAATCTTGGAGTCCTCCTAGAAACCTGCCATGTCAAACCTATCGCACCAGGTGTAGGAACCAAAAATATCTCCAGAAATTGTCAAATGTCCCCTGGGAGACAAAATTATTCCTATTTGAGAAGCACTGCTAGCGAAGGGCTATCAGAGGATAAAACAACCACTTAATGAAATGAAAACACAAAGCGGAATGTATTGCTTGGTATAGACAGTGAAAGACATGCTGGTCACATACAAGCTTCAGACAGATAACTGCTAATCTTATATTGGATTTTGAAGAAGTGGGGAGTTTGGGGATTGGAGATCTTTCAGAGGTCTAAGTGTGTTGACATCATCTGTAGGAGTGATAATTTGGTGTGACTATTGTTGGTGGGTTGGCAATCAGAGAAAGATTTGTTTCTTTGTGATTGTCTGATTTTCAGAATCAAGGGGTTGTCATTGAGCCTGCGGAATCATGTTCACTGCGGTGGTTATCATTGATTGACTGAACTCAAAACTAGCTCTGATTTCTAGCTGTTATCTTGGGAATGTGGAAACTTTAAAAATATTCCTAGTACTCTGTATGCTATTGTGTAGAAGTGGTGGTTGAAATCTGCGAGAGTTCTCTTCTGATTGATTTAATTTTCTAAGTGAAATAGGAAACAAAGTTATCAGAAGGGAGGATGGGTAGGTAAAGGTATTGGAAGTTTGATGAGAGAGATATAAAATAGTTATCTATGAAAGTGGGAGAGGAAGTTGATGAAGGAAATGTAGTATGATTACTGGATAGAATTAAGGGCCCATTTGGGTCAATAATACATTTTTTTAACTTTTTTTTTTAAAGATTTATTTATTTATACATACAAGCTGGGGTACAGGCCAGAGGCGGGGGGCGGCGAGAGGGTTCACCAGAGACAGAGTGGGGAGCAGAACAGGCAGATCAGAAATACACTGCTGAGGGAAGCAGTGGGCAAGGCAGGAGAGGTCTGCCGCACCATGTGGGATTCTCCCCGGCTGGGTGCCGATCTAGCGTCGCCGCTGCCAACAGCTCCACAGCGCAGTGCTCAACCGCTGCGCCACCAGGGAGGCCCGGGTCAATAATATTAAGTGAGACAATTCAGCATGCTCTGCATTTTTCTTTAACCTGTGTGGATGCAGGAATAGTGGTGAAGAGTCTAATTCAACTGTTACTGCGGTTTTGCCCATTGTGTACTAAAGCATGAGGAAATTGAGAAGATAGTCAAGAGAATGTATTATTTTACCTTATTTTGTTTTTTTATTATGACACTGTCAAACATACTCAATAGTAGGAAGAATATAGCAAACCCAAAAGTCTATCATCCAAATCCAACAATCACATACATTCTGCAGTTGTCTTTCATTTATGCCTCCACACATTTTCTTTTCCTGAAGAATTTTAAAGCAAATCCCAGACACCACACCAGTTCACCCACTAATAACTGAAGATGTATCTCTAAGAAGTAAGGCCTTCTAAAAACCACAATCACATCATCACAAATAGCAAAGCTAATATTTTTTTATTATTATCTAATTTTCAGTCCATATTCAAATCTTGCAAAGGAATGATGATTAATGATAGGTAATGAATTTAAGTTGGAGAAGAAATAAGGGAGGCCAGTGGAGTTAGGGATAGGAAAAGAGGATAGACCAATAGGCGAGGTCCTGACAAGTGAGAACATTTTAGGAGCTGGAGGCCCAAAGGGAGGGCTCTGGAAGGGCCTTGGGTGGTCTCACTTATATCTCTGCCCATTGCACGGTCACATCAGTCTTCTTTTTCAATTGATTCTGTGAGACAAACGCCTTTCATTCTGGGATGCTGGAAGATTCTGTGCAGATCTCTTTCTCACAATCTTAGCCATTGCTCTAGCACCCGATATTCTCAAAAGAATCTGCAGAATAAATTAGACCCTTCTCTTAGAGCATGGGTACTTCTTTGGGGGACTTAGAACCACAATTTCAAAACTAAAAGGAAACTTGTTTGATGTTGTTGTCTCCTTTGTTCATGACTGTCATTGCCACTGCCTTGGAGAGCGTCAGTCAGGACATATTCATGTATTTAGGGCAAAAAGGAAAATGTCAAATGCCACAAATTTCCAAACCCACCCCTTAACTTAGCTTCTAGGTAGGATTCTAAATTACGTACTCTCGAGTGATGGGCACCATGTCCTCACTTTTAAAAAAGTGTAACTGGGCCTCCCTGGTGGTTCAAGTGGTTAAGTCGCAGCACTATGAAGCTATCCGCAGCCACTGCAGCACAATTTTGATCCCCAGACAGGGAGCTTCCCACATGGTGCAGCAGACCTCTCCTGCCTCCCCTGCTGTTCCCCTCAACAGTGTATTTCAGTCAATCAGCCTGTTCTGCTCCCCACTCTGCCTCTGGTGAATCCTCTCACCACACACCTCTGTCCTACAACCCAATTCTTGTACGAATAAAAAAATCTTTAAAAAAAAAAAAAGGTATAACTTAGGAGAGCCTTATGAGTAATTAATTTAAGACTAAGGTGGGTCCCTCATCATTGCTGAATAAGGAGAGACAAGACACTAAAAATCTCTTAGCAACCCCAAAACACTCATGCACTAAAGAAACGACTCATCTAGGCATTATCCTAAACACGACAGCCCTCCTGTGGTGGCTTGCCTCGTTCTCTGACTGGGGTTTTATTTCGTTCTAAGATGGCCAAGAAGAAGTGGACACCCCAGGCATACACTGCGGGTCGCGTGGCCACAAGCTCGGAAGCCAACATCTAGAGGACGATCTTAACCCCCCAGAACGGAAGTTCCTGAACCGTCAAACCCGCGGGAAGCAACTCGGCAACGGACCAAGATGGCGGCGCCCGGTGAGGGACCGCCGTTTGCTGGGGTTGTTGAAAAGAATTGGGGTGCGGTTGTTCGTTCCCCAGAAGGGACTCCCCAGAAAATCCGGCAGCTAATAGATGAGGGGATTGCCCCTGAAGAGGGAGGAGCAGAAGCGTGAGTTCGCGAGTCCATTCTGGGTCAGACCCTGAGAACTCAGGCCTGGGGGCATCCCCTAAGTCGGCCACTGGGGCGGTGGGGATGGCTTCTTTCCGTGGGGCTAAAAGAAGCTGGGGTTACTACCCTTAGATGGTTTTAACCTTCTGGGGATGTAACACTGGAGACCGCATCACCAGGGGGAAAAAAAATCCACTAACTGAATGTGCTTTCCTGACTTCTTAGTCGGGCTTCCTAACCTTTGTGGAGGCTTAGATACCTTTAGCAGTCTGGAAAGCTTATGTACTCCTTAGATTCAGAATGTCTTTAAATACATAAAGTGAATTTAAAAAGAAATAATAAAGGGTTATCAAGGAAATTAATTGTGTTGGAATGCACTTATCAAGATAGTAAGAGAAAATGATGCAATAACATGCTTCCTTTTTAAAGAGTTAAATATCTAGTAGTTAGTCTGTTTACCATCATTTTGAGGTGGTGATGGGCATACACGTTATATCAGAACATGGGCCCAACCAAAATGTGGCGACAAAATACCTGTGCTTTCGATTGGTGACAGATTCACAGGTACTGCTGGTACTGTGAGTTTTTTGGTTTTTGTTTTTTAATTATTTTTATAATTGAAGGTGATGCTAAATTTCAGTCAGTGGTTAGTAAAATAAACGTCATTTTTTCCCCATCCAAGTTCATGGTTCGTCTGTGACTTTCTGAGAAAGATACTTTGCTTCTATTAACTTATAGTACTCAGTATAATCCTGTTTTTTATTAAAATGACTCTTCAGCAATCGCTTCCATTCCCTTCCCCAGGCACTGATGAAAACTTTTCACTGAAAATGAGATAATTCTTTTGCTGGGTTTTTTCCTCCCTGTGTGTTTTCATGAAGTCTCCTAAAGCTCTTTACTTTGATTTGAATTTTCTAATTGGTTCATTTTGGGAAGGAATATCAAGAGTTGGTCCAGGTGGATAAATTGGCCATACCCATTAACAATCAAAGTTGGTTTTTCTGCTGTTAAAAAAGAAATTTTAAGGTGGTTCAAATTGTATAATACATAGGAACCTTAAGTCTTATTTTGTGTTTGCTAAAGTTATGCAAAATACTGTTGGAGAATAATGAGTGAGCTAGAATATTTTGCCAGCATAGTATTAGTGGAACACTATAGAGGTAGAAGTTGCTCAAAGGTCAGTGTGATCAAATAAGTAGATTTGAATGCCAGACTGAAGAATGTGAATTCTACTTAGTAAGTATTGTGAAACTATCAAAAATGTTAAGCAGATAAGTAAAAAGCATGGCTCTGAGGGATATATGAATTTGGGAGGGTAATAGTATAAAAAGATGGTATGTCTTAATAGGGCAGTAGGAATTAAGAGTATTAAGTGGAGCTGATGTTCTTCTCTAGTCAACCCATAGACAATAGTTACAGTACAAAATGTTAATGCTAACAAGCTTGATTATTTGCAAGCAAACATAGATCTGGATAAATCTTGAAGATAGCAGGAAGGATAAAAGGTGGAAAGAAGGCTGAATGTAATAGACCTTGGAAGACATAACAGCCGAGAGGCATTGCCTCTGATGGAAGAATACATAGAAACTTAAAACGTCACTTGAAATTGTATTTGTAACCAGTGGAGAAATAATGACTAATTTAGAAAGAAAAAGGAAACCAGTTGAGGTATTATAAGAGGGTTAAGTCTTCATCTATCATAACAATCAATAGATAACAGTAAAAGTTAATAAAATAAAAATAAAAATGAATCAGCATGCTTGGCTATACCCATTTAAAGACAGGAAAATGTTGAACAGAGACCTGACCTGACTGAAATGACTGTTAGATGAATTTAAGTTCATATGGTGTATTTGAGGATATCATATACAGAGAAGCTACATAGAAAATATTTAGGCAGAGCATTACCATGAAAGGATTTCAACAGTTTTGCCACTTTATTTTAGGAAGGACACATCTGCCACATTCCAGTCAGTTAATGGATCACCCCAAACAGAACAACCTTCTTTGGAATCTACAAAGAAAGAAGCCTTCTTTAGCAGAGTGGAAACATTTTCTATATCCTTTTGTAGTTGATGTCAGTTGCACTTCTGCCAGCTCCAGAAATTCTAATTCCTCTAGGGTATTATATCACTTTGTTGTTTTTAATTTAAGAATTAAACTGGTAAGAAATTTCATATGACATTTGAGATTTAACCATTTCTTTTTATAGAAAGAAAATCTAAGAACCTGAGAGGAGAAGGAATAATAACAAATATTTGTATATAGTGTGTTTTCACATATATTAGCTTGTTTGATCTTTACCTTGAGCCTGTGAAATAGGTATTAATTATTATTATTGTGTTCATTTTACAAAAGAGGATACAGTTTCAGGTAGGTTATGTGACTTGCCC
Source organism: Scalopus aquaticus (assembly GCA_004024925.1). NCBI lineage: Eukaryota > Metazoa > Chordata > Mammalia > Eulipotyphla > Talpidae > Scalopus > Scalopus aquaticus. The sequence goes on from PVIJ01000055.1 coordinate 146,317, forward strand.
AAGGTCAACCTGATAGCAAATGGCTGAGCCAAGATTTTATAGCCTAAGTCTCAACCCAAACCTATTATTTTTTGAGACTATATTACATTTCCTATCTCTTGCTAGATTTTCCTCTGTATAATAGTTGCTTGTTATAATAGTTACCAGTTACTTGCATAACAAAATACCCTAAAACTTAGTGGCTTGAAACAGCAAACACTATTTAACAGTTTCTGTGGATCAGGAATCCAGGCCCAGGCCTCAGTCAAGGTGTCATCTGGGACTGTAGTCATCTCCAGGCTCTCCTAGGAAAGGAGCCACTTCCACATTCAATCATGTGGTATTGGCAGGATTCATTTCTTCATGGCTGTCGGGTTGAGGGCTTCAATTCAATTAATTCAATTAATTTAAGCCAGTTAAGTGATACTACTACTTTTGTTCCAGATAATCTTGTTTCCTTTAACATTTATATCTAAATTCTGTCTGTCTTCTTCTGTCTTAGTCTTTTGCTAATGTTGGAATATTTTCAAATTCCCAGATCCCGGGCCTTCCTGGTGGCGCAAGATGTTAAGGCTCAACACTGTGAAGCTATCTGCAGCCGCTGCAGCACAAGTTCAATCCCCGACCAGGGAGATTCCCACATGTACAGCAGACCTCTCCTGTCTTGCCTGCTGCTACCCTCAGCAGTGTATTTCAATAGATCTGCCTGTTCTGCTCCCCATTCTGTCTCTGGTGAATCTCTTACCCTCCCCCGCCCTCCACTGGCCTACACCCCAGCGCTTGTATGCATAAATATATCTTTTTTAAAATTCCCATATCCCTTATAAAAACTTTTTATTTATTTATTTATTTATGCATACGAGAACTGGGGTTTAGGCCAGAGGTGTCGGGTGGTAAGAGGATTCACCAGAGACAGAGTAGGGAGCAGAACAGGCAGATCTACTGAAATACACTGCTGAGGGGAGGAGTGGGCAAGACAGCAGAGGTCTGCTGTGCCGGGTGGGTCAGCTCCTTGGCTGGGGAATCAAACTCATGCTGCAGTGGCTGCGAATAGCTTCATAGTGCTGAGACTCAACCCGTTGTGCCACTAGGGAGGCCCCCCCTTATAAAAACTTTTTTGCATCTTTTCTCATGTTTTACCTTTTTTTTTTTCCCCTGTATCTGGTAAAATAAAAGCTTTTTAGACAAAATATAAAAAGTGAAGTGTTGGGTAGTTAAGCTCTTTAAATGATTTAGATGAGATTGGGTGCATTCAGGGTGTTATGATCAAATTTTGGATGGGGGAATAAAAAACTTTAAAAATGAAGAATATTATTAATTTCTCTTGCCTTATTCTTGGAAGACAAAAATAGAAGGGTTCAAGAAGAGACAATATATAGATGAATGGAGGAAAGTATTTCTGCTTGTTTGGTCTTCACCATTCATTGTTGTTTAGGCATAGCCCAGTGCTTTTCTGTTGTCTTTAAATCCCTAGTTTTTCATATTAAATGAAAGCAAATGGCTTCTATATTCTACCCCACAGCCAATAATAAACCCTTTAAATATATAAAATACATAAGGCTTCCCTGAGAAAATAGCGTAACTTCTTGCCCTCTATTTATTACGCAAATGACCTTCATCCTTTGAAGTATATACCTGTGCTTTTAAAATAGTTTTAAACACTTTTTTTACTGCATTTTCCCTTTATTAATGTATTTATTCGTATATACATAAAGAATGAGTTAAGATGTTCATTTTTATTTATTCATTTTAATATACCTCCAGGGTTGTTTTTCTTAACATGAATACTCTTTGAGATGGGCAGGTAAGCCCCTTGAGCTGTCTCCACTCGTCTGTGCCAGGTATGGCTGGGTCACAGTTGAATGTGATATGCTCAAGTGCTCCAGTTGTCAAGCTTTTCTCTGTGCTACCTTCCAACCAACTTTTGATTTTGACAGATGTAAGTATAAAGTACAAGTGACATTTTCTTCTGTACTCCAGAACACCCTCTACTGGCATCTCTGAAAAGATCAATCACTTGTTTGATCAAGAATGCATATCACTAAATATAACAAGATCGATTTGGATGATGATTATCTTCACCTAATTATTAATTTCAGTCATTGCCTTTTTTAAAAAAATAAACTACGTTAGAGTGAGCTTGAACTCACCTTTATATATCCTGGGAAGCTAACAGCAGAGTGCTTATTGTTCTAAAATTTATGCTTAGGCAGAGACACAGCTGCCAAGTCAAATCCTTGATCTCTTCTTTGATAGTGATCTTAGGGTCTTTATTTAGAACTTGTTTTCTGGAAAATATTAAGATGATGCAGATATTTTCATATTCTTTTAAATTCTCTTAGTTATCTTTATTTTCATTTGTATCTGTATTATTAAAGACTTTTGGCCATTGGATTTTGGATCTGTATGTTTTTTAAGCATTGCTTCCTGTGTGGGTTTCAGATAAGGACCGATGTGCTGAGCTAAAGAAAGCCTTGTGTACTGCCCATGAGAAGTTCTGTTTCTGGCCAGACAGCCCCTCCCCAGGTATTTATTTTCAAGAATTCCCATTTGCTGTCTATTTGTCGTTGTAGTTCTAATATCATCTATGTCTTGGTGAAAATCTAATCTTTGGAGTTTCTTTTTTTCCTTTCAAGAACTTATGTTCATTCATTTATTACTTAACTTTTTTAATGCATTTGACAAGCCAGTGGCGTAGCTATGCATACATTACCCCATTTAGTTCTCAGAGGAACTCTGGGAGGTAGATATTATCAATCCTAATTTTCTGAGATGAAGAAACTGTGAATCAGAGATCCCATAACCAGCTAGTGAGGTACTGTAACTATAGTTTAATCCGTTTCAGTTTCTCTGCTTTTCCCACAAGCAGCCCCATGTTCTAACCAGACTTTCTTTAGAAGGGTGTACATATGGCACTAATGGTGTCAGTTAAACAAGGTCTGGTTACTGATTAAGACTCACAGGATCCCAGTAAGAATGATTACAATTATAATTTATTACGATAAAATGACACAATTTAATAGCAGCCTTGTAGTAAGGATATCATCACAGCCAAAGACTGCCCTACCAACAGTAAGGGGTCTGGAGAGGCAAGGTGCAAGCACCTGTTATCCTCCCTGTTTAAAACCCATGGTAGGGACCTCCCTGGTGGCGTAGCGGGTTAAGTTGCAGCTCTGTGAAGCTATCTGCAGCCATTGCAGCATGAGTTCGATCCCCAGTTGGGGAGCTTCCCACATGGACCTCTCCTGCCTCACCCGCTGCTCCCCTCAGCAGTGTAGTTCAGTGGATCTGCCTGTTCTGCTCCCCACTCTGGTGAATCCTCTCACCCCCTCACACCTCTGGCCTACACCCTAGCTTGTATGCATAAATAAATAAATCTCTAAAAAAAAACCATGGCAGGACACACACTCTGTTTAATAAGGAACCACTGATATGTACACCAAACAAGGAATATGTGTGTTCTTTCAGAACATGAGAGCCCAAATTATAATCTCAAGTAGGATTTTAAAAAGTATTTTGCAGGTCTCCCTGGTGGCTCAAGGAGTTATGGATCTTGAAGTCATAAATAAAATAAATCTTTTAAAAACTAATTAATAATAATTTCAGCTGCCTTCTAAACATCTCCATATATAGCAGATACCTGGAACTCAGCATGTACAAAACTGAATTCTCCATCTTATTTTTAGGACTTGCTGCTTCTAGTTTCATCTTAGTACATGGACCTCCCTCCCTCTCCAATTGTCCTAGCCAGAAACCTGGGACACCTTAGTTACCCTTTCTATCACTACTATTCAGTCCTGTCCATCCTGTCTCCCAGATGTGACCTTTCCCTTACTACCACTGCTTGCTTTGGTTCTTTCACATTCTTAGTGACATTTGTGTCTCGTACTGCCTGGACCCAATAATTCCCTCAGCCTTTGCTCCATGTGCATGCCAGGTACTCTTTCAGTGCTCCAGCAGGCAATTTCTAACTCTGCTTGAGCCTTTACTTCCTGCTTGTGCAGCATCTCAAAGTCAACCGAAGGTGAGAACTTAAGGTCTTTCCTGGCCATGTGTACAACCTAGATTCTAAGTAATGTGTCCAAGCTTTTCAAACCCTGATGGCCATCTCATTGCCCAGCTTTTCATTTTAAGGTTTTGCCTAGCTTATTGTTTGCCTCAATCGTTATTGCTGCCTCAAGACAACAACAATGTTAAAAAGGTGCTGCTGGTTATTTTTGAAAATTCCCTTAGGAAAAAGCCAGTGACACCAGGTCAGTGGGACTTTCCAGGCAACTGCCAGACTGATCAAATCATGACAGTCACTGGGATGGGGCTTTGGAGCAGCGCCAGCCCTCTGCTGTTCCCCCAGTGACTACTAAACTGCTGATTTTCATCATTATGGTGGCTCTTGATTTTCAAGACTCCGTTTGTTGCTGAGCTGGGAAAAGAACGATGGAAATAGGAAAGTTAAAATGCCACACATCTCACTGTTCTTGCCAAGATTCAGCCATTTTTCTCAAATAAGTGCTTCCCAGATTATTGCAAACCTTTGGTTAATATCCAGAGTTCCAAGAGATTTTGTCAACTTTTGCTGATGTTCTCATTGCTTTCATGAGTTGCAAATTATCGGTCAGTGGTCCTTCCTCTGACATTCCCACTGATGAAGTTCTCAAATAAAAACAGTTGACATGCGCTTAATAGAAGAAACAAAATATTTAGAAATATATCTTTTCTACTTGTTCAAAGTAATGCTAAGAATTGTTTTTCTTTTTTTTTTTTTTATACATACAAGTTGGGGTACAGGCCAGAGGCTTGGGGGCGGCAAGAGGGTTCACCAGAGACAGAGTGGGGAGCAGAACAGGCAGATCAACGGAAACACACTGCTGAGGGGAGCAGCGGGCGAGGCAGGAGAGGTCTGCTGTGCCATGTGGGAATCTCCCAGGCCAGGCGTCGAACTGGCGTTGCCGCTGCCGACAGCTCCACAGCACAGCGCTTACCCTCTGCGCCACCGGGGAGGCCCTAAGAATTGTTTTTCTTTGGTACTTTTTGCATATCAGTAAGAACTCATGACCTTTCAAAAGCATGTCATTTTAATTAATTACAGTATTTGTTCTCTTACCTGAGTCTCAGATATTCACTACTCAGGTGATGGGTCTCCATTAAGCTCGCTGTTCTAAACTATCTGGCATTCCTAAAAGTATTTGTATCTTCTAGCAACCACACAATATTCTGGATCCAACTTGATTTATTTTCTCTGCTCCAATGAGTAACTTTCCAAAGAACCTGATCCTTTTAACAATATTGGATTCACTTATAGCAGGACTATAGGGAAACCAAATAGGAGAGAGACACGGGGGGGGGGGGGGAGGGGGGAGGGGGGAATAAGGGCACAAAATGGAGTAGAAAAGGACACAAGGGACCACAGAGCTGGATCATGGGTGAATTGGTGGTGGGTTACCCAAGGGGAATACAAAATGTAAAAGATATAAATAACAATTAAAAAAAAAGAAATCAAAATATGGTTGCTATTACGCAATTTGTGTTAGAAGTACTACTGCTACTGCTTTTGGGCCCCTTTTAATAACAAAGCTGGAAAAGGATTTTTTTTTAATAGCCTCTTTGAGATGTAATTGCCATGAATTAGGCAGCACTTATCTAAGTGTACAATTTAATAAATCTTCACATACTTGCACACCCAAGAAGACATTGCTGCAAGACTTCTAGATGGCATGACAGTTTATATTCATTTTCCTAATAATTTAATCCATATAATATTGTTCCCTACTTTTCTTATAATTTGAGATTTCATTGATCATGAAATTTACTACATTGTTGGTTGTCTCCATCCTTGTGGGGATCATTTACTTTAAACCACTTTAATGACTTTTAAGCTTATTTCTTTGCATCCAGACTGACCCCCTGTTTTCAATGCACATGATCTTTCAGTGATTTCTGTCAGTAGTTTTCTTTAAAAAAAAAAAAAAAAATCACATACACTAATAAAATCCTGGTCTGGCCTCTATCTATACTTTAACCTTATTTCCTATTACTATCACTACAGGCTCGCTCTTAATCCTTGTGAAACTATTTTAAAATTCCTCAGATGTGCCAGCTTTGGGGCTTTTGCTTTTATACACTACTGTGCATCTTTGAGATTCAGCTTAGACCTGACAGCTTCTGAGAAACCTTTCCTAAGACACTGCTTTTGAAACATCATCTTGAACGTATCATCGCAGGTCCATCCAAAAAAAAAAAAAGTATTTCTTAATATCAAGTATCTCATCAACATTACATTCCCTGTGTTATTCTTTACATGTTATTTTTTGTTTTTTACAATTTGTGCCCATATTATCTTGCAGTTTACTCTTTCCACAGATCGATTTGGAATGTTGCCATTGGATGAGCCTACTGTGCTTGTTAGTGAATTCCTAGATCGTTTTCAAAGCCTTTGTCACTTGGATCTCCAGCTTCCTTCCCTGAGGCCTGAGGACTTGAAAACCATGGTGAGTCTTTCTTGGCTAGCCTACAGTGGCCTTCAGTGGCCACCAGCATTTGCACATGAAGCTTCTCTTTAATGCCAAGAGAAAGCATATTGGTATGAAGAGAACTATTATCTCTCAATGGGCTGTTTTCAGTCTCTACCAGAAAGGCAACTACTGAGGGTTAAGTAAGTGGATTCCATATAAACTTTTAGATAAGATTCTGTAAATTGCATAAATTCAGTTTTATCTTGATCTGTTACCTAAAACTGTTTAACAGAAGATACTGAAATGTGACTTCCTAGGGCTTATTGCATATCATCTTCCAAAGAAAGCACCAGAGGAGAACTTGTAAACTCACTTCTCCCTTGTGAATAGGAATTTTGAAGTTCTCTGACCTGTCTGTACTTTGTTTCTGTTTTTGTTTTGTTTTTTAAGATTTATTTATTCATAGAACTAAGGTGTAGGCCAGAGGTGGGGGGTGGTAAGAGGATCCACCAGAGGCAGTGTGGAGCAGAATAGGTGGATCTACTGAAATACACTGCTGAGGGGAGCAGCGGGCAAGGCAGCAGACATCTGCTGTGCCATATGTGGGTCAGCTCCCTGGTGTGGGACGGAACTCAGGCCATAGCAGTGAGAGCACTGAAACTTAACCCCTAAGCTACCAGGGAGGCCCTCATCTGTACTTTGAAACTGAATGGTTACTGTCCCATTTCACCACTGTCTGGGTACTCTGTGAAGACCAGCTTTACTGTAGAAAATAGAAACTGCTATTTTGCTGCTTCAGTTTAAGAAGCTGTTAGATATTTTAGGACCAAGCTATTAACCTTTGAATCCCTTTATAAATGTCACCTGTCCCTAGCCAAGGCATATTTTTTTTTAACCTGTCATAATTCTCTATTAGAACAAAAATAAAGATCGTGGCAAGCTTTGTTGTTCTTTCAAAAAGTAAATTCAGTGTGAGTCCAAGGTATAAACAGGAATCTGTTTCCCTTTCTTGGGTTTGAAGTTTATAGGTTCTTGGGAAAATCCACAGTTGGTAATTGAAAACAAGTTAGTTCTAAGAAAAGATGTGATAGTTCTAGGAAAATGGCTACTTTTCTCCATCAGCACATCAAGGACAATTCAGAAAGCTATGTGGTAGTTTTGTGCCGTCCTAGAAGTCAGTCTTCTCTAAAAGGGAGAATGTTTCATGTTTGTCATTTCTCTCGGGATTTTTGCCTTCTACCTTCTCTGTTATACCATAATCATTACTTTTCTTTCCGTGGTGGTTGAAACTTTATTTTATCTTGGTTCCTTTGCAGTGCTTGACAGAAGACCGGATCAGTCGTCTTCTCCACCTGCTTGAAGATGAACTTGATCACCGAACTGATGAGAAAAAAACCGTAACCAAACTAGGCTCAGACATCCAGGTCCACATCACTGCCTGTGTCCTCGCGCTGTGTGGCTGGGTGTGTAGGTGAGCGGGAGTTTGTCTGCACATGGACTGTGACTACATTTCACACCCTTATGCATCAGTCATTAATGTATCATGTGGTGGTTCCTGTTCAAAAAACAGAGAGAGAGAAACTGAGGGGGTGGGAGGAACATTAAGAATCAGTAACAAACATGGAATTAGAACTCAGGAATTCTTGAACACACCTAAATTTTGTTGCTTTTACTGTCACTTTCCAAGTGGGAATTTGTATTCCTAAAACTAGTGAAGCCCCTTTCTGTTCTTAGAAAGGAAGAAAGATCAGTTTAAATGACAAAAACCACCAGAGAAACCCAGCTGGAGTCCGCCAGGCCCCACATTGGTGTTTCCATTCCAGCTGCTTGATTTGGCATAAGCTCCCCCTGAGAGAGAAGACTCAACCCACCTTGATTTACTTTAAAAATGCCTTCTGTGGTAGATTAAGGAATATTTTTCAGTTAAAAGGTAAAAGTTTTTAAGAGGAACAGGAGAAACTTAAAAACATATCTTTAAAGTAGTCTTGCCATAGAGAGCACACCAAGATCCCTAGATCTTCTATGGGAAATATGGGAGAAATGATAGAAGTTGGAGTCCTGAGAGGATATGGTTCCCAAGTCTAAAGAACTGTTTTTCCAGAGATAGGTTTGATGAGATAAAAAGCCTACTCAGGTCCTCCCTGGTGGCGCAAGGGTTAAGTCTCAGCACTGTGAAGCTGTCCGCAGCCACTGCAGCATGAGTTCGATTCCCGGCCAGGGAGCTTCCCACATGGCGCAGCAGACCTCTCCTGCCTCGCCCGCTGCTCCCCTTAGCAGTGTATTTCAGTTAATCTGCCTGTTCTGCTCCCCACTCTCTCTCTGGTGAATCCTCTCACCACCCCACACCTCTGGCCTACACCCCAGCTCTTGTATGCATAAGTAAATAAATCTTTTTTTTAAAAAAAGCATACTTGAAGATCACTACACTTAGTCTCTTAGAAATATTACCCTTTGAGAAGACTCACTTTCTTTTATCTTCCTACCTAGTTCCTTCCTGGAACCCATGCAGCTCTCCCTGATAACATGTTCACAGTGTATGAGGAAGGTGGGGCTCTGGAGCTTCCAGCAGATTGAGTCATCTGTGACCGACCTGGATGCCTCCTTTGGCCTGACCAGCTCACCCATTGGCCCTGAGGGGCGGCCAGAACGTCTCCCACTGGTGCCTGAGTCTCCTCGGAGGATGATGACTCGGAGCCAGGATGCCACATTTTCCCCGGGCTCGGAGCAGGTATGGATTTCATTGGCGTGTACGAGGTGGACTTTTTTGATCAGCCTTCTTGCCGAAAGTGTTGTTGGCAGAAAAGTTGGAAATTAGCATAAGTGACTAGGCTTCACTTCTAACCACACTGATCAGCATACCACCAGTTCTTTTATTCACCAGTAGCAATAGAGAAGTAAAATTCATTATTTTGTATAAAAATCTAATATGCCTTGAAGACTTTAGTTATGTAGACAGTTCAGAAACTAAATTCTTGCAGTTGAACCATGAAGTGGTTAGCTTTCGGGCGCCTCCCTGGTGGCGCAAGGGGTTAAGTCTCAGCACTATGAAGCTATCTGTAGCCACTGCAGCACGTGTTCGATCCCTGGCCAGGGAGCTTCCCACATGGTGCAGCAGACCTCTCCTGCCTCGCCCGCTGCTCCCCTCAGCAGTGTACTTCAGTCAGCCTGCCTGTTCTGCTCCCCACTCTGTCTCTGGTGAACCCTCTCACTCCCCTCACCTCTGACCTACACCATATTTATGTATGCATAAATAATAAATCTTTTAAAATAAAGTGATTAGCTTTCACTTGCATCTAGAAATGTTTCTCCTGACCACAGTCTTTAATATCACACTGTACCTCCATCATCTCACCCTCCCTTCAGGCTGAAAGGAGCCCGGGTCCCGTCGTCTCCCGAACTCGGAGCTGGGACTCCTCCAGTCCTGTGGAGCGTCCTGACCCTGAGGCCACTAGCCCCACCACTAGAAGCCGCCCAGTGACCCGAAGCATGGGGACAGGAGACACTGCTGGCATGGAAGTGCCGTCTAGCCCTCTCCGGAGGGCCAAGCGAGCTCGCCTCTGCTCTTCCAGCAGCTCGGTGAGTCCACCTGCACGTGCAGAAGTCACAGCACAAACAGCCCTCACCGCCTCGTGGACAGCCACGCTGGTCCCTGGCCCTTCCCGGGTCCTGTGCGATAAGTCAGCCTTGTGGGAAAGTGTAAAGATGGCACAATTGGGGGCCAAAGGAGGAAAAGTCCGGGAGGTTTACCATGTTCCTTTAGAATGGTACTAAATAGTCAGGCACATGGGACAGCGATGAGGTGGGGCATAGGCCTGATGAGATTTAACAGGAAAGAAGTGAGAGGATATTTAAAAGGCAAGGGAAAAATACATAGGGTGTTAGGCAGAACTGTTCACGAGATTCTTCAGGGAGCAGCTCCTCCCTGGTTACCTTACATCTGCTGCTGGTTCACATTTTCTCTTCCTCCCTCAGGACACATCTTCCCGAAGCTTCTTTGATCCTACCTCTCAGCATAGAGACTGGTGCCCTTGGGTGAACATCACAGTTGGCAAAGAAACCAGGGAGAGTGGAGGCACGGAGGTAGATGCCAGCACCCCGGCAGAGCCAGGCTGGAAGGCAGTGCTGAGCACCCTCTTGGCACACAAACAGTCTAACCAGCCAGCTGAAAGCGACTCCTCGGTGAGATAAGCTGTTCCCTGTGTGCGTGCAGCACTTGCTGTTCATGGGGTGAGGGGCAGAGACTGGTCCTACGATTAGCCCCCGCCTGCCCTCACCTTCCACACATCAGGGTAGACGGCAGTCTGCTTTCTTCCTAGAGAAACAGGCATGGAACTGCTTCCATCCTTCTGCGGTCCCATCAAGTGCTGATCTATTCCTTGTCCTTCCAGCTAAAATGACGCAAAGCAGAAAAGGAGTACAGACGTAGAAATAGGCGAGCAGACAGCTGCTTGGCTTCATGTTGCAGAACAGCTGCTTTGCCCATCAGTTGCTGTCACTTGCATTTGGAAGCTGGCCAGTTAACTCAGCTATCTGGCGCACGGGGCCCTGATACCCTGATGACCGTTTCATTCCTCTCTGGGCACATTACTTTGCTCTGGCCCATGGCCCTGGGCTTGTGTGCTGAGCCTCAGCTTGCCACCGCAGAACTGACGGCTACCGATTATAAATGTGGATAAATGCAGACCGTCGTGACAGCTGGGAAAACTAGTATCTGCTCTGTGGAAAGGGTGGAAGTGACAGGGTAGACATTACAGCATCTTGAGAACTGGGTTCTTGTTCCTGTGTTGGCTCGTTCCCAAATTTGCCTTGTAGCCTGCCTTATAAATTTAATAATTTCTGTACCCTCCATGGACAAAGTAAAATAATTCTTGCCCACAGATCCCAGATTCATGGTTTTGTGGAGTTGCAGGGTTCCATCAGAGGGAACTATACTGACACCAAAAGCTCAAGAATAATTTGAACCCTTAGTAAATATGCAAAGATTGTCCAGATTTTTTACAGGAAAAAAAATACATTTTCAATGAAGAGCTTTTAAAAATATATAAAGCTATTTGTAGACAAAGGTTCTACTCACCTCTCAAATTGGAGAGATCACATTTATCCTGGCACATAAATAGTTCGCTGCAGTATTTAATGGCTCTCCTCTGTCATTGTCCTACTAACATGAAACCCTAAAGGGGTTTTGTTTGTTTGTTTTTTGGTTTCTTTGTAGTGGGAAAAGTTGGTCTCATCATTGGCTCTGGGTTCCAGGATTTTCGAGATCCTTTCTGGTAGCTGGTCGTTTCATCTTCCCAAGGCTACTCTGGGAAATTCAAAGCTTAATGAGACTATGGGAACGGTTGTTAACGTTAGAATCAGTTGATAGGATTTTTTCAACTTCAGCTTCTTGCAACTTTGTCATTATAGTAACTAACTTTCCCTCAGTCCATCTTACTGATATTCCTCAGTAGGAAGAGCACAAACTCTTCCCTCCTAGCACTGTATTTCATTGAGGCACTGATCCAGAGAGGATAAGAAAACAGTGACAATGTCCTCTTGTGTTGGGCGCTAGAGGTGACTTCATGGATTGTCTTGTTAGATGTTGTCTGTGCTCTCACTGAGCCCCCGTGCCCTTTACTGTGTCTCTCAGAGGCAAAGAGAACCAAGTGTTCTGACTCACTGCAACCTTTTATCTTTTAGTGAATTGCTGCGTCTCCTTGTAACACCATTTCTCAGGATCGTGCCACTCCATGGGCACGATCAAGTGGCAGTGAAATTCCTCCTATTATTAGCTCTGCCAGCTAAAACATCAGCTGAGGAGGCCAAGGTCATAGCTTAAACTGCTAAGGGTCATTTCACTTTTGTTTTATTCCTTGGCCTTGGATGGCGCTGTCAAGCCCAACAAGGCATCACATAAATGTGAATCCTGGTTCACAAGAAACAGTGAACTAGGACAATTTGGCATCATGGATGAGGAACTGTAAAATGTGTGCCTCACTGAAGTGGGACAGCAGTGTCCCCCCTACATGCAGAGATTAAGAAGGATACTTGGAGGGAATGTGTGAGTCGTGAATTGGAGACTGGCCTCTTGGTGTTTAGTCTGACTTTAGGTGTAATTGTTCTCCATCTCTAGACATACATAGATCATTGTGGGAAAAATTTATACACCAAATCCTTTGTCTCTATGAAAGAATTTAATATCTGATGATCTTTTCTACCCATAGAGTCTGTCTGAGAAATCAAGGAAAGTCTTCCGAATATTCCGACAGTGGGAATCTCTGTGTTCATCCTGAAGATATTCCAGCCTTCCCTGGAGAGAAATAGAATGAGTGACTTTGAAAAATAAAGTCTGAATCCCCACTTGTTCAGCAGATGCTGTTTTTCCCCACTCTGGCTTAGCCAGTGTCAGTGTCTGCATCTGCCTGGGGAAACATTTCCACACAGGATATGGATAGGGCAGGCTGCAGCAGGCCTAGTTGTGTTCAAGGAGTGGGGCCGTGAACTTGGACGGGGGACGGAGGACTTGCGCACTTAAGTATCTTGTGTGTGGGCGGCTTTTCGAGGGCCCTTACGTCCCAGGAATAATACAGTATATGTTAATAAAATGCTTATTAAGATTCTCACTGCTGGACAACTGTTTTCTTCCTTGCCTTCTAGGCTGATAAAAAAGAAGCAGAAAGAAAACTTCAGTGGAGCAGTCAACAAAATCAAATTTTTAGTTTTCAGTTTGGCTACAAAGCCTAATTTTACTGGTGAGAGTTTCATTATGTCACCAGGTGATCTCCCCGTGCTATAATGAAGGGTAAGCAGGTCGTTTTCTCTCTTCCCTTTGATGATAATGAACAAGAGAGTTAACAAGGGAGGAAGGCACTGCAGAAGAGACTCTCTCCACATCCCACAGCTCGTGGCTAGGGTTCCCCAGGGCTGTGTTACCAGTGATGGGACGTCAGTCTCCTTGGTGGCGAAGATTGACCGTGGCCTGCCACATCTCAATACAGCCTCTCGCTGATGCAGCTGATTGTAAAGGCTAGAAAGTCGTTTTCTGAAATGTCCTAGTTCAGTAATTGTATTTATTTTTGAGCTCACTTCTTTTATACTGAAGTATTTTAAAGAAAATAATAGATATCATAATAGCCCAGGCCAAACTTTAACTTATATCTCTAAAAGAACATTTTTTTAACATTACACTCAACAGAAATTAATGGCCCCTTAGTATCATTTAATACCCAGTCCACAGTCAAAATTCTTCATTGTTCCAAAAGTTCTTTACATCTCATTTGTCCAAACCAGGATCCAATTCGAGGTTATGGATTGCACAGATCTTTTTAATTTAAAAAACAGTCCTTTTCTTTTGCACGTTTTAAGTGTCATTCTTCAGTGGAGTTTTAAAAGGGTAAATAGTGTTGCTATTCTAAATTAAGCTGCTGTCAGTGGATGAAGACAATGGGGGCTGCTTCTGAGTATCTTCCCGAAGGTTCTCTTTTGCTTTGGCAAAGTGAATTCTGGCTCAAAGGGTAGCCATTTTCCCCTGGCCATAAGGTGAATTATAATGCTGCCTTCTAAAAGCTTATGGCCTCTGGGTCATAGTTTCATAAGGAGTGGCATAGAATCATTAACTTAAGGTATCCACACAGACTGCCAGTCTTAAGTCTTCTCACTACAATCTGTAATCACCTCCTCCAAAGAAAACTATTCACATTTCAAGTAGGCAAATTCCCACTGTTGTTGTTTTGTTTTTTGCTTTTGTGTTTTTTTTTAAAGATTGATTTATTTATTGCATACAAGCTGGGATGTAGGTCAGAGGTGTGCAGTGGTGAGATGATTCACCGGAAACACAGTGGAGAGCAGAACAGGCAGATTAACTGAAATACACTGCTGAGGGGAGCAGTGGGTGAGGCAGGAGAGGTCTGCTGTGCCAATGTGGGAAGCTCCCTGGCCAGATACTGAACTCGTGCTGCAGTGGCTCTGGATAGCTTCATAGTGCTGCGACTTAACCCGTTATGCCACCAGGGAGGCCCTGCTTTTGTATTCTTTTAATAACAAATGGAAGCAAATTGGAATAGACTTGGTGTAATTCAAGAAACATTAAGCCTCTTCCATATGTGAGGCTCTGAGAAAACCCTCACACGATGCAGAATGAATGATGACCTGGTTTCTACCATTGAATTTACAGTCCCGGCTAGAAGACAGGTTTATACACAAATGTTGCCCAAGACCGAGTCCTAGATACTCTGGAGAAGTATCAAAGGGAAGAGATGAATTCTCATGTTGGGAACGGGAGAGAATTTTGAGGAAGGGATAGATTTGAACTAGACCTTACAGATGAATGGAGGAACTAGACCGGTGTTCATAACCTCTGCACTTAAACTATCTGGCAAGTGGTAGATACTTAAGAGAACACTTGAGGCTGAAGGAACATTGTAAGCAAATGAGCAGCATCTCCATATTCCTGAAGGAGCAGGAATATGGAGAGGAGGCTAAAGGAGAAGAGAAGTTTGGGCTACATTGAAGTCTTAAATGGGATACTTCATCCTTGTGGATTGTAACTTGTGGATTTGCTTTGGCCTTTCTAGAAGCTCATTTCTGACTTGATTCCTTATTTGAAAAAAACCTTTTTTTCTTTTGGTAGATCCTTTTAAAATTAAAAAGCATCATCCTAAGGAGTTTTCCCGATTGCATTAGCCATACCAGGGAGCTGGGAAGAATGCTGCCTAATCTCTGTTATTTGTCTCCTGCTGGTAAATGGAACTTTCAATACCTTGCGCTCTACCCTCCAGGTCAGAACCTTTGCAGTCTTGGTCCCCAGTGGCCAGGAGAGGTGGGGTTATCTTGAAGAGCTCCTGCTATTCAGGGCTTTCCAGACTTCCTGTTTTGGCCAGTCCTCCCAAGGTCCTACAAAGACCTCTAGGATCCTGGGTTTTAATAGGGGTTGCATTTCCCATCTAAGTAGATTTGTTTTTCCCCCTGCCCCCCCCCCCAGGTTAAGATGGAGTTCAAAGACATTTAATAATGAGCCCTGTTGTGGCCAGCTCCGGCTGCCTTGAAATCCATGCTCCCAGCCTCCTGTACTCTGCGTGCTGACTCTGTGATTTTCCTTTCCCCAGCAGGTCAGCCTCTCACAGCAGAAAGGATTATCTTACAGCCACTCAGAGGATACCAGTCTCCAGAAATGAGGCTTCTGCCTGGCTCTGTTTAGATTTTAGTCAAATTTCATAGACTTAGCAGGGGAGACTTTGGGGGCTTTCCTCATTTCCTCATCCTTCTAAGGCCAGTTGTGGCTGCCTCAGAGCTAGCTGTTGAAATCCTTTCCACCCTGTTCCATCTGAGCAACAAAATAGCTGCATGTACAGCCCCACCAACAACACAAGTACAAACACTTCCTCCTACTCAGTTTTCCTTGCTATTTTTAGTTTGCTTCCTATTCTGGGTTCCTTTGGCTTTATATAGCTGTTATCTGGGTCAGTTGACCCATACCCTCATAAGTGGGCACTGCATCTGAACCCTTTAATTAGAGGCCATTTATTCTATATTTAGCCCAGTCTCTCATTTCTCTCATTGCTCCTTGGCTCAATAGCTGGTGATGGTTATTGCTTTTTTTGCCACAGTGCCTTTCTGCCTGAATCAGGCAAATAGGAAGAGAGGGAAAAGGAGACTGAGTGTGTGTGAAGGTCTCTGGGAGGGTCATAGGTAGTTCATCCAAAGATGATTTATCTGAAGCTTCAGACCACCTTAATAATAGAGTTTTTGGCCTTTCTGTCTCATGTCTTTCAGCTTCCTATCAATACGCTGGTCAATAAATAACGGGGGAAATGGACTATCCCACGCCCACAGTAGGTTGGCGCAGCCTTCAAGAGGGTAGGAGTAGGAACATGAAGTGTCAGACCTGGAAGGGGCTCAAGATGCACCTACAAGGCCCTCCCAGTCCTCAGGAGGAAGTCAAGGTCACAGAGACGGAACATCATTTTGAGCCTCTGTCCATCTCCCAGTGGCCTTGTTCTGCTTAAGTTGAAGCAAAGGAGAGGCAGGGGGAGGGTACCTGGGTGGCAGGTGGATTTCCAGCCATTTTGAAGTGATTGGAAAGCGAAGACTACAGCTGGGGTCTGCCTCTGAGTGAGTCCGTTATGAGACAGGAGAGAAGCCGTTTTGAGTAGAATCCCTCAAAAGGGATTTTACTACTGCAAGTAGCTTGCTCTCTTTTAAGTGTGTACTGTTGGCCAAGCACTGTTCAAAGCACTGTACATATTTCACCTTGATGAAAGCCTCATAGCAAGCCTATGAGGCAGGTCCAGCTGCTATCTCTATTTACAGATGGGGAAACTAAAGCAGAAGTGAATGGCTTTGCTGAAGGTCAAGTCACCTAGTCAGTCAGTGTGAGAGCCACATTCAAGCTCAGGCTGTCTGCCTCCTAGAATGTTGTACATGGAAACAAGTAACCAAGAACCTTCTTTGTAGCTTACTAGCTCCTTCTGGGGATCATGTTTTCACCGATTGCAGGCCAGACAGGTAAGTTACTTGTTCTAAAATCATACAGGAAGAATTGAGAGAGCTTTGTCCTCTTTTCCTTCCTCTGTCCTCCCCTCCCTCCCGTTTACCTTCAATCACCTTCATGCCGGTGTGGAATCTAGTTAGTTCTTTTCTGAGCTGAGTCTTTTCATAACTGTCAAATTTAGAAGTGGTGACGCCCGCCCCATGTTGCATGTTGCAAATTCACAGCAGTGAAGATAGGGAAGGAACATGAATGTCCATCACGGGTGAATGGATGAAGACAATAGGATACAGACACGCCATTGAATGCCATTCACCCTAACAAAAAGGCAGTCCTGCCACACTCTGCTACAGGGGTGCAACTCGAGAACATCACCTGAGTGGAGTAAGCCACTCACCAAAGACACGACTGACTTTTTTCGAAGAGTCAGTCTCACAGAAACAGAAAGTAGAATGTGGTTGCCAGGTGCAGGGAGAAGAGGGGAGGCAGGGAGTTGTTCTCTATTGGGTGTAGAGTTTTAGTTTTGCAAGATGAAGAAGTTCTCAAAATTTATGCACAACTACGTGCATGTAGTTAGCACTGATTCACTCTTTAAAATCGTTAAGTTTTATAGTATATGGGCTTTTTTTACCACACGCACACACAAAAATGTCCAACTTGGCTGGCACCAATCTTTGATATGTACAGGGCGATACCACCACGTGAGTTCTGCCTGGTAATCCACCCTGCACAGGTTTGGGCGGCATCATCTTTGCCCCTGATGACACATCTGGGTACATCTTTGCTCTGAGACCCTCCAGCCGTGTCATGGCCTCTGTTGCTCCTCTAATAGGGAAGAAAATGGATGTGAAACCAAAAGTGAAATCTTCTGTCGGTCCAAAGAAATTAGGTGTCAAGTGACCAGAAACTTGTCAGTTATCATGTGACTAGACCTTAACCATCAAGTCACATCCCAAGACCTGAGAGCATCAAGTAGTGACCTCGCTGCCCAACAGTAATGCGGTCATACCGTCCAGAGCCACTAGGTGGCGCCCACGCTCCACATCCTACTTGGTTCCCCGCTGGGGCCTAACAGCGCCAAGGCGAACCTCCCTTCCCCATTTTATTCCAATGGCAGACAATAAGCACTTGCTTTTCTCAAATGGCGCCTTCTCTTTTGCAGCATCATTCTTATTTTGTCCTTACTTTGCTACGGGTCTTCTACCCAAACTTGACATTCTCTGAAGGCTGAAGGGGTCTACGGAAGGCTCTCAGAGAGATGGATGAAGAGAGACAGGCTGAAAGCACCAAGACAGTAGAGAGACAGAAAAGGAGAGAAAAGATGTTTATTGAGGAACCAGGGAAGGAAAACACTTCAAGTTGAAGTTAGGATCCTGTGTCCCAGATGGGAGGCGTGACTAGCCAGAGCAAGCAGGTTGACTGGGATTCAGCTGCAAGGGGAACCCAGAGGACACTAAACTGATGGTGACCATGTTAGCATCCTCGTACCCCATCTCAGCAGGGCACGCTAGGCTGGGCCAATGCATGAAGTCAGGCAAACTGCTATGGAGCTTTGAGGACCTGTTCCTCAGAGTGTGGGCCAGAGTGGTGTGTCATCATGGCCACAGCACGGCCCGGGCCTAGCAGATGACCCTCTTCTTGTGAGCATTCCTACCCTAATTAACCCTGACTCACTGGCCCTGAGCACAAAGAGGTCTTTGTTTCGCTGAATTGAGTGGGGAAACTGAGGTGTGGAGTGGGGAAGCAGCTTTGCTCCATGAGTCAGAGGCACCAGGCCATGCGTTCGTCACCACACTGCCCTCCTCAGATGCCCGTGAAGCTGCCTTGATAGTCAGGAGTAAACGCTTCCAGTGGTACCACCCAGAGGGGGAGCGAGGACAGAGCAGAGAAGTAATGAGTTGCACCGGCTACTGGACCAGCACTCCCCTCCCTTCCCCTCCCCGTTCAACGAGGAATCTGAAAGCCAGAGCAGAGAAGGGACAGGCAAGATCACACAGCAGGGGCTGTGGCTGGGCCAGGCCTAGAATCCCACGTGCCTTACTCAGTCTTCTTGTACCGCAGCCCCACGGACAGCAGAGGAGGGGCAATCCCAAGAGAGAGTGTTAAGACTGCCCAGTCCACACCAGGTGACCTGGGTTCAGATCCTGCAGTCACTGGTTACCACCCATGTGCCACTGAGAGCTACTCCATGCCTTGGTTTCTTCATCTGTAAAAAGAGAATACTAAGAGGGATATTTGAGAATTAAATGACACGTTCAAGTGCTTAGAACAGCATCTGGCACATAGTAAGTGCTCAGTAAATACCAGTATTTATGTAAGTATTATTTAAGTAAGGCATATGTGACAATCCTGAGCTACACAGCTGGCCACTCAGCCGCTCTGTTGGCCCAGTCCCCTCTCTGGCCAAATTTATCCATTTTGCCTGGTCTTTGGAGTCTCCTGAGGACACAAGCACTGAGATGGGGTTTGGGGGCCAAAAGAAAGACAAGCCATGGTTCTTCTCCAGGTTGGCCTTGTTTTGAGCAGAGCTCTTTCAGCCCAGCAGTGTCCATGACATCATCAGACAGTGCAGGTGCTATGGCTCAGCTCCAGGTCCAGCTCTTGAAGCATCAAGAAGCATCTTGGGCAACAAGACACAGACCAGATAACAACATTCCTGCCGGTCTCCTTGGGGCCTGGCCTCAGGCCTGGCGAGCCTACCTTCAGAAGGTGGTGGTACAATGAGGACAGGAAAGCTAATTACAGCCGTCACCCTGCTAGGCTGAGAGTCCTGGCTTGTTTGTCCAGCACAGCTTACCTGAGTCATCCATCCTGTAGCCTGTAGCCACCTGGGCCTGGAGCTGGACCAGCAGGCTGTCTGGAACACCTTCTGCAGGCTGCACCTGGGTAGTGCCAGCACTTCCTGCTTGCTCTTCCCCTCAGAAAGCAAGTTGGGGCAGTTTGGCTACCGATCCCTAGCTTCAAACTGAGTGGAGAGCATGGCAGGGGCTTGGCAACAGGCCAACAGCCCCAGGGCCTGTTCTAGGGTGAGCAGAACCAGAACTGAGGCCTCCGAGCCTTGGAAAAATCACTTCTACGGTTCAGAGATGAAAATGAGACAACAAACAGGGACAGGACAGCTGCTTCCTCTTTTCCTCTACACCACTGCCTCACCACTTGGCCATTTCTGCACCCCGCTGGTCCTCAGGGAGCCCTGGGCACTCCTGCCATGCCCCGGCACTTTCAGGCAACCCTGCTGGTCAGCAGTGATCAGGGCTCAACCTGGAATTTTTCCAAAGCAAAATGAGGAAGAAAACAGGGACTATACTTCACCCAAAAAATTTTTTAAATGACAATCAAGTTAGAAAACACTTTTTCAAAAGGCATAAAAAATGAGAATGAAAGTTCCCTGCTCCCTCTCTGACTCACTGGGTGAGGGAAATAAGAAGGATATGACAGAAAATGTGGCCTCTTCTATGGGCCTGGGGGGAAGAGGTTCACAGCTTAAGGTGATTTCCACGGTAGAGACCATCTGTGGCACAGCTGGCAAAGAGGAACTTGAGACGTTTCTCAGGATGGGACACCTGTGGGTGGGACAGGAGACACAGGAAGCAGTGTTTGAAGGCAGTAATCCCACAGGCCTCAGAATGCAGCTCTCTCCTCCAAGAAAGAGCTCAAAAGCCCCATAAAATGAAGTGCTGGCCAAGAGGCCAGCTTCCCCTCAGGCTTGGGGCACCTGAGGAGGATTGCATCAGGCCCTGCCTCCCCACAGCTGTGGCCCTGGCCTGTCTCTTGCTCCCTCTGCAGCTCCCCAAGTAATTGGAGGCTCGGCGCGGCACTCCCTGCCGTGCAATCTGTGCCCCATTAAAGCCTCAGCATTCCAGTTGCCACCCATCAGCCCCTTGGTGCTCTCTAGCTTGGCAGGAAGTGAGGCTGACAGACTATCCCCTGAGGGAAGGGAGAGGCAGGAGGGTGGAGGAAGTCCCAGTTCTGGCCTTGCTGACTAGAATATGACCTCAGTGTCTTAATGACTGACTTTCTGGTTAACCTGCCAACCTACGACTCCCAGCCCTGACCTTTACAACGGCCTCAGAAAAGCTATTGTGGCTCCTGGCGGGCAGGGAGCCATCTTGGGCTTCTAGTATCTGGGGGTAGCCCCAGGGCTCTTCATGCACTAAGGGAGGCCTCAGGGTTTGACTCTCCAAGGATAGGACTTGGACCCCGTGACTTCAGAAGATTTTTTTTTTTATTACCACATATTCTGAGGGGAAAACTGGGACATGGGATCTTAAGTAGGACTGAGTTCATGAGAACGATATGACCATTTAAAAGTGGGACTGTCATAAGTTACAGAGCAATGTCACTTCAATACAAAAAAACTTTTTTTTTAAGATTTAGTTATGCATACAAGAACTGGGGTACAGGCCAGAGGTGTGGGGGGTGAGCAGATTCACCAGAGACAGAGTAGGGAGCAGAACAGGCAGATCCACTGAAGTACACTGCTGAGGGGAGCAGCGGGTGAGACAGGAGAGGTCTGCTGTGCATTGTGGGTCAGCTCCCTGGCTGGGGATTGAAGTCATGTTGGAGTGGCTGGTGCTAGCTTGATAGCGCTGAGACTTAACCCCTTGACCCACCAGCAGGGCTCCCAAAAACCTTTTTTTTAATAAATAAGAATGGAACCATCTTAGAAAGCTCAGAACACACAGCTCAGTGTGCCCAGTGCCTCTCATGCAGGGGGCAAAGAGGTGCAGGCAGGGGACCCCCGAGCTGGAACAAGGGGCCTGGGCAGGTCAGTCTCCATTTCAATCTTTCTCCCGCCAGTGGGGTATTAATAAATTGCTTGTTCTGAGCAACGCGTTGATAATGCAAGATACCTTTGGAAAAAGTTGGAATCATCTGTTGTACACGCTCCCATCCCTGAGGTGTGGCAGTTTACACGGGACTTGATTTGCGCCTGGGAAGTGCTCCTACGTGGGAGAACAGCAGCTGGCATCCGAGATGAGAACAGAAAAAGAGCAGCAGCGAGAGATGGCGGTGGAAAGTCAAGGATGCAGGAAAAAAGCATTGAGAAATCAGGCCAAGACACTCTGGCTGGTGAGTTAGAAGAAGGGATATCAGCTGGAGACCTGGGCAGGGGGCTTTCTTCTCTCGAGCAGCTGACATTTCCCCTTCCTGGGTGCCAGTCAGTGTCCAACCTGCCAGCGGAGGAGCAGGATCCTTGGGCTC
The DNA here is from genome assembly GCA_004024925.1 of Scalopus aquaticus. NCBI lineage: Eukaryota > Metazoa > Chordata > Mammalia > Eulipotyphla > Talpidae > Scalopus > Scalopus aquaticus. The sequence goes on from PVIJ01000055.1 coordinate 168,415, forward strand.
CACGCTGCACCCTGCCACCAAGTCGCTGCGTTTGGAGGCAGAGGCAGGCAACGGGGCTTACAGACCGTCCCATGGCCAGACTGGCACAGCAAGTAAGACAATTCTATCTGATTTCTGCCACCTCGACCACCCAACTGGAAAATTCGGGCGGCCCAGGGTCCCTGGATCTTTTAGGGAATCCCACAGCGGCACATCGGTTTTACTCTATAAACCAGGCTGTCGTGGCTCACCTGGCATCAGGTTCCTTGTCTCTGGCTTCAGCTCCCACACCCCTAAACCACTTGAGGGAGACAGAGCTGCCATTCTTCTGGTGTGAGGGAGAAGCCGGATTCTGTCAGGGCCCAGTATCCTTGGTGTGGCCCAACTTCCAAGGCTCCTGTAAATGGCCTGGTTAGCGTCTGGCCCTTCCTCTTCCACCAGGGGGCCTGAACCAAGGACCAAGGCTCTGGGTTGGGAGGCCACAACGACTAGGAGGTCAGGGGGGCAGCCCTCCCTCCTCAGAGTCCTCGGCCCTTCCCTTGGGCCCTCAGCCAGTTCTAGCTCCTTAGAGCCAGTCCCCACCCAACATCTCCATTTCAGAAAAAGCTGTTTCCATATTGACTAGACTGACTTTAGTGCCTTTTTTCTGAAACGGGAATTGAGTGCCCTCAAGGTATACTAAAACTATACAGAAACTACTTTCACTCAGAATTTGGATTTTGACTGTCCCTTTGGGCTCCCTGGAAATATTAGGACTGAGTTTCACCAGGCCCAATATTCCATGATGGTGTGAGGCAGAAATAAGACAGGGTTTGCACATTCATGTGAAATCACGTGTAAGGTAAGTCAGAACTTCTCAACTATGGCGTCTCCCCTCTGCTCTCTGGCTCTGCCCCATTCCTGTAGCCCCAATTCTTGGCACAGTCTGGCACAGAGAGATCCTTGGGAATATTTGTTGCCTAAATGAACAAATTGATGTTTGCCATCGGCATAGGAGATTGGGGACAGAGTTAACTTTGCTTTGCAGCGCCAGGATGGGGCTGAGAGTCCCATTTTGGACCCTCAAAGAACTTTCTTTGAAAGAGGTCTGCAAGACATATTTTCCATCCTCTTGATGAGACCAGTGACCCAAGGGCTGGAAAGAGGAAAGTCAGTGTGATGTTAAGTCTAGAAATGAAGAGAGAGGCTGTGCCCCCCAGCTACATGGTCTTTGACAACATTAGGAAAATTTGACATAATTATCTCATTTGATATCCTCAATGTGGGACAGGTAAACAAGAGAACTGGTGTGCAAGTACTTGCGAATTGTTGTTCTTGTTGTTAAGATAAGGGGAACTAACCTGGAAGGAGCTTTATTATTCACAAGAAACTGACAGGTACATTGTCTGCTCTGACCCCACAATTTCAAGCCCTTAAGTAAATTAATGTCAGTCTCTCCTCTTACAGGTGAGAAAGGTGACATTGCGGAGGTAGTAAATGGAGTAGAGATTAACCTGGTTTATCCAACTCAGGGCCTTCTACTTTTTCTATTGCATTTTACTTTTTATTGATTGCACTATTGTTACAACCCTACAACAGGGTATTTAAAAGGAAGTTTTCAAAGCATCTTGTAAAACATAAAGCGTTATGTAGGCATAAAATGTATTTTTAATTGTGACGCAGCCTGTGGTCAGGGCTACTGCTGGTCCACAAGAAATCTCTCGAGCAGAACAGGGGCTGCTTGTAGATCAACAACCTGCCCAGCTGTACATGGTGAATCTTTGCAATGTAGGGGGAGATAGTAACAGATTTGAAGCCACAAAATGGGATTGAGTTCCAGCCCTGCCTTTATTAAGTTTGCCACAGTGAGCAAATCATTTTGCCTCTTTGAACTTCAGTTTCCACATCTATAAAACTTAGATATTAATTATGCTGTTACCTTTATCACAGCATTATGAGATTAAAGTGAGACAAAATATTACATAAATGTTACAGTTTTACAGATGAGGAAAGATTAGCCTTAAATCTTTCAGCTGGTGTGTGTGTATGTGGGGAGGGTTGGTGCTCTATAAACTATTATTTTGCCATTTCTTTATTTGTTGTGATGGGCATATTTCACTTGGTTTCCTTGGATAATAGACTATCCTTCCACCCAACCCTTCTTCCTCACTGAAAGGATTCAGCTTTTCCTTCTTTTTTTTAAGATTTATTTTTATTTATTTATGCATACAAGAACTGGGGTATAGGCCAGAGGCGTGGGGTAGGTGAGAGGGTGCACCAGAGATAGAGTGGGGAGCAGAACAGGCAGATCCACTGAAATACACTGCTGAGGGGAGCAGTGGGGGAGACAGGAGAGGTCTGCTGTATATTGTGGGTTAACTCCCTGGCTGGGGGATGGGACTCAGGCCATTGAGGTGATAGCACTGAAACTTAACCCCTAGGCCACCAGGGAGGCCTTGTTTCTTTCTTTGGAAATAATCTTACTTACAAAAAAGCTGTGAGAATAATAAAGAGAACACCTTCAGGCTTTATCTGGGGGCAACCAACTTTGAACATTTTGCACGTTGGTTTTATAATTCTCTCTATACATTTCTTCTGAACTACTTGGAAATGGTCTACACAGTTCATGTATGTGGTTAAGTGAGCACGGTGCGTGATACACCACTGGGTGCGGTGAGGGAGTAATTTCCCAAAGGCATTGTTAGTTCTTCAGGAGCAGGGCCCACAGATGATTTTTTTGCATCTCACGTTTCTTAGCAGGGAGCTCTTAACACAGTACCTGTTCAATAAAAACTTATTCCGGAATAACACTCTCTCTCTCTCTCTCTCTCTCTCTCTCTCTCTCTCACACACACACACACACACACACACACACACACACACACACACACACAAATACCCCCCAAGGCTCTATGTCCCAGAAAGCATCTGCTTGAACCAGTGCGGGCCCCACCTGTTCCCTTCCTCTTGGTACAGCAGATCCTCAATGTATGATTAACGGTACATTCAATGGCGTTTCATTCAGCGTTATTTTGTACAGTGTCATTTCATTCTCACATTAAGAAGCAAAAATCCTGGTTGAGGAGGAACAAACTGATGTTATTGGAGAATTGGCTTTCGTTATAAGTCATTTATTTAAAGTCACAGTTTCTAAGAACGTGGTTAAGTGAGGACTTGTACTTTCACTGTGATAACATCCTTCCACCTGCGGTAGGAAGACTAAGAGGCCGCTCTCTGCTCCCTGGCAGGTGGGCAGCCGGGGGTCTGGGAGGCAGGGTGAGCTGGGAGTGAGTGGGAGCAGGAAACAGAGGGTCCTGTATTTTAAGCACTGGCATCAGCTGTTCTCTGGGGACCATCCTATCTCGACTTAATGCAAGAGTCCTCCTGGGGGGCGGGGCAATCTTGAAAGGTGCACCAGGCCCCAACTGTCTGAACATAGCAGAGGGGCCAAACCCTGGTGCCTGCCCAGCTGGCTGACAGCTCAGAGGACAGTGGGGCTGTCCTGGGGTCAAGAGGGAGCTACCTGCAGAGGTGGGAGCTGCCCTGGGCAGTGCTGAGGCTCTACCAGTGGTTCCCCCGCGGCAGCCATGCCTGGAGGCCTTTCCATCACCCAGGAGAATCCTAACCAGCTGGCTCTCGCTGGCTTGGTTCTATATTTAGACACCTGAGGTAGGTTGGATTACCTCCAATCCTGAGCACATTCACAAGCCACCAGCAGAATTTTCAGTAATGTAAGCCATGCCTGTCGCCTCCCCAGAACTGACCAGAAAGCAGAAAAGATAAAGGTCAGAGTGAAGGGTGGCTGGAAAGTCGAATGTCCAGCAACTTCTTGGCGATGGCCGGCCTTGGCCTGAGGTGACTACCTGCTCCTCAGACTTGATCTGGTCCAAGTCATAACTCGGCCCAACTGTACTAAACAGAGAGGGTGGCACAGTCTCCTGTGCCACTCAGCCCTGCAGGGCCCAGCTCAAGGCTCTTCATGGACCCAGGCCTTCAAGTAGCCAAACCCCTTCTCTCCCCAGCCTTCCTCAGTTCAGAGGCCTCCTCCAGCAGGCCGTAGTCATACTGGTTTCAAAATGCAGGTGGCTTGTTAAAATCACTTAAACAGCTTATTAAAAATACAGATGCCTGGGCCCCACTTTAAACCCATTAAATCAGAGTCTGCTGTGGTTCCAGGCATCTGCATTATTTAAACAAGGTTGCAGGTGATTCTGATTCATGCCAAGCTCAGCATCAATGCCCTCATCAGTCATGCTCTCTTTGATGCCCACATCCTTGTTTGATTGAAACTAGAATCCCCTGAGGATCAGCTTGCAGCCAGACATCATTTCTGCCTCTCTAGAAAGTAAAACTTCTATGGAAATTAGACACCAGGATCTCCGCAATGAAGAACTTCCTATTTGCCTAAGATTGGCATTTCTTGTATATCCAATTCTGCTTTCAAAACATAAAATATGGGGATTGTTAGCAAGAGAACCAGGAGATGTGGCTGGCAGAGTTCATTTATGGAAAGGTTCATTTAGGTGCTTCTGGGGCCTCTGTTCTAAGCCAGGCACGTTTCAAAGCTCTTCTCTCTCCATCTCATTCATGTGGCTTCTGCCTGGGAGGGGGGTGGGAGAGTGATGGGGAGGAGATCCCAGTCTCAGCAGAACTTACGAGTGTGTGTCCATATGGAGGGGGAGGCTGGGATGGAGAAGGGGGTCTCTCTGGATGTTAGTCTAGAGGGACACACTCCAGGGTTGCCAGCCCACCTGATTCATTTCTTGTTTTCCTTTGTTCACTTACACCTACTTCTTATTCTCATTACTAAAAAGTGATCATAAAGTAGTAAAAAATGTACAGTATGTTCTCACTTCAGGCCATGGATAGGTTCTTAGAATTTGCAACTTTAAGAGAGATGTATAGGAAAACCAATTTGACTATGGACTAATTGATTAAAAACAAGAGTTAGGTTCCTGGGCCTCCCTAGTAGCGATGGGTTAAGCACAGCACTATGAACCTATCCAGAGCCACTGCAGCAAGAGTTCGATACCCGGCCAGGGAGATTCCCACATGGCACAGCAGATCTCTCCTGCCTCGCCCGCTGCTCCCCTCAGCAGCGTACTTCAGTAGATCTGTCTGTTCTGCTCCCCACTCTGTCTCTGGTGAATCCTCTCACCACCCCCCACACCTCTGGTCTACACCCCAGCTTGTCTGCATAAGTAAATAATCTTTCTAAAAATTTAAAAAAAAAGAGGTTCTTATGGGACATGTCTGGTCACAAAAAAAAAAAATCACCAAACTTCTTAAAGACCTAAAAGATTTCTAATATTAAACAATCATTTCCATTCATTCATTCATTTCCAACCCACTTACTCTAGCTCAGGGTCAGAGGTAACAAGAGTCTCTCCCAGCAGGTCAGGGTGCAAGATGGGAAGCCCAACCTGAACAAGACACCCATTCATCACGTGTGCACACACACACACACACACACACACACACACACACACACCTCCCACACATACTCACTCTAACTAGGACAATTGAGACAGGACAATGAATATCACGTGCACATCTTTGGGATGTGGGAGGAAACCAGAGTCCCTGGAGCAAAACCCATGCAGACATGGGGAGAATGTGCCACAACACAGTGTCCCTCACACAGAACCACTCAATGACCCCTGCTGGGAAATCTTTTTTAATCCTTGTTGAAATAACAACATGATGTTGAATGAAATGATATTATTTTTTTTAGATTTATTTTATTTATGCATACAAGAGCTGGCGTGTAGGCCAGAGGTACCGGGGAGTGAGAGGATTCACCAGAGACAGAGCAAGGAGCAGAACAGGCAGATTGACTGAAATACACTGCTGAAGGCACCAGGAGGCGAGACAGGAGAGGTCTGCTGCGCCATGTGGGTCAGCTCCCTGGCCGGGGATCGAACTCATGCTGCAGTGGCTGGAGATAGCTTAATAGTGCTGAGACTTAACCCCTGCGCCACCAGGGAGGCCCTGAAATGATATTATTTGATGATTGTTGTGAAGTAAAGTGGTGAAGTCCGTGGTTACATTGGTGCAACCACTTTGGAAGTAATTTTACATCTTCCAGTGGAGTGTGTAGAATCCTGTGGTTCCACTCCTAGTTGTCCATCCAGAGAAACTCAGACACGTTTGCCCCAGAAGATGTATGAAAGAACATTCGTGTAGCATCATTGCTAGGAATGCCACACTGGGGACCGAGCAAATGTCATCCAAACCAGAAAACCTATGTAAATTTTTGTACAGTCATCAAGTGGGTGACTGTCCATCAATGAAGGGGATGAGTGACAGTCACACACCTCAGCCTGGGCAAACCTAACAACATATTACTGACTACGAGCTAGCCAGACAACAATGTGTGATTCCAATTTGAACCTCCAAATAAGGTTCAAAATAATCAAATATTGTTTCAGCACATGTATATTTGGAAAACTATGGAGAGTAGAGGGAGGAAGTTCTCACTGGCTGGGAGAGGAGGCTCCAACTGGTTGAGGCAAAAGAAAGAGGGTTAACTGTGGAGCAACTTATCTGAGTAGAAAAAGAGAATGACAGCAAGGACAAAGGTGGAGAGTTTGGTCTTAGGATCAGAGGTGATGTGTCCTTTGTTCAGTTGCAGTTAATGGAAGTTACTTCAGCAATTTTCAGCAGAATTTAATATAAAGAATGGGGGCTTATGAACTCATTGACAAACTTTTTTTTTTTGACATTTATTTATTTTTTTACATACAAGCTGGGGTACAGGCCAGGGGCGTGGGGCGGCGAGAGGGTTCACCAGAGACAGAGTGGGGAGCAGAGCAGGCAGATCAGAAGTACACTGCTGAGGGGAGCAGCGGGCGAGGCAGGAGAGGTCTGCCGCACCATGTGGGATTCTCCGCGGCTGGGCGTGGAACTGGCGTCACCGCTACCGACACCTCCACAGCACAGCACTCAACCGCTGCGCCACCGGGGAGGCCCCTCATTGACAAACTTTTAGATGGCTACTAGCTAGATATCAAAGGACAGACCTCCCGAGATAATGCTCCCCCTGCTGCGGTGAGGCTGATGGGAAACATCTGTGTTCGAGAAGATACCATGCAGCCAGGTAGAGATGTCTTCTGTAGTTAAAGCACAACCCACAAGAAAAAAAAAGAATAACCCCATAAAGAGGCCCCTGTGATGGGCAGTTCCAATCTTTGAGTCATCCTTTTCCCAGCCCGGGCTCAGACATGTCAGGGAAGAGAGCATACCAGGCCCTTGGCTCTGAATCCTTGTGGCTGAGTCCACAGACATTGTGGCAGAGAAACAATCCATCCCCCTGGACCCTTGCCCGTGATCCACAGAATCTATCCATGCACACAAGAAAATGTTGGAAGGAAGGGAAGACAGAAGGAAGGGAATTGGCTCAGTGAATAGTTTATATCAGTTCAGCCTGTAGCTCTGGGTAGGAAGAGGCTGGGTTGGAGATGTAAAGTGAAGGCTGAGTACACTGGATGGTTTTCAACTAAACTCAGTTTTAGGTTAAGCAGTTACCCAGCAACCGTGGCCATGGAAGAGAGCAGGATGAAGGGCTCAGAACAGGGTTAGAGAGTAAGTACCCACCTGGGCAGTCCTGCTGACCCACAGAAAACTATATTCAAAAATTTCAAGTCAATCTAATCAGCATAATTGTGTTGGAGGACATTAGACCAAACAAGTGCAGAGTCCTTGGCTAGTTGAGAGCCATTTCCTAGGGCTGTCATAACAAATGATCACAAACTGACTGGCTTAAGACAACAGAAATTTATTCTCTCACAGTTCTAGAAGACACAATTCTGAAATCAATGTGTTAGCAGGGCCACGCTCTTCTGAAGGCTCTAGGGGAAGCCCTTCTCTTGTCTCTTCCCAGTTTCTGGTGTTTGTGAGCAATTCGTGGTGTTGCTTGGCCTGCAGACACATCTCTCCAACTTCTGGCTCTGTTGTCACCTGGTGTTCTCCCCTCTGTGTGTCTGTGCACCCTAACATTCCCATTCTTTTTTTTTTTTTTTAAGATTTATTTATGCTACAAGTTGGAGTGCAGGCCAGAGGTGTGGGGGTGAGAGAAATCACTAGAGACAGAGTGGGGAGCAGAATAGGCAGATTGACTGAAATCTGAGAGGAGCAGTGGGCGAGAGGGGAGCAGTGGGCGAGACAGGAGAGGTCTGCTGCATCATGTGGGAAGCTCCCTGGCCAGGTATTGAACTTGTGCTGCAGTGGCTGCGGATAGCTTGATAGTGTTGTGACTTAACCTATCGCACCACCAGGGAGGCTCCAGTATTACCATTCACATAGGGTACCTATCAATCAATGAATTAGGAGGCATCCTAATCCAGTACGACCTAGTCTTAACTTGTATTTACTTCAGAACATCTTAAGGGAGGGGCACAACTCAACTCTTAACCACTGGATTTGAGCTGGAGTTGGGTTTTGCTAGAGGGACACCATGGTGGAAGAGGCAACAATGAGGTGTGATGCGCACGAAGAGAGTCACTATAGGGATTACCATGGGCTGGACCGTGTCCTCCCAAATTCATATGGTGAACCTCCCAGTAATTCTGGATTCAGCCAGAAAGTTTGTTAAGGGGTGACTTAATTAAAGTGAGGTCATTAGGGTAGAGACCATTCTACCAATTTTGTCTGATTAGTGTCCCTATAAAAAGAGAAAGAGACAGCAGCGAAGACGGATGGCCTCAGTGGAAATTAACCTGCTGGCACCTTGATCTTGGACTTCTTAGCCTCCAGAACTGTGAGAACATTAAGTTCTATTGTGTAAGTCACCCAGTCTGTGATAGTTTGTTATGGCAGCCCTAGGAACTGATCACCGACAGAACATGGAATCTAAGTCGGTAAGAGGGACACGGGGACGTGAAGAGGTGTGGAGAGCGACGCTGTCGTGAGATTCTGATGAGACTGAAGAGCCAGTGGCATACAAGAGCCCAAAAGAAGTAAGCTGGAAACGTGGGAAGTGATGGTCCTGGTGAAGGATTCTCAGCTGTCCCCACTGTGTCAGCTCGTCCACCCCTCAGAGGGCTTCTCAAATGGCCCCTCAAATGGGTGACTGAGGTCAGAGTCAAATGCAGACTTAGCAACATCTCTGGGAGAGGAGGCCCTACTTCTCCCAATGCATTTGAAGAGCAAAGAAATCCTTCCTTGGGTGGTATGGTTTGTGCCCTTCGAGTCTCAGAGGTCAGAAGTGACATCTCATCTCCCCAACAAATCTCTAGCATGGGAAAAAGATGATCCTGGTTGGCCTAGTGGAGGAGGTGGGGTTTCCGCAACAAAACTGGGGCTCTGGCTGGAAGGGAAGGGACACTGCGCAGTGGGACTCTGCTGCCAGGGGCTGGCAGGTAGCAGATGTCAGCTATGATGGCTGATGCTCTGCGAAGAGGGGCGTTCTGAGGTGGGAGGAAACAGTTTGGGAGAGGTCCTAGGGTTTCCTGGCTTGCCTCCAGACCCTGCAGAACGGGGTGTGTGGCACTTTCTGTCCCTCTCCCCTCCTTGCACTACAGCCGATGAGCGCTCCTGATGAGCACTACCAAGAGTTCATCTGACCCCCGAGCCCTGCTCTAAGCACACCACTGTCTGCCTCCACTTGTGCTGCTGCTTCTTCCCTGAACAGCTCTTCCCCCACCAGTTATTCCATCGTCCCAGAAGGCGGGTGGCCAATGGGGAGCTCCTCGTACAACCGTCTCAGCGCTGATCTCCTCCCTTCCCCTAGAAACAGAGGAGAGTTTGGAATCACACTCAGTTGTCTCAAGAACAGACAAATTGTTAGATCTTTCTGTGAGAAATTTAATTCCAGTGATCTGTGTGTGGGAGCTCACCCATGAAAACCCAGCAGGGCTTGTGAGAAAGGTATCTAATAACCAGCAAACACTTATTTCTACTAAAAAAATTGTACCAAACACATTTATAGATTCCCTTTTTTTTTTCCTTCCCTGACTTAATTACTGATCTGCTAGAGAGCTGGAATGCAGTGGGAAGCGAACCCTTGGGCTATCTTCAGAAATATTCTCCTCTGCTGGTCAGCGGCATGCAGGTTACTGTCACAGATTACAACAGTGAGAGAAGGGAGCCTGAGGGGAGACAAGAGGGTGGGAGCTAATATGGGTTACTTAATGCCTCTTCACTATAGGACTCCCCAAGGGGTCTTTAGATGGAAGTCCGGGAGAAAATTTCTCCACATCAACCTGGCAATGGTTCCCTAAGCTAGAATAGTCCCCGAGCAAGAAAGGGGCCAAGTGAAATAGGAAAGGCGGTGAGGAGCTTGCCCAACCCCTTACTAACATCATTATTGAGCATGTGATTGTGCATCTAGCGACTCTGTGGGACACTAGGGACACAGTTGACCCTTGAACATCACGGCTTTGGACTTCACGGGTCCACGTATGAGTAGCGTTTTCCCCATTCTATCCTGGGTTTCCACCATCTGGATTCAACCAGCCGGGGATGTGGTTTGATTGTCTCCAGGTGTTCAAAACTGTGGGTATAGAGAGAGAGCCTACAGTAAATGCTAAGTGGATTTTTTTCCTATACCCAGTTGGTGTCCTTAACCCCAGTGTTATGCAACAGTGACCCCATATATCGGAAGAGATTGCTGGTTCTCACCTTCATGGAGCTTCTAATGGACATCAATCAATCAATTCCACAAAGATAATCATTAACTTTGACATTCTACAAATATTCTGGTCTCCTGGTGCTGACCAGGGCCTTGCCCAGCTACACTCTCTGCTCTCCAGGTATGGCCAGAGATTCATTTTCGACACAATATTCTGAAGTTAGATCTCAGGAGATGTCTCTTTTCCTCCCTCAACAACCTAAAAAAGCAAACTTGTTAATGAACAAATTTAACTTCATTGGATTGGGGGTGGAGGTGTGTGTGTGTGTGTGTGTGTGTGTGTGTGTGTGTGTGTAAATGATCTATTGAAATATTACTACTGGTGACTGAACAAGCTTTCTGAAAACCAAGAAATTTACAGTGTACATATCTCTGCCCAGGAGTTCCACATTATTTGGAATATAATCGACAAAATTTTAAAAATTAGTATTATGCTCAAGCACATAGTGTTAAATATAGCAACAAAAAAAGGGATGTACCAAGCCTTCCATGAACCTCTCAACAGTTAAACACATCACAGTCCATTCTAATGATAAAATAGTTTAGCAACAACTAAAACAACGATAGGAACTCATGGTAAAGTAAGTGGGGAAAAGGGATATAAATACATATACAATATACTCCAACTATATAAAAATGTGTGAACATCAAAATGAAAATATACCAAGTAGAATTTTTCTCTGGAAGGGGGGATAATGGATGACTGTTATTTTCTTTACATGTTCTAAATTTTCCCCACTGGGAAGATACTACTTTTTAAATCAGAAAAGTGTTACTGCAAATGAAAAATAATAATTTGAGATCTATGAGCAGCTGTAATTGAGTTTTGAGTTCTAAAATTTCCTTCCTTTTCCTGCAGGTCTCCAAGCTCTTCTTTTTATTTCCATTTGTTGACTAAGGGCCTCAAGGTAGGGACAAGCATTTGGTTCTGTAAGCTTTGAGGGGCCTCCTGGCACCTCTTGGAAATAACTCCTCCCCCTTGGTGGCCCTCTGGGGGTGTGGCAAACATGCAGGTAAACTTCACACACCTCAGGGGCTTGGCAGGAGGCATTGCGTTGGGGCCTCAGGTGGAAGCAAATCTCTCTGAGACTAGAGGATAGTGGGGGGGAGGGGGACAGCTGAGGCTGAATGAAGTATCTGCTGAGTCAGGAGCCTCTGGGGACTTTGTCTGGCACTTTCCCTGTACTCAAGGCAGGCAGTCCATCCCAAAAGCTCCTTCCTTTCAATGGAGGGGACAAATATTTGGGATTTGGGGGTCACCCAATTAGGAGTACAACAAGGGAACCCTCAGGGATGGCAGACTCAGTCCTAGTGGGGTCCCAGCTGGGAGACGTGTAACTGGTAATCACTGGCCCCCAGTACCAGCCTTGTTGGTAGGAAGACTTCAGGTCAGGGGTCCTGAGCCCCTACGTGTTTCAGGAGCTCCCAAGTAAAGTGTGTTGGAAGTTTGTCTCCTTCTGGTGCACTGATCAGAAATCAGGGGCAGGGAGTTCATTTCAACACCCTAACACACAGTGGAAACTTCTGTGCTGCAAAAGTGTGTCTGTCCTGTTTTTAGTCAGTGCCAGTGAAGACCAGAGTTTTCTTTTCAGTTCAAAAATCAAGCAGCCCAGCAGAGAAAGGGGCAGTAAACCAAGGTCCAGGCAGGTGGGGATCTGTGTACATCACACCAGCCAACACTGAGAGTGGGAGAAGGAGGGGTGTGGGGGAGCTGGTGCTACCCTGGGGAACCAAGAATAATCTACTTAGAGGTGGGAGGAGAAGGGAAATGACCTCAGGGGCCCAGAAGGTTCCCACTACCTGGGAGGCACTGCCCCAGACTATCTACTTCCAGGGCAGGAAAGACATATAGATAAGGAAGAGAAGCAAGAATGAGCTTTCAGGGGCTGGGAAGGCCTGAGGGAAATTTCTGGACTTTCTGTTGTCCTTCCTCCTACATACCCTCTCCTTCTCCCTTGTCAGCCTGTTCCAAAAGATTTCTTTACTCAAATAAACCAGGCTCATTTCCCCATAAGGTAGTATAGGAAGGCATAAGTTGTCTTCATTGTTTTTCATTGATTCCCTGATTCATTCAACAAATATGTCTCTGACCTGCTTCTTGCATCAGTAATTCCAAACCATTTTTCAATGGGCAGGCCACTTCAAGGGAGGCCAATAATTCTCTATTAAAAGCATGATTGTTTTGTCCTCAGCAAATTATGCTCAGAGACTGAGACATCTTTGCCAATAATTTATGTAACACAGGTTCGCGGTAAGAATTATAATTTATATTAATAACAACACAGGCCAATAGCATAAGGAGTTATGTCTCTTAACAAGCCAATAAAAAAATAGCATTTTCCAATCCCAACGACAGATTAATTACACTATTGTTCCAGGCAAAGGGGGAGATGAAAGGAATTTAGTCGAGGTGCATCTTGCCACAGAGTGGCTTCTTGGGAGAGCCGGGAGGCAGCCTGGGGCTGAGGTCTGGCTGCCAGTGCAAAGTGAAAGTCCCTTGTTGCTGGAAGGAGACACTAGCAGAACAAAGGCCCTGTTGGCAGGCAAGATAATCTCCTTCCAGGGGCCACTCTATATTTTTCACCACCTCAGCAAAGAGTAGCCTCACTGCAGCAGGAGCTAATGCCTGGGCTGAGTCCCCTGGGACAGAACGAACATTCTCGATACACAAACTCTTGGTACTGAAAGTTTAAATGCCTCTTCTGTCACAATTGTTTTCCCTTTGTTCATATGGATAAGCTTAGTAGCACAAGAATTTTGGTGACATCATCCTATATAGGTTCATATCCATAAGAAAGTCCTATGATCTGACTTCAAAATAATTTCATCCAGGCAAGTTATTCAAAACAAGTCCAAACCACAAATACCTTTGCCCTAAAACATGGTTTTGAAATAAGTCAGCACGTAGTAGTGAGCTTACTCAGAGCTTCCTAGACTATTCACATCAGGGAACACACCAGGTATACAGAGATATTTGTATGAAACTAGGAGTAAACCAACTGAGGAAGGCTGTAGGCTGTCACCAGGTGCCAGCTGCTCCAGAGCTGGGGGGTAGGGGCGGGCCATGACTCCTTCATATAATTGTAAACCACATCTTAATTTACCACTGAGAATCCCTGACATGATGCTTGATGCCTACCTACAACTTCCCTCCCCCGCAAAAATCCTTAGTGTTAATAAGAGGAAGACATGTCTGTTGGTGCCACAGTAGTTCACGCAAACTATATGTCTTAAAGACTGTGGACACAGGGCCTCCCTGGTGGCGCAGTGGGTTAAGTGTCAGCACTATGAAGCTATAGGCAGCCACTGCAGCACGAGTTCGATCCCCGGCCAGGGAGCTGACCTGACCCACACGGCACAGAAGAACTCTCTTATCTCCCCACTTCTCCCCTCAGCAGTGATTTTCAGTAGATCTGTCTGTTCTGCTCCCCACTCTGTGTGGTGAATCCTCTCACCCCTTGCACCTCTGGCCTACACCTCAGTTCTTTTATGAATAAATAAAATTAAAAAGATTGTGGACATATTTTAAATGTATGCCAAAGCAAAATACAGGCATGTTAATAGGAGCTATGTCCCCACTACCAGTGTTGTTTCATCAAGTGCCCACTAGCCCATCCCAGACTACATTGGGGGAGCCATTGACAGCCTGCTTTGGGCTAAGGGAACACTTAGTGGTCTCTAAATGGCCATTCTAGCCTATGGGGGTATGAGGGTTCATTATCAATGTTGTAACACTCTAACAATATCCTCCCCAGCCACCATAATGTCTGGCCCAGATGAGAATAAGCCTTAGGAATCAGCTACATTGAGGTGAAAATGGAGTTTCATTACTAATAAAGTTGGGCTGAGAAAAGCATGACAAGTATATCTATCCAACCAGGTGCCCTAGCTTTTCCTCCCCAAATTAAACTTACCCACACCATCTTCAACAAAGCTGCTGGGTGCCTGCAGGGCAAGCACATTCCTGCCAAGGACTGGTGGCACACCTCTGGAATGAGGGAGGTTGGGAGAAGGATTAAAACGATTTTTCCAGTACCATTCCCTCCCAGAGAGGCAAGCAGAAGTTGCTCTTTAATGGGTCAAGGAAGGAATGCAAAGTGATGAAAAAAGCGCAAAAGGTCTTTGAGGCTTTATAAATACTTTACTCACAAGTAAATACATAGTTTGTGTCCATTGAGCTTTCTAGAAAACAGAACTTGAGGCAAAGTCCGGAAGTTAATGTTTCAGGGGAAAGCTTGTAAGCTCTGGACAGCAAGATTGAGGAAGGGAGGTGAGGCAGGGAATGAAGGAAAGCAGAGACAAGGTTGTGTATTGCCAAATATCTGGGGCCTCCCAAGAAAACACACAACATTGGTGGCTCTCTCACTTAGGATGTCTCCGACAATTGGAAGAGTCAGATGGGGAAAGAGAAGTAGGGTAAGCAATGGCCAGCCACCCCCAACCCCCACTTGGGTCAAAGTTCACCCCCTGGGTGTTAACTCCCCATGTCTTGGTGGCCTCCGCTGAGCAGCTGCTGGGAAGCTGGAGGCTCCTTGAGTCCAACTGGGCCCTGGCATTGCTGTGTCCTCACTCCCTAGGGGACGGTAGAGCAGTGTCTGAGCAATATGGAGCCATGGTAGTTCTGGGACTGTAGGGCCACAGAAGGAAGCCTGTGCTGTGGCCTCCCCAACTCGGAGGCCGGGGGAGGCAGAGCAAGACAAGGTGAGCCCCAGTCCTGGGAAGGAGTGGGCTTAGCCCAGGCAGCAAGGTGTGAGACTGGGTCCAGAACACATTTAGAAAGAAATTGTCTTGATTCTGACTGTGCTCAGGCCCCTGCTGCTCTGGGCAGTCAGATATATTGTGGCTGCAACTTCAATGAACAGTAATTCAAAAAAAGGGGAGGGGCTTGCTATGAATTGAGACATTTCTTGTGCTCTTGCCTTGTGAGAAAATGTGACTGTCTGCAAGCGCCCAGAGGCTTCCCTTGCAAGTTAGCAAGTTTGCACTGTGCAGAAGGCTGACATCAGCCACTGGCCAGGTAGCCAGCCAGGTTCTGGCACTGGAACAGCTTCATTTTAATTTATTTTTCAAGCTGCCTATGCTATATTTTTTAAATGAGATATAATTCACATACCCTAAAATTCACTGTCTATTCACAAGTTTGTACAATCAGGGGCATGGTTAATTTTGGAACATCATCATGACCCCTAAAAGAAACCTCATACCCATGAGCAGTCACCTCCTATTTTCCACTCCCCCTGGAAATCCACTCACCGACTTTCTGTCTCCATGAATGATATATATGGATAACATTCATGAATTACCTGTTGTGGACATTTCCTGTAAATGGAATCACACATTCTGTTTCCTGTTGTGACTGTGTTCTCTATTTTTTTTTAAGATTTATTTATGCATATAAGAATTGAGTTTAAGGCCTCCCCGGTGGCGCAGCGGTTGAGCGCTGCACTGTGGGGCTGTCGGCAGCAGCGACGCTAGTTCAACGCCCAGCCGGGGAGAATCCCACATGGTGCGGCAGACCTCTCCTGCCTCGCCCGCCCGCTGCTCCCCTCAGCAGTGTACTTCTCATCTGCCTGTTCTGCTCCCCACTCTGTCTCTGGTGAACCCTCTCGCCGCCCCATGCCTCTGGCCTGTACCCCAGCTTGTATGTAAAAATAAATAAATAAATAAAATAAAATAAAAAAATAAAGTGCCATGGCTAACATTAAAAAAAAAAAAAAAAGAATTGAGTTGTAGGCCAGAGGTGTGGGGTGGTGAGAGGATTCACCAGAGACAGAGTGGGGAGCAGAACAGGCAGGCTGACTGAAATGCACTGCTGAGGGGAGCAGCAGGCGAGGCAAGGAGACGTCTGCTGCGCCATGTGGGAAGCTCCCTGGCAGGGGGTCAAACTCATGCTGCAGGTAGCTTCATAGTGCTGAGACTTAACCAGTTGCATCACCAGGGACGCCGTGACCGTGTTCTTTCACTTAGCCCGCTGTCAAAGTTCATCCATGATGTATCAGGTCAGAACTTCAACCCTTCCTATGGCTGTTAATACTCCATGATATGGCTACATCACATTTATTTTTATACTTATCAATGAATGAACATTTTTGCTTTGTTTCCACTCTTTGGCTATTGTGAATAATGCTGCTATGCCTTTGTGTCTAAGTCTTTTTTTTTTTATGAATGGGCAGTGTTTTATTTATTTTTATTTCTTAAGATTTTTTTTATTTATGCATACAAGAGCTGGGGTGTAGGCCAGAAGTGGGGGAGGAGTGAGAGGATTCACCAGAGACCGAGTAGGGACCAGAACAGGCAGATTGACTGAGATACACTGTTGAGGGGAGCAGCGGGTGAGACAGGAGAGGCCTCCTGTGCCATATGGGAAGCTCCCTGGCCAGGGATCAAACAGTGCTGCAGTGGCTGGCAGTAGCTTGTTAGTGCTGAGACTTAACCCCTTGCGCTACCAGGGATGCCCCTTTGCCCATTTTTTAAATCGGTACAAGTTCTTTATATGTTCTGGATTTATTTGAACATGGACATATTTTCTCCATTCTCTGTGTTCTTTTCACTTTCTTGATATGCCTTTGAAGTACAAAACCTAAAAAAATTTTTAAGATGTGGATGTATATCTTTAATATTTGATACGTATGCTTTTAAATTGAGCTATAATTAACATGTAATATTAGTTCCAGTTGTACAGCATAATGATTTGATAGAGACATATATATCACAATGTTCATTTTTAACCAAGAAGAATGTGACTGAATCAGACCAGTCCTGAGTTTGGTAACAATTCTCTCCCCTCCCCCTGCCCAGCCTACGAGGGTTTCTTTCCTGGACTCTTTGCCATGTGATCACTGGAATAAAGCCAAGGCCAAGTGTGCCCTGGGGAAAAGCTACCAGCCTCTAGAGACATTGGGGGGAAGTCAGGAGAGAAATTTAGGAAGAAAAAGCAACCAGGAGTCTTGGTTCTCATGTTAGCTGTCATCTCTCTCATCTCTCTCTCTCTCTCTCTCTCTCTCTCTCTCTCTTTTTTTTTTTTTTTTGCCAACTAAGCAAAATCATACATCTCACTTTTCCCTAAGGCAACACCATTTCTCCTACAGCAAAATTAGCAGAAGGGTCCTGGCAGGCATTGAGAGGAATAAGAAAATAGTTAAGTCTATTAGACTTAGCAATGAAGGTCCTGATTCAATGTAAACTATGGAAAGTGTAATACTCCTGGTGTCAGCCAGTCTTCCCCAGAAGTCTATCAGAGGGTGAGGAAACGAATTCCCCAGGTGTCCTGAGACAGTTGGGAGTTTTTGAGGTCCTCTGCCTCAGTGTTAATGCCTCCCTGTTCCTTCCCAGAGAGCCATCTTGGAATGCTGATTCTGCCTTTTAAGTGCAAATGGCTATTTTTGGCAAAGAAATTACAAAGATGAATAAGATAATTTCTGTTCACAGTTCAGTGAAGGACAGGACACAAGTAGCCACTCCACCCATGCACCACCCACAGAGTAAGGAGTACTATGTACAAGGGGAACTGGCAAGGCTGCCCTTGACTGCCAGGGGTGGTCTCAGCTGGACAGCTGTGTTTTTCCTCACAGGGGACCTTGACCTGCAACAGCCCCGTGGCTGGAGGAAATGGCTAGCCCCACATTTCACGCACAGAACAGGACTCTGCCCCAGAGAGGGCAAAGTAGTTCATTTAGTGAAAAGTAAAGCTGTGGTTCTTTAGCATCTGCAGACTAGAAGACAAAGGACCTTTCCACTAATGCAGGGGAAGCTTCCTTCTCTCCACTCCTCAACAGCTTTGCCTTATTTTAAGGGGAGAGGACAGGGAAGAGGAGGAGTGACAATAAAAGAGAGCATTTTGGTCAATGTTTGTTCCTGCTGTGATGCAGAGCAATGAGAAAGAGTAGGATCAAAAAAAAAAAAATGCCTTCATTGAACTATAATTGACATGCCAGACAATTCACTCAAAGTTCTAGTATATTCATGGAGTGGTGCCATTGTCACTACAATCAATTTTAGGACAT
The DNA here is from genome assembly GCA_004024925.1 of Scalopus aquaticus. Taxonomy (NCBI): domain Eukaryota; kingdom Metazoa; phylum Chordata; class Mammalia; order Eulipotyphla; family Talpidae; genus Scalopus; species Scalopus aquaticus. The sequence goes on from PVIJ01000055.1 coordinate 187,006, forward strand.
TTCATCACCCCAGAAAGGAATCCTGTACCCTATAGCTGTCACTCCCCATTCTCCCCATTTCCCCCCAGCCCTCAGCAACTACTGCTATGCTTTCTCTCTCTGGAAATAAACATATTCTGGACATTTGATGTAAAAATGATACATTATGTGGGTTCTCTGACTGGTTTATTTCTCTTGAATAGTGTTTTCACCACTCTTCCATCGTGTTGAAGGTAGCATAGTGTCATTGTTTTTTTATTGCTGAATCATAGTCTATTTTGTATGGATAGATCACATTATTTGATCCTTTCATTAGTTAACAGACATTTGGACTGTCTCCATTCTTGGTGTTATAAATAATGCTACTTATACACATTCATGTACAAGCACATTTCAGTTAGTCACTCAGGAGCATTATTAACTGCTTACTGTTTACATAGCACATAGATGGGAGTGGAGATGAGGGAGGGGATACAGAAGCACAGAGACCCAGAAGAACCACAAATAGGAGATGCAATTACCCACTGTTCTCTGATTACTTGGAAAAGCCAAATGAAGCATTTATGAAATCTTTAAATAAATAAAGATAATCATCATTAATACTTGAGTACTTATTTAATTCTGACAATCAGGCCAAAGTGGGTTAGCCCTGTTTTGCAAGGAAACTGAAGCACAGAGAGTTTAAGCAGCTAGCCCGAGATCACACACTTGGTGATGGCTAAGTCAGGATTCAAACATAATGTCTTTCCTAAGCGTCTCATTTTTTTAAAGATTTATTTTTATTTATTTATGCAAACAAGAACTGGGGTGTAGGACAGAAGTTCGAGGGGTTAGAGGATTTATCAGAGACAGAATATGGAGCAGAACAGGCAGAGCTACTGAAATACACTGCTGAGGGGAGCAGCGGGCGAGCAGGAGAGGTCTGCTGCACCATGTGGGTCAGCTGCTTGGCTGGGGATCAAACTCATGTTGCAGTCGCTGGAAATAAACTTGATAGTGCTGAGACTTAGCTCCTTGTGCCACCAGGGAAGACCTCTCATTCCTTATTCTTTTTAAAGTCCAAAATGAAAATTTTAAACACCCACAAAATTAGAATAAAAAAGAAACTCAGGGGCCTCCTGGTGGCGCAGCGGTTAAGCACTGTGCTGTGGAGCTGTCTCAGTGGCGACATGAGTTGGACACCTGGCCAGGGAGATTCCCACATGGTGCGGCAGACCTCTCCTGCCTCGCCCGCTGCTCCCCTCAGCAGTGTATTTCTGTCGATCTGCCTGTGCTGCTCCCCACTCTGTCTCTGGTGAACCCTCTCGCCGCCCCACACCTCTGGCCTGTATCCCAGCTTGTATGCATAAATAAATAAAATCTTTTTAAAAAAAATTAAAGAAATAAACAAACAAATAAATAAACAAACTCAGGCTATCCATTATGCAGCTTCAATAATTATCAATAAAATGACCAGTCAGCACTTGATCATAATCTACTTCATACTTGCTCAACCAGCCTTCTGAAAGCAATAAAATGATAAAATAGGTGGTGGTGGGCAAAGTTCTGGCAATTCATTCAACATATATTTGTTGAGCACCAATTCTTTGCTAGGCACTATTCTGGATGTTGAGAATTCAGCAGTGAACCAAATCTCTGCAACTATATATTCCATATTCTTGCAAATGAATCATATGAAGCAACATCAAGAGGTAAGTATAGCAAGAGCTAATGCATAAAGGAAAGAGACCCTGTATAACAATAGAGAGTGCTGGCAATGGGTCAGCTCCTTAACCAAGTGATCAACACTAGCTTCACTTATAGAGGAATAAACTGACATGAGATGTGGGCCTGCAGGTTAAGTCTCAGCACTACCATGGTGACGGGGAACTGATATCCATCCCTGGCCATGGAGCTGACCCCCATGGTGCAGCAGACCTCTCCTATCTCACCCGCTGCTCCCCTCAGCAGTATATTTCAGTAGATCCCCTGTTCTGCTCCCCACTCTGTCTCTGATGAATCCTCTCAGCACGCCCCCTGCCCCCTGTACCTCTGGCCTAAACCCCAGTTGTCTAAGCAAAAATAAATAGATGAAAATCTTAAAAAAAAAAAACAAACTGATGTGAGGTGATACACATTAGGTACTCAACTGTAATTTCTCAAGCTTTCTGTTTCTGCTTAAAATATTTATCCTTTATATAATGAGGCCTTTAGAACTAGTTTCCAGTTTATAGGAAATAGGCACGATGGAGTGGAAAGTTAAAAGCACACTGGTAGGACACAGTTAAAGACAGACTGTAAAACATTCCTTAAGTCAGCCATCTTGGTTACTTCAAAAAAAACCAATAGCAGGGAAAAGTAAAAAAAAAGCGTGTATGGGGGGCTGTTCTAGATTATAGGAGAGTAAAGAAATATAAAATCAAATTACATTATGTGACTTCAATGAATTCTAGCTCAAAAAATGTAAAATGGGGGGTGGCAATTAACATCTGATATGGACTGAGAATTAAGTGATATTAGGAACTACTATCATTTTCTTTTTGTGGTAATGATATTGTTATAAAGGACGATGTCCTTATTTTTAGGGCAGGCATGCTGAAGTAGGTAGGGCTGAATTGCTGTAACGTTTGGAGCTTATTTTCAAACACTTTAGCAAAAACCAAACCAAACAAAACAATAAAGTACACATGAAACCGGGCCACGGGTGGGGGATGGACACAACGGTGTCCAATCCCTTCATGGCCGCCAACTGAAAGTAGGGTGGACAGGGCACAACTGCCAAGGTTCTGAGGCAAGAGCCACCAAAAAGCCCCAAAAGGCCAAAAGGCCACACACAACAAAGGACAGTGCCTGATAAAAAGACAGGTCACTGTCTGTGGGTTCTCACCCGCGTGCACAATTGCAAGGGAACTCAGGCTACAGGAACAGCAACAACAAACACGAGGTTTATTTTACAAATGGGAAACAGCTCACTGCATCCACAAGGGGCTGGCTATCCTTTCAGAGTCACCACCGGTCACCAGGAGTGCTGGGCTGCCCTGGCCATTAGCGATGCTCACTACTGGTCCCTCACCAACAAACATCTCTTTGAGACACCAGGCCCAGGGCCTTTGGTGCTCCTTTCAGGGAAGGTCAGAGACAGGACCAGAGGCCAGTCTCTGACAGAGTCCTTCGGCTTCTTTTCCCTCCTCAGAGGGCAGCTGCTGAATGCTTCTTTTCCTCCCTGGAGGCCAGATACGGAGTATTCCTCTTCTTTCTTCAGAGTCTAAAGCCATCTACTTTCTTCTTCCAGATGCTGGCGCCATCATCGTTGTCATCGTCTTCTGGGGTCTTCCTTCTCTCTGGGGGTCTCCTTCTCTTTGGGGCTGGTCTCTCCTCTCTGCTTGTCTCCTGGGCTCTCTGCTCTCTCTTCTGCTCCTCTCCTGCTTCTCTCTGCCTCTGCTCTCCTGCTTCTCTTCTCTGCTCTCCTCTCCCCCTACCCCTGGCTTCTCTCCTCTTTCAGGGTGCCCCTCCTATCAGTCTGATTGGCACCACTGACTTGTGGGGAAAGAGGCCGGCTGGAGGAAACACACTTGTTACTTTAAAGGTCCATCAACAACAAACTTGTTTGGGCAGAGGAAGGGTGCAGAAAATATACTTGCTACATTAAAGGTCATCAACTTGGGAGGAGCAGCAGGTAAACCAGACCCCACTGCTCCTGCAGGCGCCCATTGCCAAGGGCAACTGAGGGATCTGCCCGGTGGCACATATGCTAACACTCAGGCTTGCCGGCTGGAAAAGCAAACATAGAGACATGTCAACAATTGTTAACTCTGGAGGGTGGGCATTTGGGGAGTCATCACACATTTTTTCTCAACTCTTCAGCATATTTGAACATTTCCAAAGTAAAAATCTAAAGGAATTACCAAAACTAGTGCAAAGTAAAGGGTGTAACTTTAATTTATTTTTGTTTTTTAAAAGATTATTTATGTATACAAGAGCTAGGGTGTAGGACAGTGGTGTGGGGTGGTGGTCAAAGGATTCACCAGAGACAGAGTGGGAAGCAGAACAGGCAGATTGAAATAAACTGCTGAGGGGAGAAGCGGGCAAGGCAGGAGAGGTCTGCTGCACCATGTGGGAACTCTCTAGCTAGGGATCAAACTAGTGCTGCAGATAGCTTCATAGTGCTGAGATTTAACCCCTTGCACCACTAGGGAGGACCGAGGGTGTACCTTTTAAAACAGAGTGGGGAGGGAGGCCTCAGTGAAGACAGGATAGTTGACTAGAGACCTGAGTAAAGAAAGGAGGGTGCCATGAGGACCTGGGGTGGGGGGGAGGGAGAGATGGGCCTTCCAGGAAAAGGGCACAGCCAGCTCAGAGGCCCTGAAGTAGAAACAAGCTTGGTGTGTCCAGGGACATAAGAGTCTCGAGTGGCTCAGGGGAAGTGAGGGAGGCAGGAAATGAGGTTGAAAACATAACCTAAACCCAGATCACACAGTCTCGCACAGGCCACAGAATTGAGATTTTTTTTTAAAAAAAGATTTCTTTATGCATACAAGAACTGGGGTGTAGGCCAGAGGTGGGGGGTGGGGGTGAGAGGATTTACCAGAGACAGAGTGGGGAGCAGAACAGGAAGATTGACTGAAATACACTGCTGAGGGGAGCAGTGGGTGAGACAGGAGAGGTCTGCTGCGCCATGCGGGAAGCTCTCTGAGCAGGGATGGAACTTGTGCTGTAGTGGCTGGCGATAGCTTCACAGCGCTGAGACTTAACCACTTGTGCCACCAGGGAGGGCCAGAATTGAGATTTCAGGCTGACTTTAAGGACAACACACAGAAGGTTTATGAGTTGGGAGTGACTTGGGTTGAATTACATTTTAAAATATCTGGCTCTTGGGAAGAAGCAGAGGCCAATAAATATCATTTAATGCAACGAGGATGGTGTCTTAGATTCTTAGGTGATGGGCGTGGGGAGAAAGGCCCAGGTTTGGCAGACATATCGAAGAAGGTTTCATGGAGTCTACTGATGAACTGGGTTTGGGGGTGAAAAAAGATACAGTCAGGAATGACTCCAAGGGCAATCTGAGCAACTGGCCCAAGGGAGGTGCATTTGCTGAGAAGGGGAACCCTGCAGGGGAGACACAGACTTTTCCTTTTCAGGGGAACGCTCCTTTGGTTTAGAATGACCTGGAGGTCTTCATGGTTATAAAGGCGGTAGCGTTTGGGTTGGGCCTTTAAGATAATGGTTCAGGCAGCAGACCTCTCCTGTCTTGCTTGCTGCTTCTCTTGGCAGTGTATTCCAATAAAACTGCCTTTTCTGTTCTCAAAAAAAAAAAAAAAAAGATCATGGTTTATCGGTGTCAAAGATTAAATTTTTCATTTGCATTAACCAGGAAGACATAATTAGCAAGTGACACACGCTTCAAAGTTGGGGACCTGGATTTGAACCCTGATGCTACCATTTTCTAGTACTGTGACCTTGGGCAGTTAGTTGACTTCTCTAAACCTGAGGTTCTTTGTCCATATAATAGATAAAATAACATCCGTCCTGTCAGGCTGTTAGTTTATTAGGAACATACCTCACCCAGCATCAGACCAGAGTAGGTGCTCCGTATGTAAGGTTTCCTGCTTCTCTACAGAGACTGTTAGGAAAAACGGTGAATTTCCAAATGACTGCTTTACACTTAATCTTCTGTTGCCTTTTCAGTTATCTTCTTCCTTTTAGTCAGTATTTGCGCACTTAACATCCACCGTGTGCTGTTCTAGGTATGGGGTGCATAGCAATGAACAAAACAAATAAAATCCCTGTCTACATGGAGGTTATATTCTGGTGGAGAGAGAAGATAAACAGATGGTTACGTGAAATAAATATGTAATATGTGAGATGGTGGTAAATTCTAGGGTGAAAAGCAAAACAGGGAAGGGGGACAGTAAGTGCTAGGGTGGAGTTGGGATTGCAGTTTTTACATAGGATGCTCGGGGAAGGCTCTGCTGAGAAGGTGGCATTTCTGCAGAGGAGATGATGGAGTAAGCCACGTATTTATCTAAGTGAAAAAATGTTTCAAACAGAGAGAGTGGCAAGTGCAAAGGCCCTGAGGCAGGAGCATGCTTGGTGCATTTGAGGAACAACAAGAAAGTTATAAAGGACTGAGTAAAGAAAGAGGGTAGGAGCAGCACCTGTAGGGGCTAGGAAGTCTGTTGTGACTTTGGCTTTGACATAGGGTGAAATGGTAAATCCTTGCTGAGTTTTGAATAGTGGGGAGACATGATCTGATTTACGATTTAAAAAGATCACTGGCTTCTGGGGCCTCCCTGGTGGCACAACGGGTTAAGTCTCAGTGCTATAAAGCTATCAGCAGTCACTGCAGCATGGGTTCGATCCCTGGCCAGGGAGCTTCCCACATGGCCCAGCAGATCTCTCCTGTCTCACCCACTGCTCCCCTTAGCAGTGTACTTCAGTCGATCTGCCTGTCCTACTCCCCACTTTGTCTCTGGTGAATCCTCTCACCACCCCCCACCTCTGGCCTATACCCCAGCTCTTGTATGCATAAATAAATAAATCTTTTTTTTTTTTAGATTTATTTTTTATTTATACATACAAGCTGGGGTGCAGGCCAGAGGCGTGGGGCGGCGAGAGGGCCCACCAGAGACAGAGCGGGCAGCAGAACAGGCAGATCAGAAACACACTGCTGAGGGGAGCAGCGGGCAAGGCAGGAGAGGTCTGCCGCGCCATGTGGGACTCTCCCTGGCTGGGCATCGAACTCGCGTCTCCACTGCCGACAGCTCCACAGCGCCTAACCACTGCGCCACTGGGGAGGCCCCAAATAAATCTTTTCTAAAAAAAAGATCACTGGCTTTCAGCTGAGTGATTTCTGGGGTTGAAGAGAGGCGATCAGCCAGGAAGCATGTATAATAAAGACAGTATCTTGGAAGAGATAATGGGGAAAAGATTCTAGATATTAGATAGTAGAGTCAACTGAATTTCCCGATGGATCAGATACAGGATGTTAGCAAAAGAGAGGGACCGAGGATCCTAGTCCAAGACAGGCCTGAGCAGCTGGAAGGATGTTTAGGTTGAACCAAATGGAGCTGCCAATATTTGATTGTTTTTAACCTTCAAAAGTAGCAATCTCGTATATTTAATTTAATAGTTGCCCTTTACTGAGATGGGAAAAACTATGTGAAGAGTTGGGAAAGATATTTTTGGATATGAGGGGATGTCTCTATGCTTCTGGAGTTGAGGGGCAAGACCCCAATCAGAAATGTACATTAGGGAGCCTGAGTATAGATGGCATTTATGCACTGAGCCTGGATGAGATCTGGCCTCCAGCATGCCCACATCAGGGAGATGATGAAGCCCTAAAGGAAACACAGGAGGCTGTGACAGGCAAAACAAGAGCTCCAAATGGGGTAGCGAGCCCAGCCATAGGTGTAAGTGATTTTCAACCTTGCTCCTTCCTTGAGCCCTGGCATGAGGGCAAATGTGGTGTGTGTGTGTGTGTGTGTGTTTGTGTGTGTGTGTGTGTACACATGCAGGAGGATCTGATGATATCTTACAGTGATGAGCACTTCAGAGCTTACCACAGCTCCTATTCGATCTGGGCAATGGTAGTGAAGTTACTATCATCCCACTTTACAGATGAATAAACTGAGACACAAAGGTTAGATTACTTGTTCAAATTATACCAGTAATAGGTTGCAGACCTGGGGCTGGAAGGGGTCATCTGTCTCTAAGTTCTATGAATCATGCTCACTGAATCATGCTGCTTTTTTGGGGGGGCGGGGGGCTGGCATTTCCCCAGAGAGTTTGTTGCCAGAGATAGCAAGCAAGGAATCTGTGGGAATGATGAGTGTAGGAGATGAACTCTTCCTGTCCTTGCTGCTGTGAAGGCTGCATTTTCCTGAGCTCCCACGGACTTAACTGCTTCTGTGGGGACAAATTGTAGCAGGGTTACATGGGAATGACTTGAAATGAGCTTTAAGCTTTTATTTCCATAGCAGCAAAGAAACTGCTGATCTGATTGCTCTCCAGAGGAGTCTGGATCTGTGATTTCAATGCCAAGGGTGCCAGATCAAAATAAACCTATCTATATCTTGATTAAAGGTCCAGTGGCACCAGGAGGCCATATTTGGGGCACTTTCACATTTGATGGGGACAGCAATGACTTCACTTTGCTTTAAGAGCTATCAGGTTAACGGACCCTTCAGAGGTAGTATACCTTCTGGGCTGGGCTCTGAACTGCCACCAAATGATGGGTTTCATCTTACTCCCTCTTAGCTTTTTGCCCAAGGCATTATATTCTCTCCAAACTTAATTTTCTTTGGTTTTGAGAATTTGCTCCTGAGATCGGAGGCTCCCTTGGTCAAGCTGGCCCTGCCTGGGGAGAGATAAACAGGCCCCAAATACATTTTCAGATTGCAACACTGGCAAGTCAGGCTGGGTGAGACAGCTGTTCCCTCCAGCACCCCTGCTTGTACCTGATAAGGCAGAACATAGCTCATTCCAGCATACTGGCATGTGTGTGCACATAAACAGACACTCCCAGGCCCCAGAGTTGTCTTAGAGTAAATTATTGACATTCTGAATAGCTGAAACACTGGAAAAGGTGAGCTCAAACTTATCACTGCTCGAGGAAAGTTCCAGGGCTTGTAAGTCCAAATCAGTCAAACCAGGGTTGTCATTTGGCCCCACTTTGAAACTACCTGGTTAAGGGCAGGGGCTTCGTAAAGGGGAGGGGAAGTTTGCAGTGGAGCAAAAGGGAAGAAGTCAGAATGGCCAAGAGGATTTTTGAAGGAGTAGAAGGCAAAATGTATGTAGACAAAAAGTGCATTATAGAAAGGTGAACATACCTTTACCACCAAGCTTAAACTTGACTCCACGGCATCTTAAAAAACAAGCAAGGAAGCAAATGTGCCTCTCCTCAACAAGGAGTGGGGGGATTGACAGTACTAATACGATAATACCACCCCACCAATAACATATTACACTTTTTACAAAAAAGATTTATTTTTATTTATTTATGCATACAAGAACTGGGGTGTATGCTAGAGGTGTGAGGGGTGAGGGGATTCACCAGAAACAAAGTGGGGAGCAGAACAGGTGGGGAGCAGAACAGGCAGACTGACTGAAGTACACTGCTGAGGCCAGCAGCGGGCGAGAAGGGAGAGTTCTGCTGTGTTGTATGGGTCAGCTCCCTGGCCGGGGATCAATCTCATGCTGTGGGGCTGGCAATAGCTTCATAGTGCTGAGACTTAACCCCTTGTGCCACCAGGGAGGCCCCCATATTACATTTATAATCAACATTTAATGTTACCTTTATGAAAAGCAATTCATAGTTTGCAAGGGGCTTACACATTCACCTTTTCCATTCAGTTATTAACCCATTCAAGTGGGTAGGGTATTATGAGCCACATTTTACAGATGAGAAAACTGAGGCCCAGGAAGCTATATGCAATTAACTGGGGCATAATTAAGAGCTGAGGAGGGGCAGGTTTGTCCTAAGTAACCCAGAGCTAAAACATTTACTAAACACCATGACTCTTTCCTTGGAAGGGTGATAGCTTTTCAGTGATGGCTCAGAGGCCATTGCATTTCTAGGCAGAGCAGCTCCGCCTTCTTCTGTGTTGTTTGGAACATGTTTCTCTAATTAAACACGCCTCTGATTATTTCTGCTTAGGACTTACATCAAAGCAGTCTGGCATCTGTGAAGATTCGAGCACCAAGGCACATTTCTAGGTCTGTCCCATGCCCTTCTTTCTCAAGGGCCCCATCCTTGGCAGTTCTGTTTTGGAAATAACACCTTTAGGTCCTCAAGCTCTCAAGCTGGGAGAAACATCTTTATTTACTGGGACATTATGGATGCACAGGTCCCACCAAGAGGGGTCAGCCAGGTATTTTGAAAATGCTGTGCCTATTGGAGTCTTCAAGCAGTGGTTCTCAAACTTTGGCCTACATCAGAATCATCTGGGGAGCTTATTAAAGATGTGGACATCCAAGCCCCACCCCAGACTTTCTGAATCAGAACCCCCAGGGGTGGGTCCTGGACATTAGTAAGCTTAACAAGCTCCCCAGGTAATTCTGAAATACACCAAAGCTGGAGAATCACAGTCTTTGCTGGGGAGTGGGAGTCACTCAGGTGGCCGGGAGTGGGTGTCAAGCTGCGAGAGGAGAAGCAGCAACGCCAGCAGACTCCCAACAATTCTTGGCTCCTTTCTTGTCTCCCTTTGACAAGGTAGTCAAATAAATGAGGTTAGAAACCTCTTCATGCAGATGTGTTCTCCTGACAGATTTGCCATGAGAAAGAGCAATGCATCCCTTTTAGAAGCAGTTGAAATACCTCTCCTTTTTCAGAAAGTAGATTTTCAGAACTGAGGGGAAGGGGGATGAATTAGGCATTACTGTTTAATGGGTTTAGAGTTTCTGTATGGGATGATGAGAAAGTTCTAGAAATGGATAGGAGTGATGGTTTGTTCTGCAACCATTCCAGGTCAGGTAGGTTCACCATCAATTCTACTGATTTGAAAGAGAAATTTGGAGCCCCTGGTATCATTTTCACAGATTTAATGGTAAACAGGGGAAACAAGTCAGAACTTGAGCCCCATCCCCCAGGGTGATGCCACCCTCCCTCCTAGGCATAGGTGTGCATACTTGCACATGCAGGCTCACACTCGTGCTCAGGTGTCCATAATCAGGCATGCGAGCCTCACACCCATGTGCCGTCTACATTAACAAGATCAAGGCCGCAGGTGATAGCCACAGAGGGTAATGGTGTAAAAAGGTTGATCAACTTCATTTACCCTACATGGTTGTACAACACTGTGAATGTATTTAATGATACTGAATTGTGCACTTGAAAATGGTAAGTTTTGTCATTCATATTTACCACACACACAAATAGTAGACCTTTTTGAGGGATGGAATTATATGAGCAAAGAACTTTCAATGTTAGCTGATTATTGCTTCCCTAGGTGTGTGTATATGGGGAAGACGTTATATAAGGGGGCTCAACTCAGAGCACGTGGCTGACAAAGTACAAGTATATTCATGGGAATGGAGAAATAGATAAAAATTTTTAAAATAGCTGGCAACAAAAATGTGATGGAGATATAGGAGCTGCCTCGAATATTCTTTCCTGCCCCCTCTGCCTGGTTAACGCCTGGCCTCGTAGCTCTTCCTTTGGAGTGCCTTGTAGAGCAGTGTCTCTCAAATTTCACTGGGCGTCGAATCACCTGGGGACCTTGTTAAACTGCAAATTCTAATTCGGTAGGTCTGAGGTGAAGCTCTAGCCTGCATTTCTAACAAGTTCCCAGGTGATGCTGACACCACAGATATACAGACTATAGTGGGGAGGCTGTGTAAATTCAAAGTTGTTCTTACCCTCCTGCCAGAGTGGTTAACATACAGTAGGAGTTCCATAAATATTTATTGTATGAATGACAATATAAGGTTGGGGTAAGAGTTTGTAGGGCGGAACAATCTTTGACTTGAACTACAGTCTATTTGGGTGTTTCTGCTGCTATCAGTAATTCACTTTATGAAATTACCCCATAGTCCATACAGGAAGGATGTTAGCACTAAGTTACTTCTGGCCTTGCTACCTTGTGGCCTCAAGTCTAATCCTTGAAATAGAGGCCCTATACATGTGGAGAATAATGAACCTTGGTTTGCAAGCTCTGAGGAAACCTTGCTATAGTCTGACATTCTGCAAACAAGTCCTCTCCATCCAAGGAGGAGCGTGCAGGGAACATACTGGAGTGGGAATTTCCAGGTTTTGATGCCTGTCTGAGTAATTGCCACCCAGTCTCCTCCAAATCAAATAAACAGCCTTTTTAACAGTGTATGTAAGAAGGAATTAATTACCCTAAAATACATGAATGTAATAATATTGCCATTATTTACTATTATCGTTTATGATAATGATAACGACACTGGCAGTTGGGCGATGAAATGAGGGGGGAGTTGGGGGAGGGGGCAGAGGGCTGCGAGGGCAAGAGAAAGCGGAACTACAACTCCCAGAATCCTCCAGGAAAGTGCACGCCGCGGCGGCGGCGCCCCACCCCTTTCGCCGTCTGGGCCCGCCCCGCAGATGACGTCACAGAGGTGACGTCACGGCGCCCAGAGCGAGGCTGGGGTAGAGAGGCCGACGGAGCTGGAGTCGTCCGCTTGTCGTGGAGGCTACTAGGGCGCCGGCGAGAGGGTGAGCGGGCGAGCAGGCGAGCGAGCTAGAGCAGGCAGGAGGAAGCGTCGCGCGGCGCAGAGTAGCGCCGGGGCCGGGCCGCGGCGGAACCCACAGCCAGAGAGGGGCAGCCCGAGCCGGGAGCTGCGGGGTCCCCACCCCCACTCGGCCGGACAGTGCCCGGTGTTCCCCCGTGCGGGGGGCGGCGGCGGCGGCGGCTGACGGGACCGGACAGGATCGCGGGGGTGTTGTCACCTCCACCAAGGAGCCGGCGCGGCCGCGGGCTCTTAAGAGCCAGGGCCCGGGGCCCGTGACAGACGGGCCGAGGAAGGGAGAGAGGCGGCGGCACAGGCGACGGGGAAGCAGCGGCGACACCATGTCATCCCCCAGTCCGGGCAAGAGGCGGATGGACACGGACGTGGTCAAGCTGTATCCTTCTTGGAGGGGGGATTCGGGCTGTGTGTGTGGGTCGGTGTGGGAATGCCTAGGGCACCCCCTGAAGCCGGAGCAGGGCCCCTGGGGCACTTCACTCCACTGTCCGAGACACCCCTCCTTCCCCCCAGTGCCTACGGCGGCTCCTTGGCACCTCCCAGGAGCCGAGAGCCTTTTCAGATCCCCTTTTATCTGCAGCACCCCCGAAATATGCGTTGTTCCTCGCTTTTTCTGCACCCCCCCAATACCCTGACTTTTATCCACCACGTTTGTACTCCCAGAACGACCTTTTTTGCAGGACTAGCCACCGCTCTTCGGGGTCTTTCTGCTTGCTCCAGATTTAGGGACTCGAGATAGAAATTCCCCAGTGAAGCCTTTATGCTTTTCTTGAGATGTCTCCATTCCTTACACTCATAATGCTGCTTGAACTGGGGTAACTCAAGTGACCTCCTTTATCCCTAATTCTTTTCTATATTAGGAAGAGAGGAGTCCGCTCAGTGCCCCCTCTTGTAATAAAGAACTCTGAATGTTTCAAGCAGAGACCCCTATTAAGCTTCCTGTACCCTAGGAGAACCCCACAGTTTTTCTTTTCACTGACAAAGCCTATCCCACCCATAGTTGAGTGTGGTGAGGACCCCCAGGCCCTCCAGCAAACAACCCTCCTCCATATTGTGGATATGACAGCTGGGGGAGGGAGAGAAAGAGGATCTCCTTAACAAAATAGCTCCTGTACTAGCCACTTAAGCAAACACCCTCTATGAGGGTAAGGTTCTTGGACAGTAATTGACCTGATCTTGCCAAGTGACACCCTTCATTTTCCACCCTCCCTCCCCCCAACTTTATATACTCTGGAGGTAGCATTTGGAAAGCTATAACTGGTAAGAGTCCTTCAGGCAGTGCTTTTGGTTGGAGTCCAGAGAGGTTATTTTGTGACCATCTACAGAAATTCAGAAGGTTCCTGTGATAGTGGTGAAATTTTTTGAGGGGTAATTTGTGTGTGTGTGTGTGTGGGGGGGGTGGCAGAGAGGAAATGAGCCTTGTGTTCTAAACAAATCCCTGGGGAGAGGGGAGAAAGGAGGGTGGGGTGGGGTGGGGAGTGGTAGTGTGAGAAACGCAGTTAAAAAGTCGTCTTCTGCTGCTTTTTCTCTCTTACCCCCATCCCCCCACTATTTCCCCCTGTTGAAGGGTTTTGTTTATATAACTCAAGTTGTTTGGCTGGATTCTTCAGGTGAATTCCTTCTTTCTTCCTTTTATTTATTGCTGTTTTTGATTGGATGTTTTACTTCTTTGTAGAGATCGATGATTATTGTCAAATACTCAAGTTATGGAATTCGCTAAAGTTTTTAAAAAGTAGTTTTTGCATTTGGTTTGGAAGTGGGGAATGGGAGGGAAGTTGCCTGGGCAAGAGATTATTTTTCCCCCCATAATCTTTTCAGGAATAAGTGTTTTTCTCCATAATCAGGAAAATGTGTTTAGAAATTTGGACCAGTCGATAAACTAAGTTTCAGGATTTGAAGTTTAGAATTTCTGGGAGGTGGGAGTAGGGATTAGAGAGAGGAGCAAGTAATAAAGTATATATTCTGTACCAGATATATGTCTAGGCACAAGTGAAATTGACTCTTTATGAGCTGTTTGTGGCTGTGATTGTAATGTGTGAATGATACCATTAATTTTGGCTTTTCATAAGGTTGCAGGAAAACTTGTAACTATGGCTGTGTGTACATTTTACACAAAGCAGTTTCGGGTTTTATTTTTGTTTAGAAACTAGGAAATGACATGGTGGCAGAATCAGTTATTTTTATCTTGAATTGAGAGTTACTGTCACACCTAATGCAAATTTCTACCTAATGTTTAATTGGGATGGGGGGGGGCGGCAGGAGAATTCCAGCTGTTTTTAATCAATGGCAGACTCTCAAATTATGTACATACATATTTTCAGAAGATTTAGAATAAAGGGTGAGGCCTAACTTGACCTGATGCCTTTTCCATACAGTGCCTTTTGTTCATTTAGTAGTTGTGGCATCTAGAATGATTACCGCATTTAGGAGTCGGGGTGTGGGGGGTGGAGAGGGAGAGGAAAACAGACAAAGAACAGCAGGGTGTCTTTTTTCCCCCCTTACCCTAAGTGGCTTATTTCATAGCTTATTTTTAGTAGAAGATGAAGAAAGGCAAAGATGCATTGGCCTTCTGTTCTTTCCCCACCTTCCTCTCTGACAAAAGAAAGCAGAGGCGATTTAAAATCCTATTTTCTGAGATAGGAGGACAGCAGTCTCAGGATTTAAAAGCCAGAGGTTACCTTTGTTTCGTGTTTATTTTCTGGTCTAACATAGTTTGGAAGTTAAAATTTTCGTATTTCCTTTTGTGTGTGGGGGGTGGGGGGGAGTCGTGGTGAGAGATTTTGTGGCCTCCTTTCTCTGTTGAATTCACATCAGTAGGCCCAAATGGAGCCAACAATTTTAGAGCAAGGTATATTTAGAAAAAAATTCAAGGAAAAATTCCCCAACCTACTACTAAAATGAGTACAATTGCATGAAAGTGCCGGAGGTTGAAAATGAAAGATGGTGGAGAGGAAGTAGAAAAGGTCTGAAGGAATGTACTTGCTTTTTGCCTCCTGGTGCCCCTGATGATATCTTTGGTGTGGAGGCCAATAGTTGATTTCATTGCAATCTCCTGTTTCAGCCCATTTTTGGATTTCTCCTGAGTGTCATTATGCCACCACGATTTATAGCCTGGCAGGGAACCTATGTGTAGGAAAGTAGCGGTGGGGGTAGGGAAGAAGAGGATGTGTAACTAATTGGCCACTGCCTTCCACCACCTCTCCAGGTTCTTCTAGAGACACGTCTGTGGTTGTTGTTTGGAGTCAGTAAGATTTCTTTTGTGACGGGTTGGTAGGAGGAGAGCTGACTCCCAAGTTATGCAGGGAGTGAGTGTTTTGCACCATTGCACTTAATAATCTGCTGGGTGATTATGTTCTGAAACTCTGACTCATTCATTGTTTCTCTTCTGAGCCTTCGCTGAGGGTTGTGCAAACCTCTCCAGGAGCCTAGAAGCTGATTTACATGACTTTTGGGCCCTGTAGGAATGTGTCCCAATAAAAAACTTGCAGTTAGCCCAGATTCTGTGGAATAGTCGTGAAATAGTGTGGCCATTTGTTTGCAAAGTCAGGTAGATTGGTGATACTGGGCTGTTCCCAGCTTGGCAACCTTTGAGGTTTCCATCTCAAACCCGCCTGATTATTTAGATTGTCTGAGAACTGGGACTCTGGTGACCTTAAAGCGTGATTTGCCCTAAAGGAATATCGGTTTAAGTTCTCCCCGGTGGAGGAACAAACAGCTCAGATTACACGGGTTTCCTTGTTGGTGGGGGTTACTCGTCTCACCCTGTTGCACAGCCCGGTGATCCTTTTATCTGTGAACCAGTGGCCCCTTCCGAAGGCTGGAGCTGCTTGTTTTGGAAAAGCGTATGCAGGCAAAAGGCCGCAGGCACAGTTCCTCACAGCTCATTGGCTGCTCTGTTACTACCCGGAAAAGGAGGAGGGGCGGAGCTACCAAACAGCTGATGGAGTGTGTGACCAGAGTGTGTTTATATACAAAAGAAGTAGGGCTGGGGAGGCCTTGTGAGTGGTGTTACAGGATCAAGTGTATTTTTCAAGGAATAGGAGGAGGAGAGGAAAACCTGTCCTGTTAGAGTGCAGTAAATGTTCAGAAAAACAAAGGTTAAATCAGAAAAGTGGATCTGATATAATGGGACTCGGTATACACTATAATTGTTTATAAAACCAAGAGCTTTCATACATCCCCCGTTCAGAGAGATGTAGTAATGTAAAACAAGATATGTCATTTTATATTTAACTGACTCATGGCAAGTATGGTGGAAATGTTTGCTTTTCCTATAGAAACTTTAAGTGATAGTAAGGGTCAGTATCATCTTCTAAATTCATTATCATTAGTGGATTTTATTGAATCCTGGGGATCTGCTTTACGGTTTCTGAAATTTCTGTAACAATTTCATTCCCTCAAACATTTGTGCACCCCTTTTTTTGGACAGGGCTGGTGCTAATTACTGCTGGGGGATTAGTGAAAAAGTGTGGGTGGGCACTGAATTATGTAATTAGTTAAATAGTAGTTAAAAAAAAACCAGCGTACAGGCTGTGTTTATAGCAGGTCATGACTATATGTGTCACCTTGCTTTTTGATTAACTTGTATTTTCAGAATTGACTTTTCAAGGAATAGAAAAATTAAAAAGTGAATTTTGTGTGATGGGGTGTATGGGGAACTGAATAGAAAGTTTAACAAATGAATTTTGTGTCATGGGATCTGCATTGCTATTATTTAAAAGTTTTTTTTTTAAAAAAAAAACAGTAACAAACACAAACGTTAAAGCTTGTTGCCATTTATCTTTAACTTCAGTATTTTTCTGTTAATCAGTAGTTATTCTGTCCTTAAGTTTGTAGGCTTTGTTACTATAATTTGTGCTCAAAGTGTAGACAATTCTGTAATCTTTTAACTAGCTCCAGTGTCAGTTGGGAACCTGTTAGTTTGCCTTTTATTTCCTGTGGCCTCTGCTTTAGTGAGATGATGAGATGGCAGGTGGAACAGTTTTATGGTCTTCAAGCTAAAAGTTAAAGCTTGCAGTGTTGAGTTTGTTTTCTCGGCCTAGATTTTGGTGACAAATATAACCTACTGATACTTATTTTGGTCAAGCTAGAACCTTCATGAGTAAGCATTCACAGTTTCTGATTCTTGCAGTGTAGTTCTAGTAAATTACACACAAGCCTAAAAATTGGGTGTTTAGGGGAAAAAAATCTCTTGCAGATGTGACCTATAAAAATCACCATTTGTGTGCTTGTATCAGAAAAACCTGGATTTGTTGCTTTTCTTGTGTTGTGCTATTTTCCCAGCACTTGAACTGAGTTTATTTGTATATACATGTGTATAATTTTAAAATTTAGTATCTTGATCAGGCTTATTTGATATGTTGGTTTCAAGAATCATTGGATTTTTAGGCATGCATATCAGACCTTCAGAAGTGCTTATAGTGTAATAGTCTTTCAATGTAGATTCACACTGTGTGTATTTTAGTAAAATACTTTAATGAAAAAATTCATAAAAGTAATGAGATAATGGAGTAAAATACAGGTTACAAAAAGGAGGGGGAAGGCACTCATAAGCCTATCTTTTAAACAGTGGTCCTCAAACCTTAGTGTGATCTTAATTACCTGGAACATTTCTTAAGACAGGTTGCTGGGTCCCACACCTGCAGTTATCCAGTTCAGTAGTTCTTCAGTGGGGCCGGGGAACTTGCATTTCTAACAAGGTCCCTGATGATGCTTATGCTGTTGATTCAGAGACCAGCATTTAAAAACCACTGTCGGGGGCCTCCCCGGTGGCGCAGCGGTTGAGCGCTGCGCTGTGGAGCTGTTGGCCGCGGTGACGCGAGTTCGACGCCCGGCCAGGGAGGGTCCCACATGGTGCGGCAGACCTCTCCTGCCCTGCCCGCTGCTCCCCTCAGCAGTGTGTTTCTGATCTGCCTGTTCTGCTCCCCACTCTGTCTCAGGTGAGCCCTCTCACCGCCCCACTCCTCTGGCCTGTACCCCAGCTTGTATGTATAAATAAAATAAAAAAAATGAAAAAAAAAAAATGAAAAATCCTTTAAAAAAAAAAAATAAAAAAAATAAAAACCACTGTCTTCAAATGTTAACATTATAGTGTTTGTTCCTATCAGTGTTTCATTCCCTCTAGAATATATTATTTTCAACTGTTGATCATACTGTATATGCCCTGTTTTTGCTTAATGTTTTTGCAACTATTTTTCCAGTTAGAAGTAGCAAATATATGCAGCGACATGGATGGAATTAGAGGGGATCATACTCAGTGAAATAAGCCAGAAAGAAAGAGAAAAATACCGAATGGTTTCACTTATAACAGGACTGTAAGGAAACCAAATAGGAGAGAGACAATCAGCCGGTGAGGGGGGGGTTGGGGGGAGGGGAGGAAAAGGGCACAAAATAGAATAGAAAAGAACACAAGGGACCGTGGAGATGGATCACGGGTGAATTGGTGGTGGGCTACCCAAGGGGAATACAAAATGTAAAAGACATAAATAACAATAAAAATATATATTTTAAAAAAGTAGCAAATATAATGAATAGTTAATGTAATCTTACCATTACATTCCTATACAATCTTCCACTGATTTAATTCTTTATAATTTTTCTACAAGTTTGAAATTAACATCTTTGTGCATAAGGCTTTCCACATATTGCAGAAAAGTGGGGGAGGAGTAGGAAACCCTTGTGAAGGGGAGGGGCTTGGCTGGACTTTGTCATCCTCAGGAAGATTGGCATGTCTGGTGGGTCTGTCCTTGGGCTCCCAAAAGGTGTTTGGACTGTTGCACTTGGAGGAACCATAGTTTTGGGATTTAGAATGTTGTTTTATTAATTGAGAGTGGGATCTTTATGTCCTTTGTTCAGCTGCCTGGTTCCTAACTTTTAAATCACTTTTAGAGGAGGGATTATTATGTAAGAGCTATTCCCTGCTTCTGAAATTGTTATTGATGTATTAGGGACTTTTCTTTTTATAAAAGGCAGCCTTTTTCTTCTATATGCACATTTTCAAGGTTTCTTGCATTATAAAGTTGTTGAGATACTATAAATAGAAAATTAGACAGCGTGCTGGTTCATGTTACCTCCAAAGCAATTGGGTTACTACTCAGCTTAGTGAAAATAACTTTTGTTGTTTTGTCCAAGTGGTGCCAATATAACTTTGGCTCTCTGGCTCTTGCTTTTCAATCAGTTGACTTTATATTGCAAACACAGTTTTTGAAAAGTTGATTAATGAAAAAATTTGCACAGACATTTCTTTTGTAGCGTTTATCTGCAGAAGGTTGATTTGGATAGAATTGTTCTCATAGGGATCATCAGGTGTAATATAGTTGGATATATTGTTTTATGGTCTTATAGAATCCTGAATGTTGTACTCTTTTGCTAACCTATTCATCTAAATCTGCAAATAGTAAGCCTCCTTGGCAACAAATTCTGAAACTGCATAACCCTTTTCAATTTACTCCAAAGAAGGAAATTGAATTTGCTTTTTTCATTAAGAATTGGTCACTTTTATATGAACTTTAGGGTATCACAACTGTGAATTTGTACTTGGTTAGATCACTAATCCAAACTAAGGCCCCATAATGATATTATCCCATGATGTAGTTCTTGGACAGCTTAGATTTTTATTTAAAATTAATTTTACACTTGTGGATAAACACAGGAAGGAAATGCATTTTAAATTCTTGTATTTTCTGCAGTTTTAGCTACTTAATTTTATGACTGATTTTAATGTTGCTTTAAAGTATATTTAAGTAAGTGCACTAAAATGTAGGCCATAAAATGTGTTTGATAACAATTATTAGGTAGCTGAGGGAAGAAAGCACCAATCTTGGTGATGCTATTTGACACTGTTAACATTTGTTAACTTTACCAGCTAATTCATTCAACTCACCACAGCCACCATCTTGATAATGAATTTAAAGAAAAAAACACCTGTCTTTTGCCTCTATTCATTTGTATCCTTAACGACTTAAAAAAAAAAAAAGCAAAATACTTTTAGAAGAAAGAGAGGAAGTAGACCTTTGAATGTGTTTTTTACCCTTATTCTCTGGATTGTTGCCCATTTCTCTTAGCAGTAAAGAAAGGCAGCTCTTGAATGCTGTCTTTGATTATCAAATGACATGTATTTGAATGTACCAATGTACCTGGTTTGAGTCATTCATGCTTTTGTGAACTCTTACTTGCTTTTTTTTTTCCTACAGGCTCTCGGATTAGAATTGTTAGGTACCAGATTCTGTCTTTGAATAATGGATGTGACTTTTCCTTTGAGACTTAGTTATGAGTTTCATGACATGTAATGTTCCACGATACATCAGGAAAACTATTAGTGGCTCATGAAGACTATAGTTTCATTTCATTTATTACATGTTTTTCAATCTTTATGTTTAGTTCCTATTGTTCTTAGCTTTGACTAATTTCTAGAAATTGAGCAAGACCAGTTAAATTCACTGATAGAAAAGTACGCAAACCTTTGGAGAGACGGTATTTCCAGATCTTTACAGTATCTTATATTGAAACTTAATTAAAAATAATAGTGAAGCCAAGTCCTTTCTTTCAGGAGTTTGAAAATCAGAGTTAACAGGCCTGTGCACTTTGTGCAGTTGGCAGTTATCAAAGTCAGACGTATGTACTTAACACTGAAAATACATAGTAGTTTACGACTTTGTTGTGTAACCTCTGAATGTAAAAATATGCTACCCCTTATGTTTGCCTTTGTTCAGTAAAGCTTGACAAAATGGAACTTGGCATTTGGATTTTGTATTATGTTTTAGAGGTCCTGATCTCTCCTTGCCTCTGAAGAATTTGATTTTGCAAAGCTAGTTTTATACAGCCTGGTTAGAGTCTCTGAGATTCAGAAGCAGCTGAGACTTTTCTTTAAGTCCTCAAGGTGGGCATTCTGGATGTCTCTACCCACTTCTTGCTGATGTTCAGGCAGTACAAATCGGAGTCCTTCCCTGCCCTTGGGGGATTTAGTCTCAGAATTAAGTTTTAGCCCCTTTGCATTTTGTAATTCAAAGAATGACTAATCCCTGAAATACCATCTATTGTGCTTGTGCTTATTGTCCATTTGGGGCGTGAGCTGAACTATATACTCAAAATTGACAGAAACGCGTGTCATATCTGTCATATCTTTCTGTTTGCTTAATGGGAAATAGAAATTTTGTTTTTTATAGTCAGTGTATGTCTTCCGTGCTTTAAAATTTGGGCTTGTTTTAGTAAGTGAATTGGATAAAATGTAATGGTTATTGTCTGTCAGTTCTGGCTGTTTCTTTTTTTTTTTTCTTCAAGATTTATTTATTTATGCATACAAGAGCTAGGGTGTAGGCCAGAGGTGTAAGGGGGTGAAAAGATTCACCAGAGACAAAGTGGGGAGCGGATGAGGCAGATCTAACTACTGCTGAGGGGAGCAGTGGGTGAGGCCGGAGAGGTCTGCTGTGCCATGTGGGAATTCCTTGGCCAGGGATTGAACTTGTGTTGCATTTGCTTCTGATAGCTTCATAGTGCTGACTGAGACTTAACCCCTTGCGCCACCAGGGAGACCCTGGCTGTTTCTTTCTTTCTTTTTTTTTAATTTATTTTTTATTTATACATACAAGCTGGGGTACAGGCCAGAGGTGTGGGGCGGCGAGAGGGTTCACCAGAGACGGAGCGGGTAGCAGAACAGGCAGATCAGAAATACACTGCTGAGGGGAGCAGCGGGCAAGGCAGGAGAGGTCTGCCTCGCCATGTGGGATTCTCCCTGGCCGGGTGTCGAACTAGCGTCACCGCTGCCGACAGCTCCACAGCGCAGCGCACCGGGGAGGACCCTGTTTATTTCTTAAATATTATTCTTACAGTGTTTTGTCAACTCTGGTAATATTGTTGAAATTTCAGTAGGTATTACATAGGTTTTAGAATGTTTTTCTGCTTGGTGAAAACCTAGAGTACAAATAGTATTCTAAAACTTTCTAAATGTAAAGACACTGTTGAAATTAATAGTTGTGTTTGAGGCAGTATCATTGTGGCCTTAAGTAACAGTTTAAGAAATAGTAATGCTTTGACTGTGCTGCTTCAAATTAAGAGAGTAAACTCTGGTAACTTTGTTTTATTATTCATAGACAAAATAGAGGCCAGAGTTCAGAAATGAGTTCCTTTTCATCTGTGATTTTTGAAATCATAGCCAAATGTCTCAGTTAATCCTATTTAGGAATGTGAATTATAAAGAAAAAAAGAATTGATAGGTTTTAATATAAATGTTCTGATATCTGTGTATATAATAGATTTGATAGCATTGCATTTTGTATACTTGAGATATTTGGATTGTATATGCCCTGTCAATAATTTGAAAACAAACCCCATTAGATAGCCTGATTTATGTAAATTTTTATCAGGATAGTGTGGCAGCATGCTATACCTTTCAAGTTTTTATATATTTAGCTTATATTTTGCTTTTTAAGGAAGTATATTGGAGAAGGGAATATATTTGAGTAAGAAAATATACTCAAAGCCAAGATAGGATCCCATCAGAGTGTGTAATAGTTCAGTACTTAAGCATTTAAATATTTCACCTTTGTCTTTTAATATCTCGAGATAAATATATTTTTTAGTGTCTGCAATAGATCAGGTGTACTTTGTGTTGTAGTAATTTTAATTGTTAGTCCCCAGATAGCTAGGTATGTATAAAAACTTGAGATGCTTCATTTGTCAAAAGTTAGAATAACTTTCATAAAAGAAGGGTTGGCATAAATATGAGACTTTCTGCAGGGGAGGGGGAGGAAGAGGGACCAAAACAGGGGAGAAAAGGGCACAAGGGACTGTGGTGACAGTTCACGGATGAATCGGTGGTGGGAAACCTACGGGGAATACACAATAGTGTAAAGGATATAAATTTTTAAAAAAAAGGTTGGAATGCAAACAACCCTTCTCATTTTCTGTTGTATTTGCCTTAATATGCTATCTTTTAACTTTTTTCATAAACTGTTAATTTCATATTTACAGAAAAGATGCAAAGATAGAACAGTTCTTCTACTTCACTCATTTCTAGTTACCCCCAATGTTATCATTTTATATTACCCTGACAAGTTTGTCAAAACTAAGAAACCAATATTGGTACATTACTATAACTACAGACTTTATTCAGATTTTTTCACTCTTTCCCAGGAAATCCTGGGAAACGGAATCCTGTTCCTGGATTCAGTCCAGGATACACCGTATTACATATAGTGATCATATTGCCTTAGTATTTGTTCCTATCTGCACCTTAGTATTTATTTCTTGTCTGTGACAGTTTCTCACTCTTTCCTTGTTTTACATGATCTTGACAGGTTTTTTTTTATTTTTTTTTAATGAAATATCATTGTTTTACACCCCTATCAGTACTTTGACAGTGTAGGGTTGCTCCCTTCAGGTGTGGTCACCCTAAGTTCTCCCACCACTAGAGCACCTGTAGTCCTCCACTGTGGTCTGTTGTGCTCTCCCTCTCTGGATGCCTCAGATCTGTGGGACCTTAAGTCTCTGAGAATACTGGTTAGGTTAGGCCTTTCTTCAGAGTGTTCCTGAATTTGACTGTATATGATTTTTGTCTCTCATGATTAGACCTTATAATAGTGAGATCTTAAAATGTGGCCAAACCTATTGTGGGTTTTAGGAAAGAAAGAGGTGAAGTGCCCCTTCTCATCACATTAAATGGTGGTGGTGGTGGTCTTCCTGTGTGCTCATGATGTTAACCTGAGCCCATTTGATTAAACTGGTGCTGCCAGGTTTCTCCACTGTGAAGTTACTTTTCCTTTGTGACACTTTTTGGGAAAGCTAATCACTATTGTTGACACTCAGGGGGGCTGGAGGAATTAAGTTTCACCTCCTGGAGGGAGTAATCGTTTTTGACTTTTGATTATAATGTATCAGTGCATTAAACGGTTTTTGTACAGAAGTTAAATTTGATTTTGAATGACGTATAAATGGCTACTTGCCTTTTTGGAAACAAAATGGGATGTAAATACACGAGGATGTGGGTGAGCACACAGATTTGGTGGATTTGTTTATTTTGGAATTTGCATGGCAAATTTAACTTTGTACATTTGGCTGTTTTTAGGTCTGTAATAACATGTGAAAATGAAGACAGACTTAGGGTGAGTTGCAAAGGTACTAGTTAAGAGCTTTTGTAACCCAGGGAACTTGATAATCTTAAAGAGCTTCAGACTAGAAAGGAGCGTTTGGGAGTGGAGTAGTGATAAAAGGCAATTACGTTCTGTATATATTCTTGTTAGTAACTAGTTATATAATTAACATGTAAGAGAAGAATATGTTCTTAGCTGCTAATTCAAGCAAAGGCTTAATATTTTGCCCATAAAAACATTCTATGTTATCTTAAATGAGTGTATTTTCCACCATTTTGATTTTTTCCTTATTAGTCGCTCTTCATAATTTCGTGAAAATCTTGATATATAGTTGGCAGTTTTAACCAGAAATTCAGTTATTACTGGAAGATTAACTAAATTGAGCTGCACGTTCTCTCGACGTCAGAGTTTTCTAAGCAATTGAAGTGTTGTCCTGTGAGAGAACTGGTTTACTTTGACAGTTTTGGGCTGCTTTTTTGCCTTTTTTTCCCTTTTCCTTAGAAGTAACACTGATTTTTGTATGATGAAAGTCTTAAGGTATATGCAACACATTATTTTCTTGAGAGAGCATATTTATAGTTTGGGTAAATGATCTGGAAAAATAATACATACTAAAATTTGGCCAGACCCACTTGGTTCCTAGGCTAAAAGGTCAAGTCAATGAGGAGAAAAGTGGAAATGGAATATTAATGGCAAATGTCTTGCTAGTTACACATATAGTGGTAATAATTGAATTTGAGATAATAGAGGACAGTTCAGAATTTGCCCATTCCTGGTGACACTGAGTTTTTGTGTGCTCTATAACTCAGAAGTGTTTGTAACTAGCAGCTTATTGGTTTAGTGACTCTGGTGGTGATTTTTATTAGACTTTGACCTTAATTCCGCCTCCTGGATGTCACGTAGGTGCTGAGAATCAAAAGTGTGGTGCTCGGGTCATCTTTCTGGCTTGATGACTGTGGTTAGGTGTGTCAACTGGTTCTTTGATACCTATTTCCTTGTATCCCTTGTGGGCCTTTTCCCCCCATTTTAATTAAGATTTTATTTTTTTCAAGCAGTCTTAGGTTCATAGCAAAATTGGCAGGGTTGGGGTGGGTGTGGGCGGTTTACAGAGATTCCCCCATATCTTTTCTCACTCATGAACAGCCTCCTCCATTATTATCTCACACACACACCCCACTGCCACTGGAGTGTTGGCATTTGTTTTAACTGATGAACCTACATTGACATATTATCATCAAAATTCCGTAGTTTAGGCTTTACTCTTGATGGTAATATATTCTGTGGGCCTGGACATATGAGGAATGACATGAATCCATCATTATGGCATCATACAGAGGATTTTCACTTCATAAAAATGCTATGTGCTCTGCTGTTCATCCCCCACCTACACCTTTGGCAATCACTGATCTTTTAACTGTCTCTATAGTTTGACTTTTTCTAGAAAATCATGCAGTTGGAAATCATACAGTATGTAGCCTTTCTAGATTGGCTTCTTCCACTTAGTAATATGTCTTTAAGGTTCCTTCATGCCTTCTCATGGCTTCATAGCTCATTTATTTTTAGCATTGAATAGTAGTCCATTTTCTGGATGTCCCACAGTTTGTTTATCCACTTAGCTCAGTGGGCCATTTTTAGTGAATAGAACCAATACTCTTAACTGTTTCTGATTTTTTCCTGCTTCATGTTTGTACTTTTTTTTTCCCTGAAAAAAAAAATCTCTTAGTAGCAAGTAGCTAAATTCTATACTGCTGGCCCACTTTATAGTTCTTCCTACCCTGATAGTTGTTCTATAATGTGCTGCTTGTCAATCTAAAATATTTAACATTTATTCTTGTAGCATCTTTGCTTTGAGATGTTATGGCCCACTTTTTATGGATGAGAACCTGGGCTGCACAGATTGGTCAAAAGTGCCGAGATCTTAGAGCAAGTCCTTCTAGTGATGAGTGTGGAGCTGACTGAGTTTTCTCATGTTTTCCTGTCTTATCACAGACTTGATCTGCATGTTGAAGTAGGTGCTCAGGAAACACTTTTTAAATGATTTGCCGTAAATAATACACCACAGGGTTTTCACCAAGTCCTTGGATCAGTTTTAGATTGAACGTTGGTATGTGTAATAGGAACAACATGGCTCATGCTGGGAAAGAGGCAAGGCCCCCTCAAATAAGGAACCTCCTACTTTCATACACAGATGCTATTTGCTATTTCATGTGTGCTGTTCATTTTCCCACATGCAGATGTGTGTATGTGTTCTAATATTGTCCTACTTTATTAGATGCCTTTTTTAAAAAAAGATTTATTTATACATACAAGCTGGGGTGCAGGCCAGAGGTATGGGTGGTGAGGGGGTTCACCAGAGACAGAGTGGGGAACAGAACAGGCAGATCGACCGAAATACACTGCTGAGGGGGAGCAGCGGGTGAGAAGGAGAGGTCTGCTGCTGCACGGTGTGGGCTAGCTCCCTTGCTGGAGATCGAACTCATATGCAGTGGCTGTGGATAGCTTCATAGTGCTGAGACTTAACCCCTTGCACCGCCAGGGAGGCCCTGTTTTTATTTTAGATCATGGGAAACTACTAAGATTGTACATCAGGGAAAGAAATAGCTGAAACTTACATTATTTCATTTAAACTCATCAAGATCATGTGACTTATTAGTACTCTGTTTTATACTTTGTGGAGTGTCTCAAGTTCCTCTTATAAATTAGTGTTTCTAAAAAAGGTGATTTTTACTAGCTGAAGATTTGATACTCTCAGCTTTTTGGGGTGCTGAGGAATTCATTGTGGACCTTTCTTTTTCTTTGTTTTGAGTTTATTTTTTAAAAGATTTATTTTTGCATACAAGCTGGGGTGCAGGCCAGAGGTGTGGGGTGGTGAGATATTCACCAGAGACAGAGTGGGGAGCAGAGCAGGCAGATGGACTGAAATACACTGCTGAGGGGAGCAGCCAGTAAGGCAGAAGAGGTCTGCTGGCCATGTGGTAATCTCCCTGTCCAGACATCGAATTCACAGTGCAGCTGCGGACAGCTCCACAGCGATGCTCTTACCCCTTGCGCCACCAGGGGGGCCCCCTTTTGTGTTTATTTTTACCTTTCACCCACAGTCTATGAGATTTTATTTAAGAAATGTTTTATACACAATGGAATACTATTCAACATTCAAAGAAGATAAACACATGCAATTTGCAGCGACGTGGATGGAATTAGAGGGGCTCATACTCAGTGAAATAAGCCAGAAAGAAAGAAAAATATCGCATGGTTTCACTTAAAACAGGACTATAAGGAAACCAAATAGGAGAGAGACACTCAGTGGGTGGAAGGGAGGGAAAGGTAAGAACACAAAATGGAGTAGAAAAGAACACAAGGGACCACGGAGATGGATCACGGGTGAATTGGTGGTGGGTTACCCAAGGGGAATACAAAATGTAAAAGATACAAATAACAATAAAAATATATACATTAAAATAAAAAATTGGCACCACACACACACACACACACACAAATACAAATGTTTGAACTGCTTAAGCCTTCTGTATGAATTATATGTGGCCCAGGTCTCCCTGGTCGCACAGGAGGTTGAATCTCAGCACAATGAAGCTATCTGCATCCACTGCAGCACAGGTTTGATCCCTGCCAGGGAGCTGACCCCCATGCGTGGCAGACCTCTCCTGTCTTGTCTGCTGCTCCCCTCAACAGTGTATTTCAGTCAGTCCACCTGTTCTGCTCTCTACTATGTCTGGTAAATCCTCTCACCCCCCCACCCCCGCCCCTACACCTCTGGCCTACACCCCAGCTCTTGTATGCATAAATGAATAAAATAAATCTTAAAAATAATTTTCTAGATGCAAAACTCGAGTTTTAGTGATCTGTTAAAGTTGTACGTATTTTAAACTGTGTATACAGAAGAATAACTTTTTCCTTTGTGCGTGCATGTGCTGTTAAGGAGGACAGATTTTTACTTTTTGGCTTATTTGTAAGTTCTCTATTTACCCTGACCCTCTAACACCAAAGTTTGCCTGCAGACCCCTCTGCATTTCTGAGACACATTTCTGGGACTGCAAAGTCAAAACTTCTCCTACAGTTATTTAAGCTCATTTATTTGCCTTTTTTTTGGTATTGATTTTTGTACTGCTGGTTCAGAACCAATGGTGGATAAACTGGCAGTGCCTTAGCCACTACAACTGTCTCAATAGTCACCATATACTTCATCACCACACATCTGCAGTTTAAAAAAAGTCAGTTCACTTGAGTGTGTCCTTGACCTTTGAGTATATTACTCTTTAATATTCTTTGTGATGAAATGGGAAACTCATTGCCTGCATAGTGACAGTACGATGGTAGTTTCTAGAAGAAGCACTTAAGTAATTTTAGGTTACCACCTGAACTACTTTTTTCATGGGATGCCATTTGTACTTAAAAATATGAGTGACTGACAAACTGGTTATTCAGACTGGAAGTTTGGCAGACATTTAGTTGATATTATATGTTGCCAATTTAGAAAACAAGCTGTAAAGCAAAATTAGAATTTTAGAGAACTTGTATCTGCCACCACTTACTTGATGGTTTTGTTGTAGTAATATTTCTGAGGAGATCCGTGGTGATATTAACATGATTTTTTGATGTGATGTGATGTGTCCACATTTGGAAGATCTCTGTGTCAGTAAACCAGTGTTTTCTGAATGACTGGTACATGATAGAAATATTCTTGGGTAAAGGATCCATTAAAATGGAAGATGGACCGGAGGTTGTTAATGTAATAGTATGAAAACTTCATTGGTAATCTTCCAGATCCCACATAGCCTTTTAGCCTTTAGGAAACTACTTCTTGTCAATTTTTGGTATAATAATAAAGAATGTCCATTTTATCAAGATTATCTGCAAAAGCTACACTTCTCTTTTCAAACTACAGTCAAAACATTGAATGCAGGAGCACATAGGAAAGTTCAACTCAGTTCTGTTAAGTCAGACATTAGATTTTCAAAATTAAAAAAAAGTCATAATTGGGTTTTTTTGTGGGCGTGGGGGGTTTCATTAAAAATGACATACATTGACATGCATAAAATTTATTTTTATATTCACATTTTAAATTTCTGAAATAGTAAATATCAATAGATAACAATATTACTGCATTAAAAAAAAACTCATTAGTCATTTGCTTTAAAGTATAAAACTTGCTGAGAGAGACAAAAGTTGCTACTTGGTGAGACCTTGTGCCTTTCACTTCCTTCTTGGGTATGTGTTTCCTTATCTATTGAATATAAGGAGTTGGCTAAGATGATTCCAAGTCTCTGCAACTTGGATATTCTCATTTTATCTGTAGACACGGTACATATAGTTATTATATGTATGTATACATAAAATGTAAAGGACCTTCATCGCCATTTGCATACCTGCCTTCAAGAGACTAGAGAATTGAAAATAACTTTATCTAAAACAATTAGAACTATTACTTTGTCAAGTGTATATTGGAAGAGAAGGTGTTATGTCATAAAGTCTAGGACATGCTTTATGTACCTAGCAGTGTGTTGGCATAATAGTAGGTTCTTTAATAAAATAATTGAAGCAGATTGAATTATATAGCAAACCATGTAAATAGACATTTAGCTAAGAAGAAAAATTGGTGGTGTGTGTAGATGGCAAGTGTTGGTATATTGGTAAAGAATGTCAGGCCATGTTTTATAATCTTAAGACCTCCCCCTCCATCTTAATATCTTCGAAGTTGAAATGTCTTACAATTGGTGGTGAATCACAGTTTAATTGGCAGGTTTTTTTTCTTTCTTGGTGTATCATAAAATAATGGTGTGTCATAAAATAATGGTGTGTCATAAAATAATGATGTGTCATAAAATAATGATGTGTCATAGATGTGATGAAATAAGGCAGTGCCTTTTTCTGTATGGAGACGAGGAAACACATTGGCTAGCAGTTTACTTCTTGGGCTACAGTGCACACAGCATTAAATATTGCATTTATCAGGTACTGAATTGGCTCTGGGCAGTTAACAGTGGGCCCATTGTTAGAATAGTCCATTCATAAAGCTGTTATCTTTATTCCAAACTATTAGTTCTAGTGCCAGAATTTAGGCTTTTAAGAGTAAAATATGAAATTAATACAAGATTTTTATAAGCAAAGCTTTTTGTTTTTCTGTTTAATCATGTTAATGGAAGCATAATAGTGAATTTTGATTTATTTCCATTTCTGTTGAAAAGAGGTCTTGGGAGCGTTTACATGTAACTCTTGAATAAGGAATAAAGAAGAGTATTAGAATTAAGATTTGAAAAATTTTTTCTTAATAAAAAAATTAATAGTTGACTGAAACTTGAGAAGTTAGATCACAAGTTTACTTAGGGTGCTGTTACTTTGAATCTGAGCACTGTTAATATTTATTCTACCTGGGCAGTACAGATACTTGTTTCTTTCATCTTGAGTAGGTCTGTTTTTCAGTGAATCATTGGATCTTTTTAACCATGTGGCTGTTTAATTCCTGTATTAAAAAAGAATACAATCTTAACTTGGAGATATGCAATATAAAGATACAAGTTAGTAACATAGGTACCCTTAAAAATAAGTTTATAGAGCAGGTAGACCTTGGGAAAGTAAGGAGTTGAGTTTATCAAAGACTTCCTGGAGGAAGCTGAGTCATAGAAACAGGTGAATGGGGGGGGGAGGGGTCGTAGGGGAGGTTGTTGGTAGTTTGGCTTGATTAAAGGATCAGAGGTTGTAAATCAGTCACTGTAGGTATGTATGTACTAAGGTGCAGTGTGTGACCAAGATTATTTGGGTTGCTATTTGGGAATAGGCTGCAGATTTTGCTTCCTGTGATCTAATGGACATTCTGGAGGTACAGTGTCTCATCTGTCAACTACCAGAGGTTGTTGAGATCTGACTGTGGGTTGGCAGGGTTTTAGTGATGTTTGTAGAGAGAGTGAAGGGGATTGTGGCATATTATACAAAAATGACTAAGGTGATATTTGAAATACATGTACTCTTTCAAATATATACATTTGAAAAGTAAAATATAGTAGAATGACCGTAGATTTTTGGATTTGCATCTGGATATGGTTTCCTCATCCAAAAAGAAGAAAATGTAACATAACATTGCTTCAAGAATTTTTTAAAGATTTATTTATGTACACAAGAGCTGGGATATAGGCAAGAGGTGTGGGGTGTATGTGTGAGAGGACTCACCAGAGACAGAGTGGGGAGCAGAACAGGTGAATCAACTGAAATACACTGCTGAGGGGAGCAGTGGGCGAGACAGGAGAGGTCTGCTGCGCCATGTGGGAAGCTCCCTGGCCAGGGATCGTGCTGCAGTGGCCGGGGATAGCTTCATAGTGCTGAGACTTAATCCCTTGTGCCACCAGGGAGGCCCCATTGCTTCAAGAATTACTGGAAATAATGTAGATGAATGCATTTAGTGTGTAATTCCTTAGTGTGAATAACTCAAGATGTTACCAGGGATCTAGATTCCTTCAGTCTTTTTACCCAGCTATGTGGCATTTTGAGAGACAATATAATTTAGTAGATGGGATAAAGCCCTTGTTAGAATTCTTTAAAACAAATAATGTATCAGTAATTTCAAGCCAGTAAATTTCTTCTTTTTCTTTGTTCCCTGATCCCTGTATGGCTTATTTCCTAAAGGGCTCATTCCCTATCACCACATTAATGTCTCATGTAGGAGGAGGAAGAAAGGGGTGAGTAAGGCATAGAGAAAAAAGCTCAAGACTGTTTCCCCAACTTGGAAGTAGCTTTTCACTTACAAATTTCACTTACATCCTGGCTAAGAAATGTCAACTGACCAGCCCTAGCTGCAGAAGATACTGGGAAACATTGCTTTTTGACTTCCCTTAATAAATTAAGAGTTTACTAGTAAGAAAGAGGAGAATTGACATTGAGTTGGGTTAACATAGTGTTTGCCACAATAATTCTTAATAGGTTTAATGTTTTTCTTAACACATTTGGGAGCATTGTCATTTAGAACTGACTTGCCATGAAATGTCCCATTGCTTGGATTTTGGGTCATAAACTATCTCTTAATCATATTGTGTCTTCTAAGCTTTACTAGGAACTAAGCTTATATATGATAACATTCTTTGCTCAGGCGTTAAGGGAAAAGAAAAAAATGTTAGCGTGTTTCTTTTCACCTACAGTTTATCTTGTCCTTCAAACTTAGAGAACCCAGTGTAGGAATTTTGTCATTGTTGGAGGTTGGCAGAATTTGAAGACTGCCTGGAAATACCCAGAGTTCTTGCCCTTGGTGAAGACCTTGTGCCTTTTACTTCCTTCTTGGGTATGTGTTTCCTTATCTGTTGAATATAAGGAGTTGCCTAAGATGATTCTTAGTCTCCACAACTTGGATTTTCTTGTATTATTTATAGACATGGTACATATAATTATTGTATGTATGTATATATAAAATGTAAAAGACCTTTACCACCATTTGTATACCTGCCTTCTAGGGAATAGAGAATTGAAAATAACTTTATAACATAAGTTTAAACTCTTATTATTTCAACTCAACAATTTACAGATAGATGTGGATAGTAAAAAAAATTCTGCAGTCTACTACCTTCTTGGTATGCCATTTTTACTAGGACTTTTTCCAAGTGCAAAGTAGAAAGCCTTGACATCTTCATTTCTGACTTTGAAATATGGTACTAAAATGTTGCTTCATATTTAGAAGCCTGGTTGTTGTTAAATTTGAGTAGCAAAAGTTTCTATGGCCAGTAATAGTAACTGCTCATTCATATTTAGAAATGGAATCCCTGGAATTAGTTGAAGTATTGTGCAAGTATAATTATTAATGCTATCCACTGTTAACTCATCTCTTGCTTACCTGAGAATTCAAATATTTTGGTTACCATGTTTAAACCAAACTGTGATTGACTTTATGAATGAATCAGTTGTTGTCATTAGTAGTTGGTAGGATTAAGGCAAGACTTGTGGTCATTGGTAATGAGAAGCAGCCTAAGAATACCTTCTAACATCTGGGCACACATTCATTATGTTGCAGGAGAGGAAAACATGTGGATCCCTCATGTCTTGTTTCACTTTTGTTTTTCATCTTGAGAGGCATATCATTCAGTAGATGAGATAAAGTCCTTGTTAGAATGCTTTCAAACAATAAATGCAATTTCAAGCCAGGAAATTTCTCCTTTGTCCCCTGACCCCTGATAGTATGAACAATATATTTCAGGACGCTTCCTTGTTTTAAAACCAGTCCTCTTGAATAGCACTCAACTTAGATGTTTGTAATTGGGATATTTTAGCTCATTATTAGATAAGAACAAGATAATTGAATTAATAAATCCTTTTTCTGAAAATTTGCTTATTAGCTGGAAATGATGTGATTGAGGAAATTAACAGTTTTATTGTTATTTATTATTACTGCATAACTTCTAATCACATAAAAAGTAAACTTATCCAGTAGCAAGAAAGGGCTGCTTTAAATTATAATTAATAATATTGCAGAACCTAGTCTACTTTGGCACTAATGCTGGTTAAAATATAGTGGGAGGCCTTTAACTTGGCCATATTGTATATCTTTTTTCTTTCTGCTTCCATATTCTTGAGTAAAACTACAATGGCAAATACAACTTCATTGTATTCTGGAAGTTAGTTGATAAGGATAATTCTTGTAGAATTGCATACTGGTGACAATAAGTATTAAGTTTTTTGCTTAACATTGTCTGGAAAATTCTCTTTATAATTTAAGTAGAAAGACTATTAATGAATAATATTATTGAATAAAAGTAGAAGGTGAATAGTAATGAATACCTGTGTCGCTTCCCACTACATGCACTCAATGATACATATTTTGCCATGTAAGCTTTATCATACATATTTTTAGTTGAACCATTTGCAGGTTAAGTTGCAAACATCATGACACTTCAGCCCAAACACTTTAACATCTTCAAGAGTCACCTTTTCTTGTGTAACCAACCACAGTACCATTACCTCACCAAATAGTATTAATAATTCTGCTTAAGTAATTTCCAGAGAGGAGATACTGAGATATCAGGTTGTTTATCCATATACAGAGAAAGAAAGTGTTAAGTGTTTAATTATTACCTCTTCAAACAATTTGACACTGTTTTGGACAAAAATGGCTTTAAAACCCATGCTGCCATAGTGGGGAAAATATTTTTCATGCATTCTAATTTATAAATATAGCTTTTAGAGTTTAAATTAATTGTTTCAGTTGCACATTTAAAAAAATTTGGAATTAATATAGGGTGTATTTGAAGTAGACCTATATCATTGAATTGAATTTTGAAAGGAAAGTGACCAAATGGAGTCTGCATTGGCATTTATTGTTTATTTTACACGGATTTTAGAGATAAGGCAGCATTTCAGAAAACTTTGTAGTGTGTGATTCTTGGAATAGGCTTTTTGAATTAAGTGAGAGTTGAATGGAGGAAACCATTTTGATTTGAGTCCATATTAAAATCTTTTAAAAAGAAATTAGTCTATTTTTCTGCTCTCAGAAAATGTCGGACAGTGAATACATTTGGACCCTCATGATTAAAGACTAGAGACAGTGATGCAGTCAGCCTAACAAATAAAATAGCCCCTGCCGTTGAGGGTTCTTGCACCAAGTAAATGATACTGTGTACCTACAGCTTAGCAATAGTGCCCAACACACAGCATTCTTATGTTAGTTTTTTAAAAAAATGTATATGCATGTATTGAACATACGTCAATGTATATACATATATTGAACATAACGTCAGTGTGTACTGATTTGGAGCTATAGATTTCGGGGCATTTTTGCGGTGGTTCTCTTTTTTCTTCTTAACTGTTCTCTAGTCATTTGCCCACTTAAAAATGTTTTTAAAAGGATGAATTTTTTTAAGTACCACTACAAATACGGGGATTAGGATACTAGGACAAGGACCCATTTTCCAGTTTTGTCAGTTATTAACATTTTGCCTTATTTGCTTATTTGTGGTTTTATAAAAATATTTACCCGTACAGTATGAGAGAGATATCCTTGAGATTGCTAGCTACATTTCCTCACATTTGACAATAGCTTGCTACATATAACCTGAAGCAGAATTGCTTGTCTTAATGCTGCATATCTTAAGCATTGATAAAAATATTACCAAACAGTATAAATACTGTATCAAACTTCAATAGCACAGTTGAGATTTCCTGTTTTTTTTTCATATCCATACCCAGCACTTGCCTAGCTTTATAATATTTGCCAATTTAAGGATGTGAAATGTATCCCAGTGTTTTCTCTGTCTTCTAATAAAATATTTTTGAGTGCCTTCTGTCAGATCCTCTGCAAAGCATTACAGATGCTACCAAGAGAAGCAGAGAGAGATGAGCTTTGTCAACCTGTGAGGGGCAGCAGAACCCAGAGGGAGGATAATGTAGGGGAGCCTACTTGGAAAGAGGGCTTGTTGGAAGAGATCAGACCTGACCTTGGTCTTGAAAGATGAGTGGGCATTTTCAAATACAGTGAAGTTGAGGATATTCCAGATGGAGAGGAGGGGACTAAGCAAAGACATACAGCTCTGAAATCACATCACTCAAAGAACTTAACTGAGTGTTAATTGCTGTGCACAGAGTTCTGGGATTGGGGAGGCCAGAGTAGGGGAAAGTTTGCAGACACGTGGGCAGACTGGAGGAATTTTTTGTATTGAGGTATTGAGAGTCATTGGTGAAGATTTTAAGCAGGGTATTAACAGGTGACTTTTGAGCCTAGAAATGGTCTTTGGTATTTAAAAAATTATGGTCAAACTTACATTTTAATTTCAGTTTCAAATTCACTAGCTTGGTTCTTAACTGCCCTTTTGAAAAAGGTAGATAACAGGAATTTGTAATTTTCCTTTGAACTGCAGTTGGTCATTTGCTTTCCAAAATAGAAATAATTGTAGCCTAGCCTGTGACATATTTGCCATCCTCCATGCTCTTTGGCTGTAAGTAGGGCAACAGATGGTCATCACAGGATTTTCTTTCTGTCATCAATATGAATAGGTGGAGGTTTGTACAGGGTTGGTAATTTTAAGAACTTGTATTTTTGGACCAAATCTTTCATGAGGATGTTTCATGAGCATGTTGTCTGTCTCTCCATTCTCTCTACATCATAGACAAGTGTGAATATAGTTGAAATAACTTCTAAATAAAAAAGATTGAGAATCTATTGTTAATCAACTGTGTGTCTCTGTGTGTATGTGTGCATGCGTAATTTGTATATGTGTATAAGATGAGAGATCTCTGTAGGATCCTCTCTGACTTTGAGTTGCTGCCAGTCCTTTTTAATAGGGCCACTTGTTTTGCTCTAAGGCATGAAAAGTTGAGGCCTGCCAGCCCCTAATTTACATAAAAGCAGTTTTTAGAGACCAAGTTGCAGAGAATTTTAGTGTTTTGAATTTCTCAGTGCCTTAAAATAACAAATGGTAAATGCACATATAGCACAGAATAGTAAACACCTGTTGGTATGTCCAGGCTTGGTAATAAATAGCTAGTAGTAGTATGTGCTCTTGATAATAAACCTCACATTTCTATTACTTTTAAGGAGAAAGTACTCCTTGAAAGTGTATTCATTGGGATGCTAGGTAACAATGAATACTGTCCAGATATTTTTAATTTAGGAAAATCATATGCAAGTAGATTTTAAAAATAGCTTTTCTAAGCCTTCCAGTTCAGAGTTTTAGTTGTCTTTCTAGCTTCTTGATACTTTAAAAATGACCACTTTCCTCTATGTCACTAAGGTAAGCTTTGTATTAATTTAACACTTTTTGCTCCGCTCACGTATTCACGTATTCACGTGTTCATCTAGTCTCCGGTTTTTCACGCCACAGTGGATTTATTTGGAACTATTAGGAGCTATTTCTTTGATCGTACTCAGTCTGGAAGCTTTACTCTCTATGCATTTAAAATTTCATTAAAATATATCCAGTAGTTCAGGAGCTGTGTGTGTTTTATTGAATGCTTATACCATTCATGCGGTGGCACAGAAAACAGCCGGCACAAGAAGTGTTAAGACTTAATCCAAGGAAAGCTCTTGTTGAGAGAGCCATGCCTCCGATTAAAAGAACTAGGTGGAGTTTGTGTTTCCCAGTTTCCCTGCTTGTGCCCTTTTCTCTCAGAAACACCCCAGTATTGATTCTCTCAATTTTGCCCTCCCCCACCTCACCCCACCCCCACCCCAGGTAAGGGGCAGGTCTGTTCTGGGGGCTGGGGCTGAACTATCATATTTACCTCTGGCCTTTAGCAAATGTAATAATACATGTAACACCTTGGCAGCAGAAATGGGCTGGGTCAGTTGGCTACAGGGTGACTGTTCTAAAATAAACAAAAAGAAACAGCATAATCTTGAATTTGTGGGCAGCATGTGAGACTGAACAAATGAGACTTTTGCAGGTGGTTTGGCCATTCATTAGCTGTGAGCATGCAGCAGTGCGTTAGGCAAGTGGACAGGATGTTCTCTGTGGTACTGTATAACCTTGAAGGCTTGCGTCTATTTCTATTTCCCTAGGAATGAAATCTAAAACAGTAAAACTAAAACCTCCCTTCTCCTTAGCTTTCAAAACAAAAATAAGGCTGCAGATCTGAACTAGACTGTGGTATAGTGCTGGAGGGAATGGTGCTCTGGTCCTGGATGTGATTTTTGGTGAGGATTTTTTAAAAATTCTGTTAGAATGTGAGCATAAATAACTGGTTAAAAAAGTGAGAAGAAAACACAAGACATTAACTATTTGTGCATGTATTCTATAGCAAATGACTGAGAAACTTAAATCTGTTTAAGTCTGAATAAACTGAGCACATTGATTTGTGTGGTGGATAAAGCTGATGCTGTATCCGGAGACTTCCTGTTTTTCTTAGATTCCCTTGAACTGGACAGGTTTAATAGCAGAGGATTCTACGTTAAGCCATTTATAGTGCCTATTAAAATTTTGTGTTTAGGGTTTTAGAGTTCTGACTAAATCCATGTGATTATCTACCTATAAAAAAATCTGAAGTCGGGCCTCCCTGGCTGTGCTGTGGAGCTTTTGGCAACGGCGACGCAAGTTCGACGCCCAGCTTGAGAGATTCCCACATGGCACAGCATACCTCCTGCCTCGCCCACTGCTCCCCTCAGCAGTGTATTTTCTGTTGATCTGCCTGTTTGCTCCCCACTCTGTCTCTGGTGAACCAGACTCTCGCCACCCCGTGCCTCTGGCCTGTACCCTAGCTTGTATGCAAAAAATAAATCTTTAAAAAAAGATCTGAAGTCATTTGAAGAAAAATTATTATCATTTTTAGAGATTTATTTATTTATGCATACAGGAACTGGGGTGAAGGCCAGAAGGGTGTGGTGGTGAGAGGATTCACCAGAGATACAGCAGGGAGCAGAACAGGCAGATCGACTGAAGTACACTGCTGAGGGGAGCAGCAGGTGAGGCAAGAGAGGTTTGCTGGCCATGTGGGAAGCTCCCTGGCTGGGGATCACACTTGTGCTGCAGTGGCTGCGGATAGCTTCATAGGCTGAGATTTAACCCCTTGTGCCACCAGGAGGCACCATTTGAAGAAAAATTAATAGGTGTAGCTGTATGTCATTTGAAAACTTACAGTGCATCTGAGAAAGCCTTCTGAGTCTCAGGCTTTTATGAATTTTACTGCTGTAAGTGTGAAAGGCATATTTTAATTTTAGCTTGATGGACTTATGAAGTTAGTAAAGGATGGGATTTGTTAAAAATTATAGATGGTCTTTGCATTACTTTGGGTCTATTTTTATATCCTGAACTAATGATTGTAAGAAAAAGCTTTTTATGACTTTTGAGGTGGGTGGGGAGCTGAAGGTGACTGTATGTTGCTGGGGAGGCGGGGGTCTTCTTTTAAAAGGCAGGCAGGTTTGGGTCTTGGGTCACTTAACCAAGCTTGTTTCTTCTGCTTTGGCCACAGGTGTGGGCAGGCTGTTTTACAAAGAGTTAAAGTTCTGCTTCTAAACAGATGCCTTTCTAGTGTTTCTTCCTGGTGCTCTGAAAACCATATGTGGGGGGAAATAGTCTTGTTCTGTTTAGATGTTATGGGCGTTGCCTGCCTTAAAGCACCAGCAGTATTATTTAATATTTAAAAGTTGGGGGCAATCAGTGAAGAAAACTACCTGCCATTTAACAAAATGGAGTAAAGCCACTGGATTTCTTTTCTGTGGTGGGGTGGTGGAGGGGGGAAATTTTCTACCACTCTTTTAAAGTTAGGAAAGTTAATTTCATAGCCTCAGAGAAAGGTTTTTTTGAGTTGTCATTTGGCCTGTGATTTAAAGTTGATAAAAAGCCTTTTGGAGTGCTTACTGAGTCCCCAACACTATGCTTTTGGCACGGTAGGTGTCTTAATCCTCCAAATGGGTAGATCTTACTGTTTTTTTTTCCCCCTTTTCACAGATAAGAAACCTGAGGCTGAGGCCCCTGTCTCATGCCCAGTAAGTTTGGATGATAAGTCAGGTTGTCTTTGAACCACTCAACTATATTATGTTACTGATATTTCCCTGGACCACAGACAGGGCGAAGGGGGTGGTCTTTCCTTTCCCAGGGAGTGGGCTCATACCATAAGGAATTTACTGTCATGAGGCTAGTGTGGAAAACACAATTCAAACCTGGGTCAGTTTGAAGTGAAAGCCTGTGTTCTTTCCACTGAGTATATCCTATTACCTCTTAGAGTACATTGCTGTAATATCTGATTTACAAAGACCTTTTTATTCCTTGTGTTGACTGACCTCAGTTTAAAGAGGAGGTTTAAAAAGTTCATTTGTGAATTAGTAGTTTGGAACTCAGAATATACATTGTTGGCTGGCAGTAGTGCTGCACACGGTTATGGTTCTGAGGCCACAGCCCATTGGGACCATCAGTACACTTAGCCTCATGCCCCTAACACCAACCTGAGTTCCAAGCCCTGCTCTGAGTTTTAAGGGAGGAAAAGAAGCAGGTGTGTGTTCCTAGTTGTTTCCAGATTCCATTTGTACCTTCACAGATAGTATCTTCCCTGCTGTAAGTAACAAACGATAAAGTATGGGATTGAGGGTAAGTACAGAGCCTCTGAGGTCAGACCTAGGTCTGTACTAATTACTGGTTCTCCCCCTCTCCCAACTCACCAGGTGACCTGAGATGAGCCTCTTAATCTTTCTAGGGCTCAGTTTCTTCATCTGTAAAATGGGTGGGTACCTCATGATTATAGGGCTTTGCTGAGGCAGACCAAGTATTAGGTGTTCAGCGTGCTAGCTAGACGTGGTAGGTGTTTAGGAAATAATGGCA
Organism: Scalopus aquaticus; assembly: GCA_004024925.1. Classification (NCBI taxonomy): domain Eukaryota; kingdom Metazoa; phylum Chordata; class Mammalia; order Eulipotyphla; family Talpidae; genus Scalopus; species Scalopus aquaticus. The sequence goes on from PVIJ01000055.1 coordinate 227,489, forward strand.
GTGGTGGTGGAAATGATGGTGACTCATTCTGTTTGTGGTTCATCTCTTTCATTACCGAAGGTTTTTGTAAAGGTACATCCTTTCTGGAGTAGACTGTAGCATAATATTCTGAACTAGATATAAAGCAAGGTTTGAGGTTCCCTTTATTTTTTAGCCTCATCTAAATCAGTAAATTGCCTTGTAATTTAAATACTGTATCTTTAAATTATATGTTCGAGATTTTTATACACTTTTAAAACCTTGACTTTAAGTGGAAATACATTTGGTTGTATTGAATAAATTTTTTAAGGGTTGAACATAAATCTTGATGAATGGCTTTGAAATTAAATTGACAACTTTCATGAGCCTTTTAAGTTCATGTTGCATTTAAATATAAATATAATGCACTTTTTCTTTCTTGGATGGATAGAGAAACTGGAGTAGGAAGTAAGGATGGTCTTTGCCCAAAGGGCTTCTAACTAAAGCAGGGGTGACCTAAACAGTGAATATTCTGTGAAGAGTCAAACAGTAATGATTTCATGCTCTTTATGCCATTTTTTCTTTTCAAGTTTAGACTCAACTTTGCTACTGTAGCACTGGAGCAGCCATCAAAGGTACATAAATGGATGGGCTTAGCATGTTACAGGAAAACTTTATTTAAAAAAATGGACAGTGAGTCATAGTTTGTGGGCTCCTAGACCAAAGGAACATTCTCAGTTCTATCTCATCATAAAATCTTGATGCTGTAACCTGTAGGTTGATATACATTTGTTAAAGGTTGGCTTCCCATGTACTTCATCCTTAGTCGTCTTTTCATAGAACACATTCTTTGCTATAAAATAATTCATAAATACGCATCTTCAGTTGAGTTATTTCTCAAACTCTAATACAGCTGCCTGTCTTTGAAATATCTCTCCAAGATGTCCCAACAGGCCCTTAAAACTTTTAACATGTCTGATACTGATTTCAGTACTGTAGCTTCCAAAATCAGACTGGTGGTGGTGGTGGATGTGTGTATGTGTTCACTTATCTGTTGCACAAGTAGGAAACCTGTATGTTCCCTTAACTCCCCACTCATCCTGTTTATCCTCTACCTCTGAAGTCTTTACACGCGCCTCTTTTCTTGGTCCCTGCGACCACCGCTTTATTTAGGCCCTCATGATATCATCTGGACTGTTGAAAGTCTTCTCACAACTTCAGAGCTTCCTGCATTTAGTCTTTGTCTCCTTCTAGTCTGCCTTTCTTTTTGCTGCTAGGCTGACCCTGTTTTTCCTATATCTAATCACGCCGCTTCCTGTTTAAAACCCTTTGATTGTTCTTTGGTGGCTGTGCTACAAGAGTTAATATTGTCTTCTTACTGTAAAGGGGCAGGCTATGGGATGCTGTCTCCACCCAAGCTATGGGATGCTGTCTACCCCTGTAGTGTGCCAGTCTCCTCAGAGGATAATCCCAAGTGCAGTCCCTTTCTCCTGTTCTGGCTGGCTGCTTTTATATTTATCTTAAGCTTTGTGTCTCTTTGGAGGCTTTCCTTGAACTCCCCTATCCCCATCTCCATATTTGCCGTAGATGCTTTCCTTGTCTTCTGCATGCTTTGATAGCACCCTCTATTTTCCCCTCAGATAAGCAGTTCCCGCTTTATAATCAACTGTGTGCTTGTGCGTCCCAGTCCACCTCTTTCAAGCTGTTCCTTGAGGGATAGGTCCTGTGTCTTTTATACCTTTATCCCTAGTTTCCAGAACAGTGCATACACATCTGGGCTTGGCCATTTTGAAGAATGGTAAATATTTAAAAAAAAGGTATACATCTTTCTTTCCCTTTTTTTTGGGGGGGGGAGGAGGGTTGAAGCATTCTTTTCTCCTAGGGGAATTAAAAAAAAAGCTTGAGGGAAATGGTGAAAAGAAGAGGCTCTTGGCTCTAGAAATCCTATCAAAAATCATCAGTGGACTGGCCCTGGGGTTCAGAGCTAATCCTTCAGTGATCTCTGTGGTCTGGCAGCTCTCTCCCTAGAGCAGTGGTTATTAATTTAGAGCGTAGGTTAGAGACTTAGAAGCATATATTCATGGGGTACTTCAAAGTAGACATGTCTGGTGAATTATCTACCACCTTCCTCTCCCCACCCAGTTGTCATTGGGACAAGGGATGTCAGTACCCTGTGAATCTTAAATACATATTTATTCTTCCCATTTCCAATTATTTCTCCCACCTAACACCTGCCTATGTCTTTTATTTTCCTTCCTCTGAGAATGACTCTAAGTGCAATGAGTTTTAAACCGTGAAAATGTTAACATCTCAATTTAGAACTCTAGAAATGCACTTACATTTTCTAGTAGAAACACTGGTTTGGTGTAGGTGAGAATTAATAAACCAAAGAAAAATAGTGTACCTCAAATGAGTTAAACTGATTTTTATGCATGAGAAGTTACATTCTAGGTTCTAAATAAGGAACTTAAGAACTTCTGAAACAATACTTAAGTCTGTTAAGAATTCATGGAATCACACCAGCTGCGGAGAATATCATCCTGTACCTCTTGCCATACCCTTCCCGTCCACCCTGATTTCTGTTACAGATAGAGACCCAGGAGCTCTATAAAGGTAACCTTTCTTGGGAGGAACTCCTGGTTGGCTTCTGGAAGGTGGGTTGGCTAATGGGAAGGCGATACACATTTGTGTTTCTCTGCAGCTAAATCAGAACAGTTCAAGTGTTTATTTGCTGTCATATTTAGACATCTACTTTGCCCGTTTTGAACCTATGTACATAGTTGGAGCCTCTAAAGGAGAAACCGCTTTATTCTGATTGGTAATCTACATAACAAATGAGCCATTTTGCTTCTGAGATGTGAAATAGGCATCTATAAATGAGTAGTTTTTGAAACTGAAGTTGTTAAGACAAAGTTCATCTTTTCACAGTAGGGCTTCTCTAGAAAACTGTCTATTGAAAGGCAGCTAGTTTGAGCTAGGAAAGCATATTCCAATAATAGGCCCATGCAATTAGCCTTTACTATAATGGAGTGAATGCTGGAATTTTTTGTGCATTATCATCATCAATTGGTGTTAGTCCCAGGGGAACCACATAATAGCTAGAAAACCTTGATTGAAGGATTCAAACAAAAGTTTCTGTCTTGTTCACAGACATGCTTTAGTTCTTGCAACTAATAAAAAACCGTATACTTTTTTGGTAACCATCTACTTTTGGTAAGATTAAGAAGTGGTACTTCAGAAATGTGTCATTTTTAATTAAAAGGAAATGTGAAGGGATGCTTCATTTAGTGCCATATTCTTACTGGACCTTGTATGGAAATGACATAGTGGTGTGTTGGTGAATGTTGAACAATTGCCTTTGCCGGGTATAGAGTGCGAATTGTAGCGTTCACTGATTTCTGAGGAGTAAATACTCCACCATGGCTGGCTTTAGACTAATGTGATGTCACTGAACTTGAAGTTGGGAAGAGGTGCATATAATCAGCTGAATTAATCTCAGCTGTCAATTGCTCAGGATTTTACAGCCTATATATTTTTTCATTCTTAATCCTGTTTTTGTCTATTGTCTTTTATTTTTTTATTATATTTTTTTTGGTTGTTGTTGTTGTTAGAAGGCAGTCTGGAATATAACTAAAATCCCCCATTTATTTAAAAAAATTTTTTTAAATTAAATTCCTTCTTTCTTACATCGTTATAGTCCCCATAGTTGTCCCACCACCGTTTCACCCATGAACCATCACCCGTATTCCCTTGTGTTCTTCCCTCCCCTGTTTTGACATCCCTCCTCCCTACACCTCCTCTGCTGTGTGCCTCAGTTCTATGGTCAGCTTGCTAGTTTTGACTTTTTCTTGACTTTCTCTTTGGGGGCATTTGGGTTGTTTCCATATCTTGGCTGTTGTAAATAGTGCTGCAGTAAACATAGGAGTGCGGGTTTCCTTTTGAATTAGTGTTTTTGTTTCCTCTGGGTAGATTCCTAAGAGTGGAATCACTGGTTCATATGGTAGCTCCGTTTTTAGTGTTGAGGAGCCTCCACGCAGCTTTCCAGTCTGGCTGGACCAGATAACATCCCACCAACAGTGTAAGAGGGTTGCTTTATGTCCACATCATCCAGCATTTGTTATGTTTTTTTTAATATGGCCCATTCTTTTTTTTTTTTTTAAAGATTTATTTATACAGGCTGGGGTACAGGCCAGAGGCGTGGGGCGGCGAGAGGGTTCACCAGAGACAGAGCGGGGAGCAGAACAGGCAGATCAGAAATACACTGCTGAGGGGAGCAGCGGGCGAGGCAGGAGAGGTCTGCCGCACCATGTGGGATTCTCCCGGCTGGTCATCGAACCCGCACCACCCGCACTGCTGGCGGCAGCTCCACAGTGCAGCGCTCAACCGCTGCGCCACCAGGGAGGCCCCTAATATGGCCCATTCTTACAAGAGTGAGGTGGTAGCTCATTGTGGCTTTGATTTGCATCTTGTCTGTTGTCTTAAAAATTGGTTTTACTAATATATAATTTACATGAAGTAAAATTCAGCAGTTTTAAGTATTTAATTTCATGATACCCTTCTATACACAATTGCCGAATTAATTTTTCTGAAATCTTGCTTTGCTTCTACCGCCCACCTGTGCATAAAATCATTACTGGTTATATACTATCCACAGCACAAAACCCTGAGGGCCAGGCTTCTACCATCTTGTCTTTGCTTCTTTGGCTTTAATCATCTACTGCCTGCCAACATGAGTCTCATTCCAAACTGATCAACTTGTTCCTAACACAGTTCTGCCTCCTTGCCTTTGCTACCTGCTTGTAATACTCCTAGCACCTCATCTACCTTCTCAATTATGTTGCCTTTCCTTAAAAGTCTGGCTCAAGCCCCATTTTCTTCTTATATAAACAAATCAGTCCTTAGTAATTACTCCCTCATCTGACCTATCCTGTCACTTATTTGTCACTTAACTTTACACCTTTTGTTGAAATATGAGATCTTTTATAGAGTAGTTTGAACTTCTCCAACAAAGTTGTATACTGTGATGGGGTAGGAAATGTACAGCTCAATTTTTAGCACCTTGCTCAAAAAGAAAAATAAAACTTTATAATGGCTCTTGATGATAGATTTTTTTTCAGTGGCTCTTCCAACTAAGTGAGTCACAAACTCAGTGACACTGCTGGGGAGAATAGTACTGTGCTATATCATAGACCTCTCAGGGGATCAAGGTTTGTTTTGTCACAGAGTAGTATAAAGGTACAGTAATGTCTCTCAAAACCAGTGTTTGTCATTAAAATTCACATTGGAGCTTTTATCTCTGCCTTGAAAATTTATCCAGAGGTGGTTAGCATCAGACTCTTGGCAAAATTTAAACATTTAAACTAGGCCCCAAAAGAAAATTCTGTGTTCCTTTCAACCAGCTTTATTTCACTTTTTGAAGTACTGGTAAGAAGTCAGGAGGGTGTATCTCATTGATTTCCTTCCTGTCCCAGGAAGCCATATTCTAGTATTTTGAAAGAATGTTTGTATCTTTTTTAGTAACTTTACTATCAGCAAGTTTTTATTTTTATTTTTAAACATGCTTTCTCTGTCAAAAAAAAACAAAAACAAAAACAAAAAGCACCAACAAAAAGACAAAAAAACCCTGCAGATTATTAATGAAATACGGTAACAAATGTCAGGACAATTCTGGATGCCTGTTTCCCCGCCTGCTGTTAGGTCCGTCATCAGTCCTTTAAGTAATGGGTTTACTCAGACTCCACAATTGGTCCTCAACTATTAGTATGTTAGCTGACACTGTTTTTCTGTTATTGACACATTTTTTCATCTATTACTGCTCGAATACAAGTGTCTCCAAAATTAAAATTCCATTATCTTTTGGCAGTCTTGGCTGACCAAATGTTTAAGACATCTCTTAACTGGCCTTCAGAGACCACAGATTCAGCATGTTTTCAGTGGGACATTGCTCAACAAGTCTCTCTCCCTCTTACTGCTGTTGCTCTCTTGCTGAGTGCTATTACTTACCATCTCCAGAAAACTCAAGCAAGGATAAAATCTTGGAATCATCCTCGACTTGTTTGTCCTCCTTTGCGCACTTTCTCTATGTGTCAGATCCACCAAACATTCTTTTCTTAACCTCCTCTTCTCTCTGTTTGAAATTAGACTAACCTCATCCTTTTTTTTTGGGAGACGACTTCCCCAGCCCCCAAGTATTTAATTGGTGAACTAAGAACAGCTTCACTTTCCTAGCCTCAGATTAACCAAGCTCGTGAATTGGAAGGGTAGAATTAGAAAGCCAGTGTGTAGTTTCTGGTGTGTACCAGAGTGTTCATTCCCTACAGGTAGACTTGCTAGGAGCCCATCCCATAACTAGAAGGTTGAGAAAGAATCAGAATAAAAGCAGTAAGATGAAAGGCTTAATGGCCTGTGTCCAGAAAACCCGTTGTGTCCAGAAAGCTTGTGTCTACCGGCAGACTCCTCCGCCACTCAGTGACTTCATTGGCCCCTGCCAGCCTTCCTCTTTAATTCTTCTTGTGCCTTGACGCAAGGGTCAGACCCTTACCTTGTTTCTTTACGTGTGTGCATACATTCAGGCTGCCTGTGCTCGAATTTTGCTACATGGGGAACCCATCTTCCCATCTTGATCTCAAGTTGGGATTTAAGGGCCAGTTTACTTCACATGTTTGGAGAAAACTTCATTGTGGTTGTCCTGTAAGAACAAAAGGCTAATCTCCCCTTGGGTTCATCAGGCTTCCCCTTCGGCACCCTCAGCATGCCTCCCTAGCACCCTCTGTGTCATAACCCTTATCAGAACATTCCTGCATTTCACAATTTGGTGGTGGTTTGCTTGTCTGTTTTCCCTCTAGAGCTTGAGCTGTGTGAGAGCAGACACTCTTATTTCCAGCTCCACGATCTGGCATCGTGCTTGTCACCCATTCCCATTCATTTGGCCAGTATGAGTACCCAGGCTGCCAGGCAATGAACAAGTCAGATGGGGCTCCTGTCCTCTATGAACTTGAATTTTGTTGGAGGTGAGGAAGCATGTAAATAAATAAAAGAGTACTTACGTAAGGAAAGACCTACAAGGAAACGAACAAGAGGTTGAAGCAGACGATTGGGGATGTCCTTCGGGTGATCAGAAAGGCCTTTGAGAAGCTGGCATTTAAGGCACACTATAAAGCCGCAGAAGCCAACTGTCTGTGGAAGTAGCAGTCTGGGCTCCTTCGAAGTGGCCATTGCAAAGACCCTGAGGAGGGAGAGAGCTTGTTGCGTTACAGGGAGTGAAGACAGAGCAGTGTATATGGAAGGCAGAGAGGGAGACCTACCTTCGTGAGAACATGTGTGTTAGTCATGTTGTGGGTGCCCATGAGTAGATGAGACCACTCATGATATGGTGACCCGACTGGTTTGGAACCTAGTACTCTGTTTATTTGTTTGAACTTGTGGTTCTAGATATGTATGAATATTCTTTTCTGGAACTTTAACTCTTACAGATACCGATTGCAAGAAAACCTAGAATTACAGTGTTAATGTGAAACATACCCATCACTTAGGCCAGAGGCACTAAGCAAGTCCCTTTCCTTGCTTCATCTCCCTCCCTAGGGAACCTACAGTGTAGCCAGAAAAGCCTTCTGTATCATTTTGAGAACTTTCACTTTTATTGACCATCCTTATTTTCTACTGAGGGATCTACTATTTCAGCCTAACTGTTGAAATAAATACTATTAATGTGACATCCTCATCTGAAAACCAATTCAGGTTTAGCCCAGTAGTTTAGACTTGTTTGAGTACAGTTTTTGAATTATGTGGGTTGATGTTTTCAACTTAAGCTATGATTTAGAATTTCTGTGAGTATAAGGCTTCTCTCCCTCCTCACAGACCCCTTTTGTATCTTGTGCTGTGTTATGTTACATATGCATTATTGGGCTGAATGAAAAGCAGAGTATTGTGGAGAGAGGAAAATGCTCAGTAGCTTTACTCCTCACCACCTGTCTTGTCTTGGGAATTGTCACAGCCTGTCCATTTCTTCTCTGTAGTGGAAGAAACCCAAACCATGGCATGGTAGAGTTGAGAGGGTTGGATGAAGTAGCACATGTAAGACACTACATCTTTTAGTAGAGGCTTGGTAAATATTTGATACCTGTTAATCTTCAGCCACCCTGTGGGGGTAAATATGATTATCCCCACTTTTGTGAATGGGAGTGCGGTGTAGGGTGGGAGGGTGGGAAAAATAAAGACACATTTTACATGCTCTGGGCTGGTGCTTCTCAAATTTCATTGTCATGCTGAGCACTGGGGAAAGGTGTTAAAGTGCAGATTCTAATGGAGTTTGTCTGGAGTGGGGTTCAGCTTGAGCGTTTCTAACAAGCCCCACCACCTTGAGTAGCCGCTGTGACCCTTGGTTACTCACCTAGGAGGTGGTGTGATTGTGCTTCAAACCCAGGATTGCTCTACCCCAAACCTTCCGGCATCCCATAGAACTGCCCTAACTCTCACCAGTGGGGCAGAGGTTTTATTGCAGGAACTACAGGTTAGTTAGTAGTTCCCTAGGCTAGTCAGAATCTGAGGTCTTTCAGTCATTTGTTCAGCATTTACTTAGAACCATTTACGTGCTGTGTCCCTTTCTCAAGAATCTTAAGTGTCGGGTTAGATAAGAAATGGGGGAATATTACCTACAGTTGTTTGTTGGACAGTTGTTTGGTGTCTCATCACCTTACGCTTAAATGCCCCATATTGCTCTTATCTCCTCCAACCCCAGTCTGCTCCCCTTCCTGCCTTCACTTTGATTTTTGTTAGTGAGAACAGTGTCATCTACCTCATCTACCATGTTGGAAACTTCAGCTATACTTGATTCCTCGCTCCCTCACAGTTAGTCATTGAGTTCTTTCAGTTTTACAGATCTCTGAAATGTGGCTTCCTCTCCAGCCTTCTGCTGCCTGTCAGCTCTTACCTGTCCTTGTGCCTCTGCTCCCAACTGGCCTTTCTCCTATACCTGGCATTCTGCTGAGCTCTGCAGTCTTGCTGGAGTTAATCTTCCTAAATCAGGACACGTCTGAGTATGCTACACCCCTTTCCAAAAGCATTGTGGTCTGTTTAGAGAAGTGATAGAGGGTGACAGAGTGAACTTGAACTCTCCTGCCTGGCTTTTAGTCCTAGCTCTGACTCTGTGAGCTGGACTGGGTACTTAACCTCTCTTTGTAATAATAGCTTGTCTGTCTGGGATGTCGTGAGGGTTCTGTTAGTACACATTGTAAATGGTGAAAAGCCTATTTGCTCTTTATCTTAGTGACTAAAAAAGGGAAGTAGCTATTTTAAAAGTTGGGAAGGGGCTCCACCAGTATAAGGTTGAGCTGAGTGCTACCTTAGGAACAAGTTATAGGTTAATAAATCCTTCATTAGCAGTTGCTCACACAATATAATAAGGACTTAAGCACATTAAAGGTGCTTATGGTTAAAAGTTAAGTTCAGTCTTAAGACTGAAGAGACGTTACCTCAGCTTTGGAGATTGGTAACTCAGCTAGATTAGACTAATAGATGTACCCTGTTAAATTGGGATGTTGTTTTGGGAGTTTTAGTAATAGCAAATGCTAAGCCTTTCCGTAATCCTTTATATATCCTTAATCCTAAGTAATCCTGATGCATTTACTATTACTGCCTTTTTGCACTGAGGAAACCAAGGCACAAAGAGGTTAAATGACCTGCCCCATACCACATGGCAAGTAAATGATCAAGCTGAGACTCAAGTTAATTAGCACACTCTCTAATGACTACAATTCTGGATTTTATCATGAAATACCTGTTCTCAGAAAAGAGCCCTCTTCATCTTGTATAAGGGAGCTCTGAAACTGGGTAATTGTTGTAAAGCTCAGTGGCAGAAAAGAAAGTAGTTGGGTATTAGGACTCTTGTCAGTCTCCAACATGTGACTCTTCTGTCCTGCATTTTACCATCTAAATAATGCTGATGTCGAATATTTTCTGTTTCTTTTAAAGTGACGATGGTTCCTTTTTAATTTTTATATATTTAGAGCTTTATTTATGCATACAGGAACTGGGGTGTAGGCCAGAGGTGTGGGGGCATAAGAGTATTCACCAGAGACAGAGTGGAGAGCAGAACAGGCAGATTGACTGAAATACACTGCTGAAGGGAGCAGCGGGCAAGACCGGAGAGGTCTATTGCGCCATGTGGGAAGCTCCCTGGCCATGGATCGAACTCGTGCCACAGTGGCTGACGATAGTATAGTCCTGAGACTTAACCCCTTGCACCACCAGGGAGGCCCCAATAGTGATTCCTTTTAACAGAAAAAATTCTGTTACTCCTGAGCAGAGTGCAGTCAGGCATTGACCCCTGTCTGGTTCCTTCTGTCATCTAGCACTTCATGAGTCACCTTGCTTGGCTATATACCCAGGATATGCTCAGGGAATGCAAGCTACCCTATCAAGCCAAACAGCGAGAAAGGTAAATGTGCCAGAGAAAACATTTACATTCCCATCTTCATCTTGATGTTTAAACATATTGAGACAGTTCCGTCAGAGGTAGTTAATAATAGACAGTGGTTTCTTTTTTTAAGGCAGTGATTATTTCCTTAGGAAAATACACTGAAATGGAAAAATGTAATCATACAGTATTGTATGGCTCAGCAGTAAGTAATATTTACATGGTCATTAATATATTCTCTGAATTGCAATATAACCAACGGTGGTGCTATAACTATTCCATGGGTACACAGACAGGTCTGGTGGAAATCCTATTCCATTTGATAATTTTGAAACTGCATTAAATACTACATTAAAATGTTATTTAGCTATGTGGAAGATAAATATCATTGCATGTGTTTGATTTTCTACAAGAACTCTCATTTGTTTTAAGTAGTCAAGGTAAACTCTGACTTTAGTAGATTAGAGTCCAGCATTACTTATTTCTTAAATTTTTGATGATCTGATGAAGCACTCAGATCTATAATTCTCTTGTGAGGATTCATTATTTTACATGCTGTCACAGCCATAGTAGTACAGTATAAAAACCACTGTTTAAAATATCAGATCCACTCAAGAAATAAGAATTAGCCTGCCATCCTATTTGGGGCATAAATTTAAAAGTACAGTTAAGTGTTTGGAGAGTAGATAAGATATTACTCCTGTGATCAACTGAGTGATGCCGTGTCAGGTTCTAGTGTTAACGTAGCTCATGGGTAAAGTGAGATTTAATTGGCTAGTCTTGCCTTTGAAATAGTTAATGAGAGATGTTCATATCTCCATGGGTTCTACTCATGGATCCTGAAGGACCACTTTTGCCTAAATGTGGTGTTTTAGGGGAAGCATGAAGGAAGGTAAGTAGAGTAGATGTTCTTCCCTGTGTGACCTCGCCAGGGCCAGAGCTGAATTGCTGAACAGCATTAGAGAGAAAGAGCACTGGGCAATTTGAGGTGTTTGAAGATGAATTTGTTTCACTTTAGATGCTTTAATACCAATATTGGCGAGAGTGAGGGAAACAGATTGGCAGGTATTATGGTCATTAGAAGATAACTGGGTGCAACCTTTTTGAAGGACATTTGGGCTCTACATGTCAAAATTCGGTATATATCCATTTGACTCAGAAGCGCCACTTCTAAAAACTGAAAGTACAGCAAGAGATTGTATATTGAGTTGTTCACTGTAACAGCAAAAAACCTGACAGCAAACCTACCCATTTACTAAGGGTTTCTTAAATTACGGTACATCAGTATTGGGTAGGCATCTTAAATAGAAGAAGGGCACTTTGTTCTATTTCCACTGATAAAGATGTCCTCCATGTATGGTCTGGGAAAAGGTGTTTACAGAACAGTTTAAAAACTGTGTGATGATGTGGAAGTGTGTATGTATAAGCATTTCTCTGTACAGTGCATGAACAATGGTAGTTTCTGGACAGTGGGACTAAATGGTTAGGGGAGTGTGAAGGCTCCTTCAGACACCACTCATTTTACGATGATTTTTTAAAGAGCCGAAAGCTCCATATTTACCAAAAGAGGTTATTTGATTGGAAGGCATTCTCAGGACTGCACCGTGTGCTCTGATGTGGCTCTAGCAGACTGTCTCACCTGAACCTGTCAGCGCCATTTGTCCTTATCCCAAACACAGGAGGGGGAAACCTAATTGTCTCATTACCTTTCCAGTGCCAGATTTTCTTACTATATTTGCACCCATTCTTGTTTGTGTCTAGGTTTGTTTTCTTTTGTTTTTGCTAAATAGCTTTGATTTTTTTTTTAACATTGTTTAATTATTCAGGAAGCACTCCTTGTGAGAAACTTGATTTCAGTTTCCTTCCCATGCCTTTTAACAATACAGGCTTTATTCTCTTACTGTTTGTACATATTTAAATCTTGGGATTTTGTTTACTTTAAATTATTAATTGAGGCTCCATGCTAGTTATTTGTCACTTCCATATCTCTTCCATATCTGGCAAATATGACCCATTTCTTGACTGTGTGTTAATCATTTCTGTTGCTGTTGAGCTAGTAGTCTTGCAGCATGGCAGAAGAACTTCCTCTCTGAGCTCTATTCCCTGTTACTTGTGTGATGCTTAAAATAGCTCCAGCCACTCTTGTATCACATTACACACCTAGTTTACTGTCCACTTTCACCTCACATCTGACTTTCCAGGGTTTTCTGCTTATTTATGCGTATTGGGCTTATTTTCTTAGGGTGTAGTGTTTCTTTAAAAGCATTTTTTTCCACTTTAAATTTTCATTTGTTTTGCTTATTTCACTTACTTGCTTGTTGTGGACTTTTTTTTAAAAACTCATTCAAGTTTATGCTGAAAGTTTTCTTCCCAGGTCTTTCATTCTAATTATTCAAAAGATGATAAAGGCAACTTATAAAAGCTACTTGAACATACCAAATAGGGTATTTGCCTCCTACCTACCCTTTGTATAGTTTTTAAGTAGCATGGCAATCAAGAAAACACTATTTTCCATACCACTTTAGATTACATTTTACCCCCCGCCCCCCACCGGTTCATGCAGGCCTTTATTAAACTTCTGGCTGTAATTGCTACTCCCTCTCATAAGTTTGCCAGATGGGTAGTGGAAATTGGGTTAATTTGCATAAAGTCATACTCATTTGCTCTGGAATGTAGAATTCCCTACATTCTACATGGTGGACCACACTTTAATTTAGCATTTTATCCAGTGTGTTTATCAGTAGTTTTGCTTTTTCAGTATAAAATCTTGAAATGATCTTGAATCTGTTACTTAGTCCTTTGTCACATGGGATCCCTTTAAAAAGACCTAAGTCTGTGCTGCTCTCTCCTCCCTTTTTATGAAGTCAGAGTTGAGTTGTTACTATTGCCACTTAATATTTGACACCTGCTATGAGTCATGAACGTGAAGTAGTTATGGGAACATCAAGTGTTGGTCATTCACATCCTGGAAAAGAAGTGGGTTTGAGAAGGCTCTGTGCCTCGAACCTCAGAGCCATGAGTTAGTTACAAGGCAGAGCCACTGGTTAGATGTGCATGCGCAGTGTGTCCTCTCTTTCCCCTGGGTTTGGGAGCATTTGTATTTGAATCTTCAAGAGCTTGCATTAAGAAATTGTCTTTGATATTATTGAAGTTAAAAGTTAAAATGGCGGGGGAGGGGCAGGAATCATTCGTCTCTCTAGAGATACAAACTCTTAATTAATGAGAAGGAAAGAAAGAATGAGGAAACCGTGGATCCAGGTGTTTCTGTAAGTAACTCAGTGACTTTGAAATGTGCCGACTGTTCTGTAAAAGAGAAAAGATTTTCAGGTGAACGTGCCCAACGTCTCTTCGGCTCATTCTCTGTGATCCATTCTCTCTCATTCTTCCATATTCATATGCTGAATGGGTACCCCACTTGGTATTAATTTTTACACATCACTGTGCAGTTGTAATGTACTATATGTCACTAGAAGAGTGCCAACAAAAATATTTCCTTTACAAATATCGCCGCTCACTATGAAAGTTTCACATGTGCCTTGATGAAAATGTCTGTGGGACTATTAAACACTTCCTTAGCTTAATTTTTCATTGAGTGGCATTGCAGTCTACTTGTCAAGTGTTAGGGTAAAAACTAGTCTGTATTTAAAGAAAATAAGGGAAACAAAGTTCTTAAGAGTTTTCAGAGAAGAACATTGGAAACATGAATAATACCAAATACACTACACAGAAACCCATAAAGTTATATTAAACTCAGTTTAATAATACTTACTTGAGAAGCTGCTCCTTGAAGAACTTTGTCCTTGGTACCCTGTATGGCACAATGAAGAAGCATACAGCATAGGAGGGGAGGTAGGAGATATTTTAAATAGGTGTTTCTGTTAGGATTTTGCAGAGGGCCACCCAACTGTTTGAATGTTTCTGTATCATTTGTGGGAAAATTATATGTTATCTATAGCTTTGAAGTTTCCAAGTTCAGGTGTTACTCTTATACTTAAGGTTGTGATTTGTTTGTTGTTCTCCAGCCTGCTGTGATTAGGTAGTCTGCCTTGGGAATGGCAGGGTTCTTTCTCATTGGTTTCACCTACCTCTCCACACCGAGGACAGGAACACTGGAAGTTGTAATTAAGTACCGGTATCTTTTAATGTGGCCTACTTTCTAAACTTTTTACCAAAAAAAAAAAAAATTAAGCTATTTTTCTGGATGATTTGTTTGGGTTTTCGTTGTGGCCTGATGTCTCTAGGGTGCCTTGTATCTCGAGAATCTTGCAAGTCTTTTATTTTCCTCTGCAGTTCAAAGTTGTATTCTGAGTTTGCAGATTTTCAGGTGAACGTTTGACAATCGGATAGTTCTTTGATAGTGTCACCTTCCATAAAAGTAGAATGTAGTCATGTATATAATATTCTGATTAAGAAAAGAAATGAATCAGGATTCATTTAACTCCTGTTTAACCCCTATTTCTTGAACTTCGGCTATCTGATTTTTATAAACCACCCTACATAGATATATTTTAAGGCGTGAAAGCCTAGTGACAGTTCTCAAACCTAGAGAGAGAAGAAAGAGAAACTAAGAACCTGCCAATGCCTTTAGCATTACAATATGGGGTGCTTTCTATAGCAGAACATAAACGTGTAGCTTACTAGTTCCTGAGGGCATCATGTTATTTTATAGTACCTTAGAGCAACTATTGTTCATTGTAATGACTCAGCATCAAAAAGAGTAGAAGAAGCTTACATTTTTAGATGCTGTAAAATAATTTGAATTTTGCTTAAGTAAATTTTAATCATATAGAGGAACTCTTCTACACTGCTGGTGGGAATGTGAACTGGTCCAACCACTATGGAAAGCTGTATGGCGATTCCTCAAACTGCTAAACATGGAGCTCCCATACGACCCAGCAATCCCACTTTTGGGATTTACCCAAAGGACACAAAAACACTAATCCGAAAGGATACATGCACCCGTATGTTCTTTGCGGCACTATTCACAATAGCAAAGGTATGGAAGCAACCCAGATGTCCAAAAATAGATTATTGGATCAAGATGTGGTACATATACACAATGGAATACTATTCGCATGCAATTTGCAGCGACATGGATGGAATTAGAGGGAATCATGCTCAGTGAAATAAGCCAGAAAGAAAGAGAAAAATATCGAATGGTTTCACTTATAACAGGACTATAGGGAAACCAAATAGGAGAGAGACACTCAGCGGGGAGGGGGAAGGGGGAGGAGAGGATAAGGGCACAAAATGGAATAGAAAAGAACACAAGGGACCACAGAGATGGATCACGGGTGAATTGGTGGTGGGCTACCCAAGGGGAATACAAAATGTGAAAGACATAAATAACAATAAAAATTAAAAAAAAGATAAACAAAAAAATTTTAATCATATAGGAAATAATTTAGTCAGTGTATGTTTTACACTTGAAAATGAATTCTTAACTGTGTGAGATGCTGAATCAGACACCTTTGATCTTAAGCAATACTGTGAATGAAGTAGTAGTCCCTCCAATTACTCCTTCCCTTTTTAAAAAGATTAGGAAACAGGTTCAGATTTCAGTGACTTACAAGTTGACTTTATGAGTTTTCTACCTTGTACTATATCATTGCTTGGTTTATCCATTTATATTTCAGTTTTTTTTGTGTTCAAAATAGAACATAGTTCTTCCCATTAAAAACATGTTCTTTCTCTCCTATATTCCACTTTGCCATTAATAGTATCATTTCATCTCTTTGACAAGGCTAAGACTATACTTATAATCTCACTGGCAACTTCAGGCTGTGGCTGTCTTGCAACTTCATTTATAATATCCATTAAGTATCTACTGTGTGCCAGGCACTCTCTAAGGCTTTTGCAATGCAGCAGTGAATAAAACAGACATTCCCAGCTCTCATGGAGTTTGCATTGGAGTAGTAGGAGTCAGATAATAAACTAAAGTGTATCAGTTGGTGGGAATGTGGCAGTATACATGTGAATAGGGTGGTCCCAGGTTTTGCTGAGAGACATTGGAACATATTTTCTATGTTCACATTTGGAAATGAGATTGGCATGGAACTCTAAGTTTTTTTGTTACTTGTGGAAATTAGAGATTCTAGCAATTCTGGAGTGTTCTGCTGACCATGTCTAGTTACTTGAAAAGCATCTGAGGTCAAAATTTAATCTTGCCCACAGTTCTCATGGCTGTTACCTAAATTGAGGCCTTGAACATTGCTACTGTTTATCACACCTTAATTCTTTACAGGACATCTCAGTTGCTATTTTTGTAAAGCACAGTTAGGTGCATAGAAAGGCAACCATCTCCCTGCTCGCCAGATAAAATCCAAGCTTTGGGACCTTGGTCTACTTTCTGCTTTTCTTGTGATCCACTCATCAAAATATAAGTGCCATAGTCCCTGTGCTATGGCCCCATCCTGTGCTTTTCTGGCTTTGCTTTAAATAAGCCTTCTCTCCATCTCTCCATGGCCACATCACAAGCTGTTCTCACGGCCTGTGTAAATCCTCGTCTCGTGTAGCAGACCATTTCTGTCTCTACCCCAAGCTGGAAGAAACCTCAATCCTGTTCTATGCTCTGATGACACATTATGCAGTGTGTCTTTTACATTTACTCCTTAATGTACAGCTCTCATGTTCCCTTGCTAAACTTTAAACTTCTTGAAAGCAGGCTCCTAGAATTTTTATTTGTTGTATGGCATTATGTGGGAATTATGTAAACTATTTAGCAAACCAAATTTTAATAGAATAAAGCCTGTGCTCTTTTATGGATTTAGATGTTGACACTATATGCTCCGTAACTCAGCTTAATAGGTTCCTATTAATTCATGTGGAAAGCTTAAAATTATTAGGGCCAGGAGGACAGCAAAAACAAACTGCTTGAGGTTAGGAGATAGAACACATGTATATTATTTTGTTGACTGCTCTTGGCATTGTGTAATTGCCTCCCAGATTGAGATTAATGGATAAAAACATGCCCTAATTTTTTATAAATATGTATTTCATCACTGGTAGAAGCCCTTTTCCCCTCCCTCTTACTGCCTTTCATCCTATTTCCATGCTTAGTTTCTCAATGGCTTTTATTTTGGCTATTTTTGTTATTTTTCCTTGTAGTAAAAGTCACCTCCTCCACCTAATATGAAGAACACAAACCTTTAAAAAACCTTTGAAAAAGTTTTTAAACTTCATCTCAACCAGAGGAGTCTTTGCTACTGTACATGACTGTATTTCTCTTTGTAATTTAAACAAAGACACACCTTTAAAAAATTTTTATTAAATTTACATATATATATTACATCATTGTCCATTTTTGTACAATATTTGCTTTCGCCTCTCAGGTGTAGTAGTCCCTGTAAAATTCCCACCACAATTCACCCATGTACCGTCACCATAGTCCCTTACGCTCTTCCCTCCCTTATTTTGATTCCTCTCCCTCCCTCTCCCATGCAGAATGTCTCTGATTTATAGTGGCCTGTTTTGTTTTTATTATTTTCTCCTTATCCCTTATTTGTTTCCCCTATATTCTTCCTATAAGTGAAGCCATCCGATATTTTTCTTTTTCCTTCTGACTTAATTTCCTTCTGACTGAGCACAATACTTTCCAGGTCCATCCAGGTTGCTGCGAATGGCATGGGTTTATCTTGTTTGATTGCTGAATAATTTTCCAGTGTGTATGTATACCAGATCTTCTTGATCCGGTCATCTATTTTTTGGCAAAGGCACATCTTTAATTATTATTTTGCCCTGACAATTTGCCGTGGATAAGAAATGCCTTGCTCAGCTCATTGGATTTTTCTTAGATAGCCATATGAAGCCATTTGTTTCATTCTTCAGAATATTAGCTGTTGATATACTGTATTGGCAGAGTATTCTTTTCTTTCAATATGTGATTTTTGTTTCAGTGCCCAATTCCTTGCTATTTTTTCTTCCTTGGGAACATGTTGGATATTTCATAAGCTCTTAAGAGAACTATATAGCTAAGTTGTAAACTTATTTGTTAAATACTAAAGTTTTGATAACTGAATACATTATTAATTTGCTAGAACTTTTGTTGCGGAAAATTACAAGCATTAAAAAAATAGAACAATGTAATTAATGAACCCACATGTATCCATCACTCAGATCCAGCATATATCAACTTTGGGCCAGTACTGTTTGTTCTTTTCATTTCCCCAACTACCCACACTGGGTTATTTTAAAGCAAATCCTAGACAGCATGTATTTTAACTAGTAAATATTTCAATTTATATCTCTAAAAGAGAAAAATTCTTTATAAACATAATCCCCAAAATACTACTTTTGTGATATTTTGCACATTAATGGCTTTGCAGACATACTGTGTTTTTGCCAAGAAAATTAGATAGTGGAGGTTGCCAAATTTTTTCAACTTTTATAGTGTGATTAATTTCAAGGAGAGTTGGGAACAGACTGGTCTGAGTATCTAGAGTGAAAGCTGCACAAATTTGGTTCTACCTGCTCCTCAGGGGTGCTTTGGACAGCTCAGGCAGGGAGGCCACCTCCTTTATGTTACAAACTCATCATCAGTAAACTTAGGAAACAGTGCTGTCTAAAGCCTAGGTCCCTGACCTGGTCATGTCAATCCTGTAGCACAGACTTAGCTCTTGGCTCCCTTTCTGGAAAATTCCAGTACTATATAAAATTCATTTCTAAAATCCCGATAGACACGTTTTGCCAAGAATGTCAGTTATCTCTTGACAGTTTGGCATTAGCCTTTAAATATTAGATTGTGTAATCATACTGCCATTCAGGGAAAATAAGGTAGTGGGTGGCTGGCATTTTAAAAGTGAAATGAACTTGGGTTCCTGGGAATGTTAATCATTATTAGCTGAAAATGCTGATACTCCTTAATAGTGAAATGCTAAGTAAGTCAAATGCAGTGTTTTGGGAATAAATTAAATGAGAGGTGAGTAAAATGTGATTTAACAAATTTTTACCAGAACAATATCTGAGGGACATTTTATATTTTTTAAGCTCAGAAACTAAGTAATTAATGCAGGAACTTTCTAGTGAGTTCCTGCCAACCTTCAACTAGCCTGAGCGGCAGGCACATCTCAGAAATAGATAATTATTTTTGTCATTGTAACCTGCCTTCTCTTTGCCCTTGACTTTGCAACAGAGAGGAGAAAGAAACTTGTGGCCACTACCATAAATATACTTGGTAGTAGCAGTCAAGTAATTTTTATATTTTTTGTGTGAGTCATTTATTCGTGGGGATGGAAGTGGCTTATTTTTAATGCAGTGTTTTTTCTTCCATCTAAACTTAAATTTTTCTTTTCCCATCTGATTTAATGTCTGTGCTATTCCAAGGCAGCATGTATTTAAGCATAGCTTTTCATTTTACCAATGTGGTAGGAGTTTTAAAGATTTAATTCAGTTCACTTTTAGCTTTTCATATGAAATAGACTCTAAGAACGCTTGAGAGCACAGTGTAATGTAGTAATAAAGGTAGACCCTGTATGTTTGACATGTGGGTTATACCAGTGGTCACAGGAAGAGGGGTTTGGAGCTTTGTTTTTCTAATCCCATTTTAACATGATTGTTTAGAGCGGAGAATCTGGAAAATAGGTAACACTGGTGAACAAATTTTTACAAAAGTCATTTCAGTCAAGTTACTGAAATAAAATTAGTCATTTCCTATCAATTTGTATGTGCTCAGCACGAATATGACAGTCAAATTCTAATTTTGGCTCTAGTTTTTTTGGTAATCTGCAATAAATTGATGTTTACGTCACGAAATGCATGCCAGTAGTAATAGGCCTATGGTTAATACCTATAAAAAAATCAAGTCATAGGTTACTTCTTAGATTTCTTCCCTTGTCTCTTTTACAGCTGTTCAGGAATAGAATAGATGGAAGACGGTTTCCACTGTGCAAAAGCACAGTCTTAAGACTCAGTTTCGAAGAGTCTAGAAATAATCTCCATTCTTGTGGGTCATGAGTGATTTTTAAGGCATTCACGAGGCCCTCAATATCAAAACAGAATCCCAGAGTACTTTCCTTTATGAAGTAAGGCTCCAACTGCTGATGGCACTTTCGATATAAAGTAATTGTGACATCTTCTTCTAGAAGATTCCATTGTTGAAGTCTTGATCCTAGCAGTTCTGCCTTGTTCTTGGATAAGTCCAAATCACGAACCAGGTCATTTAGTTCTTCCTGTGTTAGTTTGTGTGGGGTTGATGATACACCACAGTGACAGTCTGGATCACTGCATGCTGATGGGACAGGAGAAGAGCAGGTCGGCTCACCCTTGTCCTCATCAGATGAATCAAGAGAATATTCTGCTGGAGGTTCTGGAATAGGAAGTCCCTCACCACGTGGAACTGGTCTCAGTGCAAACGGAATGTTTGGGTAGACTATTCTCGACTTCTTCTGCTTCGTTATTTCACCGGAAAGAGGAGGAACCAAGCAGAAGTAACAGTCTTTTATGTGGTTGCTTGACTCTCTCCACACCATGGGGACTGCAAATGGCATTGATGGTCTTTTGCCATTTAACCACTGTGAAAGCTATGTCGTACATTGTAGCACAGCATATATGCGTGGCCCAAGGCTTGTCTTGGTCACCAACCTTGCATCCAAAGTAAAGATGATAAGGCTTCTTCACTTGAGAAGTGATACTTTTCTTCTGATTGGCAAATGTCACTTCCCCACAAATAGAGCAGAAATTGTCCATGCTATTAACGCACTTTCGAGGCATCATTGTTCTGTACTGTGCCTAAATGGATAAAGTAGTAACAGTTCTATGGAACAGTAGTTTAAACTGCCTCGCACAAAGTTTGAAATATTTTCAATGCTCAACCTTTCCAACAGGGCTTTCTATAGTGCACTGCTGATGTCAGCTTACTTTAGCAGCTGCCTGGCAGTAGTATTGCATTGCATCAGAAAATGATGCAGTCATCTCTGGATGATGTGTGCATGATGGCACCATGCAATGCAGTGCATATTACATCATTCTAGGCTGATTTAGGATGTTGTTGCCGTCCTACTGGATAAATTTACACGGTGAAACATATAAAATGAATTATATATAGAAGATATATATATATATATAATATCTTCAAAAGGAGAGCTAATAAAAAATTTTCAGGGTTATATTCATGTTCAGCACTCCAAGATTAGGGCCTTTTTAAGTCAGTAACGATTTCACTGTTGACCAGTGTAATTAGCCTGGACTTTAATTTCAAACATCGCAAAATGGAAGTAACTAGATTCATTGCAAAGAATAGAAATGATATCTTTAATTTTAAAAAAAAGACACCCATCTGGGGCCTCCCTGGTGGCGCAACAGGTTAAGTCACAGCACTGTGAAGCTATCTGCAGCCACTGTAGCATGAGTTCGATCTCCGGCCAGGGAGCTTCCCACATGGCACAGCAGACCTCTCCTGCCTCACCAGCTGCTCCCGTCAGCAGTATACTTTAGTAGATCCTCCTGTTCTGCTCCCCACTCTGTCTCTGGTGAATCCTCTCACTACCCCACACCTCTGGCCTACAACTCAGTTCTTGCATGCATAAATAAATAAATCTTTTTAAAAAAGAAAAGATATCCATCTGGATATTTAATTTAAAAATTACTACTTTACATTAATTGCAATAAATCAGTGTTACTATAACAAACTTGTTCTGATAGGCAATTGCTGCTTTTACAAATTTTTATTTTATAAAACTAGTTTGTGACTTTTGTTAAACTCATTTTGTTCTCTACCATATTCCATTCTTTGATTACCCTTGTGAATTTAGTTTTGTTTAATGACTGGAATATCTTTCTCTGTGTAACTTTATTCACTTGACTACTTCTGGATACCCCAAGTTGAGCAGAAACATCGGTGGCTCTCTGGGTGGGAGAAGACACTAGTAAGCCAGTGTGGACCCTTGTGGCAGCCTTTGTCTAAATGGCTTCTAATTCATGTAGCCAGTTAGTTACTGATATTTCAATTAATTTCTGTTTTTAAATTCCAAATATTCCAGTAAATTTATTTGTACATGTATCAGATACTTTATTTTTAGTAAACCTTATATTATTTAACATACTGTAATCTTATTTAATAACATATGCAAAAAGTACACAAATCATTTTTGTGACCTAGTGATATGTGAAACAATAAGTCAAGGTATAATCAGCACCCTAGAAGTCCCACCTTCGTGAGTGCTTTCCAGTGGTCACAGAACCACCATTCCCCTAATTTTGAACTCCCTTCATTTATTTAGTTCTATTTGAAATGTGTGTAAATGAAATCATTTTGTTTGTATCTGGTTCCTTTTACTTTTTTTTATGATGTGCTTTTTTAAAATTGCTAATTATATCTTTTACATTGTGTATTCCCCTTGGATAATCCACCAGTGATTCACCCGTGACCCATCACCATAGTCCCTTGTGCTCTTTTCTACCCCATTTTGAGCTCTTACCTTTTAGTCTTTCTGATGTCTGAAATTCATATATTTATGTATGGTGGTTCATTTTTTTTCAGTATAATATTCTATTAGATGATTAGCACAATTTATCTTTTTATTATAAACCTTTGGGTCATAATGTAGTTTGGCTATTTACCAACAGTGATGTGAACATTTTTATTTTTATTTATTTATTTATTTTTAAAGATTTATTTATACATACAAGCTGGGGTACAGGCCAGAGGCATGGGGCGGCGAGAGGGTTCACGAGAGACAGAGTGGGGAGCAGAACAGGCAGATCAGAAATACACTGAGGAGGGGAGCAGCGGGGGAGGCAGGAGAGGTCTGCCGCACCCTGTGGGCAGCACCCACCAGCACAGCGCTCGACAGCACAGCGCTCAACGCTGCGCCATCAGGGAGGCCCGATGTGAACATTTTTAAATGTGTGTCTCGGTGAGCTCTTTCCAATGATATCAGTCCCATCAGTACCCTAATTTTGAACTCCCTTCATTTATAGTCGTATCAGTGCTAATGGGTGAGGGGCACTGACGGTTTTCCAGATCAGTTGAAACTATCACACTGCCATTAGCGTGTCTGGTTATTTATTTAAGTAATAGTAGAGGTGAAATTTGGAAAGAGTGATTTTAAGTTTTGAAATACAGAACTAAATTTGTTCTTAGGTGTACTAATTTATATTCCATTGAATACTCCTCTTTATCCAGGGCCCCCCTCTTTTTTTTAAAAGATTTTATTTATTTTGTGTAAAAGAACCTGGGGTGTAGGCCAAAGATACAGGGTTAGGTTAGGAGTGGTGAGAGGATTCACCAGGGACATAGTTGGGAGCCAAAAAGGCAGATGTACTGATGTATACTAAGGGGAGCAGCGGGTGAGACTGGAGAGGTCTGCTGTGCCATGTGGGTTAGTGCCCTGGCTGGAGGTCTAACGCAGAGGGCCAGAGGGCCCAGTCATCCGGGAGGTAGTGCTGAGACTTAACCCCTAGGCCACCAGGGAGGCACTTTATCCAGCTTTTTAATCTTTATTCAATTAATAGTGGAAAATGTCTCATTTTAAAACTGCTTTGATGGACTTTTTATATTTTAATTTTGTTCATTTCAGTTTTTTTCATTTGACTTAACGGTATTGTCTTTGGGGGTATTCCTAATCTTTTTAGTTCATAAAACTCATTAAACTTTTTTTTTTATATGTTATCATTTTTTTTCTCTAGTTTGTCCTTTGTTTTAACTTTGTCTTTTAAATGCGTGTGCGTGTTTGCATCTGCTTATCTTTTCCTCCCTGGTTTCTGGCCTTGGTGTCATTCTTAGGAAACTCTCTATTCCCAAGATTGTTTTTTTCCAGTTTATTCGAGGGCTTTGTCGTTGTATTTAATTTTGTTTATCGTAACTAGATTTGATGTCTTTTTCTTTCACTAACACAAAAGAGGCTTTTTTTTTTTTACATTTTAAAACAATTTGAACTTTTATTTCCACATTAGCATTAACAGTAGCTTTGGAATATCAGGGTAACTTGTCAGGAAGAATTTCGTATACAGAGCGTGCTTCCTTCCATGAGTCATTTGACCAAGTGAGAGCTCAAATGGATACTATTTGAATCTTTCCCATGTGACTCTTTCTGTGTGCATGCTGCTAAGGTTGTTAGTTTTCATTTAGAAAAAAATGAGATGAAATTAGAATTTTGAATCTTATTTAATATCTTTAGTGGATACTTTTCAAGACTTTTGAGCATGGGTATTGCCAAAAGTCCACCAGGTCTCTCTCGTCTGTGGTCTACAGGAGAGAGGATTGGAGAGTCAAATACTTCATTTCAAACCTTTTAAAATACCATTCTTCTCTATTTAAGAGAGAAAATTTAAATTTTTCATTGGCTTCTTTCTCTTTTGTGTAATAGTGCATGTAATTAAAATGTAATTTGCACTGCTCATTGAAATAGATGAGACCAATTTTTCATATATCATTTTTTGTTGTTGTTACTGTGGGATTTGAAAATTCTATACAACCCCCAGCTAAAGTTCCTATCAGTAGAGTTGTTAATGGATTAGACCACAAAGCAGAGACCTACGACAGGTATTACATCAGTCACACTTTCTGTTCTGCTGAGATTGATGGATTCCATTTCTGTAATTTAATCTTAGCACTTTAAATGGGTGGAAGTCTCAGAAACAGTTAAGTCTTTGAGGAAGAGCGCATAGGCATTTACTACTCTGCAGTTAGAGCCCCAGAGTACACCAGAATCTAGAAGCTAGCCTAAAGGGAGATGGATTTTTGGGAGGGAAGGAAAGAGTAGTAAAAATAAATGCTTCAGACAAGGTTAAAAATAAAATTTTTGCTGATCTTTTGTATTTGGTAGTACTGCTTATGGTAGGGTTGTATTGTTAAATTATTTTGATTGTTCCACAAGCCAAGGAGAAAATTGTGGGAACTTCCATTTGTAAATTTATAATTTAAGGAGCATAGCATTTCCAATTTAGAATTACTGTTTTTGTGTATTTGAATTTGACTACAGGGAATACTAGGTCTATGTTAAAGGCTCATTGGGGATAGGTTGGGGGTGAGAATATAAAAGTAAGAAAAAATTGCCTGTTTTTAATTTACATGTATGCAAAATGCAGTCTTAAGCATTTTACATATTTTGCCCATTTAATCCTCACAGAAATTTATGAAGTAGTTTTTTTTCATTTTACAAAGAGATAACAGACACAAGGAGTGAGTTTACATTGTTTTGTCTGTGCCTGTAAACCAAGTGAAAGTTCTGGGATTTGACTAGTAGTCTCGTGAATCTAAAGTTCATGCATATTCTGTTCACAGAATATATATTGCCTTCTAAATTACCAGATTTATTTTTTATATTTTTATCAGTTTCATATTAAACTTTGATAACACTTTAAATGACATACCTTGGGAATGTCAGTCATCATTTGTGTTTCCAAGGTAACAAAGTCTGTAATTTCCTTTACCTTCCACCTTAGCATTGAGAGTAAGCATGAAGTTACAATCCTGGGAGGACTCAATGAATTTGTAGTGAAGTTTTATGGACCACAAGGAAGTAAGTACATGTGTTGGTATGTGTTCTAATTCTTTAGTCTTTTACTCTGTTTTAATACACAATGGGAATATCATAGACAGATATGTAGTTTTCGAAGATATAATTGAATTCTAGAAGCAGGAATAACCTTATCGTCTTACTGTAATTAATTATTGGTTTTCCCTTTTTATTTTTGTGTGACAGTATTAAACATTAGTTGTGAATCCTGGGTTTTGTCATGGATGATCACCTGGATGGTTTGGGGGGAAATTTTGTTTTATTTTTTTCCGGGTTTTGTAGGGAGGGCATGATATGGGGGTAAACTGAGATAGAAAGATATCACTTACCAAATAATTGAATAGTGTTTAATACTTTAAAAAATAAGGTAAACTTGGGGGAGTTAATATTTACTTACTTTATATCTCTTGATCTTTTAAAGAAAAGTATTTTAATCTGAATATGGAGTACCTACCCTGTAACAGGTCCGTAACTTGAAATTTATATTTCTGTCAGTTTCATATTAAATTTTGATAACACTTTAAATGGCATACGTTGGGAATGTCAGTCATCATTAGTGCTTCCAGGTAGCAAAGTCTTGAAATTAATTTCAAAAGAAATTAGGATCCTAATGTATAATTTATAGTCAGATTTACTTTCTAATGTGGAAACAGTTCTAATGTTGAACATTTTTCTTTTTCTTTTAGCACCATATGAAGGGGGAGTATGGAAAGTTAGAGTGGATCTTCCTGATAAATACCCTTTCAAATCTCCATCTATAGGTATGTAATAACTACCCAGTTTCTTTCCTTAAGAGAGTTTTGAAATCAAGGGGGAAGAAATTCTACATTTTGTGGGAAATAATTCTAGAAATAGTTATTTGACTTTTTTTCCTTTTTGGCTTTGGCTAATTTGGCTAATTTGGCTAATTTGTGACTTTTGGGGGACTTCGATAGTTCAGATATACCATTTGCATGATAACTGTGATAGCTAGAGTTCTAAATTTTTCTTGTTCAGGGTCAGACTAAACAATTTTAAGACCCACTATTCATTTAAGGCTATTAGTTGTAAAATGAACATCTTATTTAAAATGCCAGATTGTAGAACAGAGTATCGATTCTAATTCTGTCATCTAAAAATCCACTCTATATCATACTCACTCTGGGTTCCTAGCAATGAAATGACTCTTTTCCATTCCCCTACTCCCTGGCATTTTAGTCCTTTAAACAGTGGGAGAAGGTTGACTAGAAACCTTGGTGGGGTTGTATATAGAGGTACTTTTCCACACTGTCTTCCTTCTGCCTTAATTGGGTATGTTATTAACCTGTCACCCCCATTAAGGCACTTACTGACAATTTAGGAATTGAAGGTTAACACTTGTAACTATTTTTGTAGTAACTATTATTTTCTATAATCTATAAGATTATAGAATGGTAATGATTTAATTTAATCCAGCTTTTAAACATTTCATTCTTGCATGATTTAAAAATATTATGAAACATTGACCAATTTTAAGAAAGAACAAAATAAAATTAGAATACGTTGAACACTCTGATGGCTACACTGAGCCTCATGTTCAGAATTAATAGAATTGAAACATCTTGGTACTGCTGGGGGCTTGTCTTTGAAACTAATGCCAAATCTCTCCTATAGACACCATTCTCTCACCGTTGAACCAAAAGGATTTTTTAAGGAGGTGGACGAAAGACATTCTGAGCTTTATGTTATGATTCCAGGTCCCCACATTTCTTAGATAAATAATCCAGTAAAGTTATGATAGTAAGGAACTACTTTCCAATAAATTGCAGCACCCTCCCCCTCAACCTCTACCTCCCTTACATGTTTTAGAGTTTCATGCTATAAAAATACTACAGACAGTTTATAATTCTTTCTTAGGCTGGGAAGCCTTAATGGTGACTTAAAGAATTAACTGGTTATTTTCCACTTAAGTTCCCGTAGGTGAATTTTCTAAACTCAGTGATTGAGAAGGTTCTTTTTGGATAATTGAATTGGAAATTTCCCATTGCTACAAGGATCTTTGAGTTTGAGTTTCAGATGGTGAACTAGGAAGGGCTCTGTGAGGTGTTGAATATTTGAGACAACCCTGAGTATATCTGCCCTGCCGCAGCCTGTTTAAGGTAGACAGTGGCCCGTTCCCAGTTCCATTCCTCACTGGGGGAATGTAGGTTTTACTCAGGTTAGATGGGCTTTTCTATCATGTTATGATTCACTGTTCCCCGTTTCTATCTTAATTTTAAGTGTTCTTTCTATTCATGCATTTAAAACTTTGTGCACTTGAATGGCATGATCTTTAAACCTTTACACACAGAATGCCCTGACTATATAAATTCATTCAAATATATTTTATAAATGCCTGTTTATTTAAAGGCTAAAAATTGGTATGCTAAATCTAGTTTTGTTACCCCAGATTCCTAATCAGAAAGGAAACAATGCAACTTGTTGAAACTAACAATCCATGAAAAGGTAGTTACATACCTTGTAGAGATGTAGTTATTTCGCAAACCTTGTCTTAACATAGTTTTCCAGGCAGTGTAGTTACTTCATAACTTTTAAAGTAAATATATCTAAACTTTAGACATAGTTTATGAACTAATGACATGAGAAGCCTAGGCCTTTCTTAACTTAACAGTGTAATATGAAATTGGCTGGTACAGATGACTAAGCTAATTTAAGTTCTTCATAATTTTTCTTTTGCCTTTCTCTGTGCTTGGTTATTACCTACAGATGTGTACCATCTTCTTTAAGGGAAGTAGATCTAGCTGAAATATTTGTACAGGCTGTCCTTGTTTCCTCCGAAGGAACATTGCATAAGAGAGTTTTAATCATTTGTGTGGGGTGACCCATTTTCGGGTCATCAACAATGTAATTACTGTTGGAATGTGCTTCAAACATTTTGAGAGGTAGAGGTTCACTTAGAATTGGCAAGGTTTCCTTTTTGGGTTGTACAGATACTTGTAAATTTATACAGAGGGGCACAGAAATGGGATAAACCCAACTTCAGTGTCCTTTTTAAACACTACCTCTAACAGGCATACCCTTCTTCCTGAGTCAGACTTTGAACTCTTAATATTAAAATGTGCATCTTTTACTTAGAACAATTAAGATGTCTCCTAGTTGACCCCTCAGTGAGGTATCATTATTTGCATTCTGGCATATGTACTTTAAAAACATTTTTCTATGCATATTTAGATATGTGTTTAATATAATTTAACATGCTCATCTTTGGGGTGCCCTCCAAATAGAGTTTTAAAAGGATTGCAATGAGCTGTAACTAAAATTGTCCTTTTTAAAACACTGTATCTTTAATTATGTGTGTGGTTTTCTTTCACAATAGTAATAAAGCAACTTAAAATCCTACAACTAGACACCTTGAAGGTAATGAACTTACTCTGACATTGCCTTCGTTGTTTCAGACCTCTTAGGTTCACCTTCTGGAATTTTACAGTCTCTTTGAACGTATTAAGTGATGGCAAATCTTAATGTTTTGAAACTGGATATAATTTTTTTGCTAAGTAAAGGTCATTTAATCCCAGAGAATTAATGATTGGAAAGACTTTGTAGCATCATTTGGGGTGTAAAATAGATTATTCTGAAATGGACTGAAATTTTAGATTTATGATTTTATTGTTAAATTTGGCCCTATGGACCCGTTCAAAGAGAAATTATAAAAATTCTGTAACCAATTGTAACATCATTGAAATATTTGCGTAGTTTTCAGGAAATATTGATTTGAATACTTTAATCTTTTAAGTTCTGACTTGTTTGAGGGTTCAGACTTTTATCTTTTTCATTCAGGAATATTCCTAAAATGCTTAGCAGTGCCTATGGTTGTCACTGCGTAGAGTGAGGAGTCTGGCCCATCAATGGACTCTGTCAGGAAAGCCTGTTCTGGCCTGAGAGAGAGAACTCACCTGAACCATTGTTTCCTCTTCTAGAAAATTGAAATACTGGAATTTCAGTAACTCTCATATTGACCAATGTGTTAAATACTGAGGGTATGTGGTATCCTACTAGACATTAAGAAGGCTTTAGAAGGCCTTCATTGGCTAGGAGAAAAGGTTAACATAAATGAAATACTGCATATGCTGTAGTGACAGTGTTTCACTGTTTTATAGAAAAGCTGTGGCTGAGCTCTTCAGTTTAGGAAATGTGAGTGCATCCAGGCAACAGGCTTTTATAAGAAAGACTGTGTGTTGTGTGTTGAGAATATAGTTTTCACAAAGCTTCCCTGACATGAAGGTGCATGGAAGGACTTCAGAAGCACTCTTTCAAAACCCCAAGTGTCCCTCACACCATACAAAGAAGTTGCTACAGAGATTGCCATATTATCCAGATTCATGGTTTCCAGCCATTACACATGTGTTCATTTATAAAGAGAAAACTTTACCAAAGGAAACAGACTTGCAGTTGCTGTGGGGTGAAATAAAGATGAGTGATCTCATATAAAGAAGTAACATGGAGCAGTTTTTTATAAAAATAAAAATAAGGAAAAATAAGCATAGGATACATAATGATTTTGTCTAATCCAAAGAATGTAGATTTTTTTAAAGCTGCTAGGTTTAGCCAACTTAGCAGTATATACTGATGATGATTTTATGTCCTTTCAGTTATTTTACTTTAAAATTAAATTATAGTAAGGAAATAGAGCTGTGCACTAGACTAAGATTAATATGTAAGAAGATGTAAATTGCAGCATTATTTTTAAAAACTTAAAAGTTGGAAGCAACCTAAATCACCCAGTTGACAGTAAAGTAGTTGTAATGCACAAAAATGTTTTATAGCCATCACTGATGTTTTAACAGCATCTTTGAAGGAGCTCTTAGGGAGATGTGTAACTTTATATAGTGTAACTCTTATTTTTTTCCACACATTCCAAGCATGAATACTGCAATACTGACTAGTTATCCATCGACTGTTTGAAGGGATTAAAACTATATTTTAATTTCCAAATATTCTACAATAAATTCCTTTTTGTTTTTAGAGTAAATTTTTTAAAAAGATTTATTTAGGGCCTCCCCGGTGGCGCAGCGGTTGAGCGCTGCGCTGTGGAGCTGTCGGCAGCGGCGACGCAAGTTCGACACCTGGCGGGGGAGAATCCCACATGCATGGTGCGGCAGACCTCTCCTGCCTCACCCGCTGCTCCCCTCAGCAGTGTACTTCTGATCTGCCTGTTCTGCTCCCCACTCTGTCTCTGGTGAACCCTCTCGCCACCCCATGCCTCTGGCCTGTACCCCAGCTTGTATGTATAAATAAAAAATAAATCATTAAAAAAATAATAAAAGTATATTAATAATTTTTTAAAAATTTAAAAAAAAATAAAAGATTTATTTGTTTATAAATAAAGAACTGGGGTGTAGGCCAGAAGTGTGGGGTGGTGAGAGGATTCACCAGAGACAGAGTGGGGAGCAGAACAGATGGATTGACTGAAATACACTGCTGAGGGGAGCAGTGGGCGAGGCAGGAGAGGTCTGCTGCGCCATGTGGAAAGCTCCCTGGCCGGGGATGGAACTTGTGCTGCAGTGGCTGCAAATAGCTTCATAGTGCTGAGACTTAACCCCTTGCGCCACAGGGAGGCCCAAGAGTAAATATTTTTAAACATGTGAAAGATGGTTGTCTTTTGAATGTCCTGTCTACATATTTGTCTTAGTCTACACTTCCAGTCTTTTGCTCTAGAAAGCTAACAAGCTGTCCTGGGCCGGAATTTCTACCTGGTCCCCATGTTTCCCACCAACCTCCCTTTTTTATCCTTCCATGTGCATGTAAATGTACTTGCCTTTCCCTTTCCTTTTTCTTCCTTCTTACAGTTTAGTTTATTACGTCTTCAGTACAGTCTTTACACCTTTACACATAACTTTTCCTCACTGTTTTTCCTTCTCCTTTTTCCCCTTCTCTTGGGCTGTTACTTAAGCAGTTCTTCTCTTTTTAGACTGACTGTTCTGCTTTTGTTCCCCCCCTTCAACCAAAAATGCCCCTGTTCATAGTTAATAACAATAATAATAGTAATTCTTCTGATAACTGAAACCAGGGAGGAAATTATGTCTCCTAATAAAATACTAGATTTAAGGCCTTTCAGACCATACCTACTTTGCTTATATACCTGCATTGGAGAGGAAGTTAAGAAGGTGTCATTTCACCTTATTTTTAAATGATTACTGACATTCTAACTTCAGATTATGAATTTTATAATACTAGCTTCAGAATTTCAGAGCTGCGTTCTACTAATTTCAGATAGAAGCATAGAGTATTTTTAAATCTTTTGTAATTAACCATAAGGCCAACCTGAGAATGCTGTCATTATTTATACTTTTTTAAAAAAAGATTTATTTATGCATACAAGAGCTGGGGTGTAGGCCAGAGGTGTGGGGTGGTGAGAGGATTCACCAGAGACAGTGTGGGGAGCAGAACAGGCAGATCTACTGAGATACACTGCTGAGGGGAGCAGCTGGTGAGGCAGGAGAGGTCTGCTGCGCCATGTGGGAAGCTCCCTGGCTGGAGATCGAACTCATGCTGCAGTGGCTGAGACTTAACCCGTTGTGCCACCAAAGAGGCTTGATTTATACTTTTTTTAAATAGAAAACTGTGTTGCAAGGTCTAGTTAGCAAGTGTCAGAACAATCTCAGTATTAACAATGAGGACTTCTTCCGTGGTTGGTTGAGAACAGGATCCTGTAGGGTCCACTTAGTGGTTTCCTGAATGTTGATAGAATGACCAGGGAAAGACCAAGCTCATTCTGCAGGGGAATTTGATGTCACTGGCATTATAGCAAGAACTACCCTTAAGTATCTGGAGATAAAAGAAAAAAATTATGTGCATTAATAATAGTGAGAATTTATATTGAGCTATACCATTGGTTTTATAATTAAATCAGACTGTCATCTAAGTAGGGTAGTTTTGATCATCCTGTTCCAAGGAAGACTAGAGAAAGTGATCTGCCTGAGTCTCTTCTAAATCTCTCAGTCTGCCACAGGTTCTTAACTAAAGGCACTCTGATAATCAGTGTGCCATCATTCTTTTACTTAGGACAGTGATTAAGGGAAGTGACGTCCGTTTTCATTTTTAGAGTATCAGCCTCTTCTGGCATGTACATTTTTTAATTTCACCATGGTTAGAGATTTTCTCTCTATTTTGGAGATGGGGTTTTTATAATATGGCATGACTAACTGTAGAGCTTAGATTATTTGTCATTTCACTTTTTGTCTTTCTAAATGAATAATTGTACAATTACCCCCTCAGTAGTTAGTATGAGTAACCTGAGCGAGCAGCTTTAAGTGAGGGACAGGCCAGGATTTAGCATAGAGAGGAGTGTGCCGTTCATGAGAGGTTTGGACTAGTCATTTGACAAAGGCCTACTTGGACTTTATTTCCAAAAATAGAATAAATTCTTAGACTGAGGAAGTAGAATTCCTTTAAGATCACCTATAGACTTCTTTTTATGATCTTGGGTTTGAATTTAGTTTCTGCTTCAAGAAATTATATAGTCTCTATCATGAGTACTCTCTCTTTGAATTCTGCTAGATAGAAACAAGGTTCTAGTGGAAAAAAAAACACTTGTGAAAAAAATTAGATAATATTATAAGAATGTAAGCCTTTGTTAAAAGCTCTCTTTTCACTGGTGTTATGGAAATAAAAACTTTCAGGATCGATTCTTTTTTAAAGATTATGTATGGCAGCTGGGACAGAACCTACTTTCTCAGAAAATGGATATATTTTACATCATTTCTTTCAGTCAGCTCTACAAGTATACTGGATACCAACTGTGTGCAGGTCATCCTCGGTACAAGGGATACAGAAGTGAGCAAATTGTTCTCTTGACACATATTCTTTAGTGGGGGGAATATAAAGCAAAATTTAAAGTGTCTGATAGCTTTATGCAGGAAATTGCTGGGATAGAATTAATAGGTATCTTAGGTTAGGTATTCAGGAAGGGTCTCTGACAAAGTAAATTTAAACTGAGGCCTAAATGAAGACAAAAATAAAATTCAATCCTGATCCTCCAAGATCAGGGATAAGAGCATTTGGGCAGAAGCCACAGACCCTGAGGCAGATGGGGTGTTTACAAGAAAGAGACTGGCTAGACTAAGATCTGAGATAGGACCCAAGTGGTAGTCAGGATGAAGTCCTGTAAGACTTTGTAGGCCAGGTTAAAGGGTTATTATATTTTTAATGGAAAAATCATTGAAATGTGTTAAGTAGGTTTTAATGAAGAGAAACAGTGGAGATGCTAGTGGTTTGGATCAGGCTGCCAAGGATGAGATTCTGATTTAAGTTGCTTTGAGGAAATTTAGCTGTATTAAGGAAATGGTACAAATGGGAGTGGAACCTAAAGGAAGATAGAAGATTTTTGTTTTTTATCAAAACAGGAAATTCTGCAGTATGTTTATATGCTTGTTGTGGGAAGTTGTGTAGAAGAGGGAAAAGTTTGGTGATGGCTGGGGGTCTGTGGAAAGATTGAGGGGGCAGTACCCTTGAGAATATATGAAGCCATCAGGTCAGACACACACGAGAACTGGCGCTTGAGAAGACCGTGAACGTTTACGGAAACTATTGAGTGGAAGAAATGAATGTGTATGGAGGAGGATTTTGTTGGGGAAGATGAGGGAGGAAAAGCTGTTTGTAGAGATGACAAAGTTCCCGGTATGTCCTGGGAGTCTGAATGCGTTGGGCTGGAGGACACATCACTGAGGAGAAGCTGACGGAACTAAGAAACCAGGTGTCAGGAGTGTGGGTGATACTGTCACTGAATGTGATAGGAGCTGGGGAGAGAGACCGTGGCCAGGTACTGAAATTCTCAGTGGTGGAAGAGGTCACTGGTCAAGTTGTCCCCTTGAATTCATAATGAATGAATCTAAATTCATTCACCTGCATCTTGCTATTAGCCAGAGAAATAGTGTTCATAGTAGTTAGCTTTCCTTCCCCTCCCCTGGCCACTTCTAAGGATAGCTTTGCAAATATGCTTCCTTAGATCAGATTCCTCCATTTCCTTCTTGAGGTTGGCTTATGCCAGTTTTAATTCTGCCTTTGGCAAGTTATAATCTTTGTATTTGCTGTATTAAAAATTCCATCGAACTTGCTATTTAGATTTCTTGCTAGTTAGTAAGTGACCTCTAGCTTTTGAGCTGGTTATTAGTTTTGACATCTTTTTGGCATTAAATCCATTTCTTCCCCTTTAGGATTTGGTATCATAATGAAAACAGTATTCTTGGCTTCCTTTTTCTTTAAACTTAAATTCTTTTAAAAACAAATAAAAGTAGCATTTTTTAAATTACCCTTTGAGAAGCTTATTCATACAACTTAAGATTTGTTAATATTCTTGATATTGGTGAAGAAAATATTTTTTTTTTGCTAGAAGCAGAACTTCAAAGATTCTATTATCCAGCTGCCTCATTTTAAGGATGATAGAGACCCAGAAAGACTGAGCTATATCACTGCTAGCTATTTGCAGATTCCACCTTGTGGCTTCCAGTCTAGTATGTTTTCCTCAATGCCAAATGCAAAGCTGAACAGTCTTTAATAGTAAATATTAGAGTAAATGTAGTTTCCATTTCCACTGTGATGGGGTTATAAATCTAATATTCCATAATCAGAATATCCTCTGAAGCTCTTGACAGTTTGTACGGGATTAGAAGGTAGGTTTATAAGGAACAGATAATTTGATTTTCCAGGCTGAGAAACAGTGAGATGAAAATACTTGCGTGAACTCTTGATGCTGACAGTACTATGAATGCTTACTGTGTGCCAGTTACTGTTTGAACGATGTGTGTGCGTTAGTTCATTTAATTTTCGTGACCGTTCTACAATGTGCAGATACCATTTTTTAACCTAGTTTATGAATAAGGAAATAGAAAGGCAAAGAGATTCTATAACTTACTAGAGGCCCAAGAGTAGAACGTGGGCAGTCTAACTGGAGTCTGATCTTTTAGCCACAACTTTGTTTACTAAGAGTGGCGGAAAGTTGAAATCGGGTCTCACATTATCAAGTCCATTGCATTCTGTAATTTTGCTACCTCTGACCATGAACATAAATGCTGCCTGATGCAGACAGTGTGAATGACCCAGGAATGGAAAGATAAATTATGGAGACAGGAAAGAGATTAGTCTTTCAAAAATGAAACTAAAGGAGAGCAGGTTTATGGCTGCAGGTTTTGGTAGAGGACTATGCTATTGAAGGGATAACACTTCACCTATCCTTAGTTATAAATGAACTTTTCTTATCCATCCAGCCCATTCCTCAGACTCCATATTATCAGAGAGAGAGGAAGAAACAGAAAAGAGGAACCCTTGTTGAGTTTAGATCTCCTGAACACACAGGATCAGTTCAGAAGTTCCCATGACACAGGGCATTGAGAGTGAGCTCCTTGCTTGGTTCCTCACCCAAGAAGAGACCGACCCAGGTCCACCTCTCCTGAGTAGGAAAGGCTCAGCTCTCTGAAGAGACTTCTATCCTGGTGCAGGCTGCCACGGGCTGGGCCTGGCTGTCTGAGGTAAGATGAAAATCTCTCCAAATGTGCACTGACGCACAAAGCCAGCAGTACTGCTGTTTGCTAGAGAAGCTGGCAACATCTCCACCCCTTTATTAGCTGCTACACCCCAATTCTGGTCACCTCCAGCCTGCTAGGAAAAGAGATTCACATTATTACCTTTAAAAAATGTGTAGTCTGACATGTTGCGAGGGGAGATAAGATTCAATCTTTAATAACTATATTAAAAAATCATGCCTACTTAAAAAAAAAGAATTAAATCAGTTTGATTCTGAATAGTTTACTTTATGTGGGCATTTGTCCTGAAGATAGAATATGGAAACAATTTAATGTGTTCACTTACCGTTTTCTCACAGGTATTCATAAGCTTATAATTAAATTGCATCAGCCACAGCTGCCTCAGCCATCTGTAGACAGGCCTGGTTTATCCCTGGGACAGAGCTACCATTTTCCCTTTGTCACTTTTCACCTATTTATCTTGCTTCATGAGTCACCTGTTTGAGCTCTCATTTCTTCAAGATGATAATGAATGAAATTTCTGGATAGGTGACTGACCCAGGGTGTTTCATTCTCCCCACAAATTGATTAATATCCTCACAGGTAGAGGGAGAAAAATAAGATGACTTTCCCCCCTTTTATTTACATATTGACCCCAATAGCAGAAGATACTTGAAAGTATATACAACTCTGTATACCTACTCCGTCAGGAGTGGACACAGAAGCAGGCTGAAATAAAAACCAGTTGCAGCATGACTTGACATGATGTTGTTTACTTTCTCTGCCTGTGAGTCTCTGGGTCAGGAGATGTGTTATTCTGGAGCAGTTGCCCGTTGGAGTTGAACAACAGAAAGCATGGCATATTTTCTTATTTAATAATCTGTGCTTTTCATTTTTAAGACATGTAGTTTTACATCAGCTAAGCATGATTTGGATTCCTCCTCCAGAATTATTAAATCACTTAACGTTCTGCTAAAAGATACAGGACAGAGGTGATGAGCTTTTTAGCTAAACATTTGTTCCTACTGAACTTCTTTTTTTTTTTTTTAACAAGTGCTTGAGCAGTGCCAGAGACTAGTTGCCCAAAAGATTGAACAAAGGAGTTCTGAACTTGATCTGGTCAAATCACTGAAATATATCATTAGGAAATGCTTGGTAGTGAGTAAAATCTTAAATCATGTAGATTAAAAATGACTTGCTACTTCCACCCTGTTTCCATGAAAGCAGTTTTCAAAATATGGGCTCTTAAAATATCTTCAAAATAGTTCTGGTCGAATAGAAACAAGTGTTGGGAAAATTCTCTTGTTGCAGACGTTTCATTAGTGTGGTGATCACGTTGCCAAAAGGAAGGAGGACATGCCAGGGCAAACACACACAGTCCCAAGAATGTTCCTTCTCTGAATTCCTAGCCTGTTCTTTCTCAGTCTCCTCCCCTTCTCATCCAGAAGTTCCATTGTTGCCGTCATTATCCAGAGTTACTGCCCACAGCTTGTCCAGGAACAAACGTAAAGGAACTGTGTCTGCTCCTTTCTGTGTGGGCTCCTTTCCATTTGTTTGGGTATTTTTCTCACATGAAAGCCTGGTATGGGAAGGATGGAGAGAGTTCCTCAAACGCAAAGTTTATAAACTCTGTTTCTGCCTACTTTAGAAAACTCAGCAAGCAGATCTTGTGTGTCTCTGGTATCCTTAGCATATTGGTAGCTTTGTGTTCTCTAGAATGCTTCTGACCCTAAGAAGTATGCCTTACAGAATTAATTTCCTTTAAGAATCTAACCATTGGACATTCCCCTTAAATCTTGTTCTCAGTATTCTGGCCATTGTTAATTATTAAGTCCTAGATTTTTAGAGCTGATAGTCCCTTTAGAAATGGCATAAAGGTAGAGATTTTGAAGTTCATATAGTCCAGTCCACAAAAGTGAAGTGACTTGCCAAAGACCTGCAGTCAGTAGCCGAACTGGGACTGGAAATCTATGTCCCTGTTGGTACTTTGCTCTTTCCAGTCTGTTTCTGCCCTCAGGCACAGTTCAGATGGTGTTTTATTCCTAGCAGTGACTCTAGAGACTGAGCTCCAACCCACTTATTACTAAAGAATATGTTTACCAAATCCTTTTTTGGCTCTCTCTAATATGTACTCTTGGACTCAACCAAGCCAAAAATCTAGATTTAATTGAAACCTGTGTGGAAACTATATTGATCGAAATGTAATCTCCAGGTTTTGTACAAAAAGAGAAGCACCTTGATCCTTCAGAGACCATTCTGATATACATTTAAAAGCTCTTCTACTGTTTTCTTGACTCATACCTCTGAGGTTCCCTGTTACGTCAAAATTGTTGATACTTCAGTC
Source organism: Scalopus aquaticus (assembly GCA_004024925.1). NCBI lineage: Eukaryota > Metazoa > Chordata > Mammalia > Eulipotyphla > Talpidae > Scalopus > Scalopus aquaticus. Next base: position 266,135 of record PVIJ01000055.1, read on the forward strand.
TTGCTGAAGGAGAGACAGCTCTGTTTTGAGATGTACCTCCATTGTTCTTTCGCCAGCACTGTGGTGCAGTGATCTGACTAATAAGCTTGTTCCCCAAGTAGGCATTTTTTTTTAAAGAAAAGCCTTTATTATAAATAAAACTTGAGGAAGGATTTGCATATATCACTGTTTTAGCACTCAGTAGCTTACTACCTCACTCAGAATGAGCCGGTGTCCTTGAAAGGACCCACAAGTGTTCACCATGTTTGTCATCTCACCACTCGTGTTCTGTTCCCAACATGCCACCTGATCTTCACACATCAAACTCCTGACATGCTTTGCACCTGACGTGCTTTGTTCATGCTGTATAGACACTTCCCCCTAAATATGGACTGACTCCTTCACCTCCTCCTCCACGAGGCCCATCCTGAGTCTCTCCCTGAGCACCCTATTTAAAATTGTAACACCTGCCCTAGCATTCCATTCTGAGTCCCCTTCTTTGCTGTGTTTTTCTCCATAATACTTGCTATTTTCTAGCATAGCGCATCTGTTTTCTAGAGTTCTCCAGTGACTCTTTGGCCAGCATTGGGAATTTTGGCCATAGATATTGCTTCACTACTTGAAAATTCTAGCAGAGGTGGGATTTTAAAGTACTTAAAACTCCAAGCAAAAGACTTTGCAAAAGACTTTTCACAAGTCTTTTGGATTAAAGACCTTATAGTTTCTCACTCATCAGAAAGTTTCTTGACAATTGTGACAGCACTATACTCCTATATATAGTTAAATTTTGAGAACTACATACCTTAAAACCTGAGGATCTCCTGATTTCTTTTTAATGAATTTGTATTATTTGAACAAGAGTGTTTAAGATATGAGATCCCAAATAAAATACTTGATTTTAGTGTGTCTTTTCCTGTAGAGGGTTTAACACTAGATATCATCTGTGTGTAATCAGGTCTACTTCAGAATGTTTGGTACTGTTTATAAAATTTTTATTTGAAAGTAGTTTTTTCAGTTACTACACATTGTAGAAATTTTGGAAAGCCAGAAGAGTAGTAGAAATAATGGAGTCTCAGAGCTGACTGCTGTTGACCCTCATTTCCTTCTACCATTTTTACATTACTTAATCCTCATTCTGGTACAAGGGTGGGGATGGCAGTGATGTGATTTGAAAAATAATGGAGAAAATACTTCCACCGTGAAGGATTAAATACTGCTAACATTTGTACATATTTGCTTCCAGTTTCTTACCTGTGTACACACTTTTTTTAAAAAGGGGCAAATTAAAAAGCACATTATCTTTTAAAAAGGAAACATAGTGATAAAGATGAATTCATCTTTAATCTCCATTCCCTGTTTTGCTCCTAGTCCTACCAGGACCCTAGCCCTGCACCTCACTGAAAGACTTTTCCTAAGTTTAGTATGTATTGGCCCAGTACAGATTTCTGTACTGGCTACTCCAGAGACTATGTTCTCACGCTTTGTTTTAAGTGATGCCGGGCTTTGGAGCATGGGCCAACTCTGCAACTCTCCCCCTCAGCTTTAGAGCAGTTCAAGTTGGTTTATGCTGATCAGGCCGTGACATTGGCTGTGTAGGACCCCCAACATGTGGGTGTGCTGGGGTTTCTCCAGCCTTTGCTAATGGGGCTGAGTTTGGCTCTTGAATTTTATGAACTGTGCTGCCATGAATATCCTCACAGATCTTCTTGAATGCTTGTGCTTGTGTTTTTCTTGGATTGTATAGGAATTTTTATCCTGCTTTTTTGCCTCTAAACATTAAGATGAACATTCCCATTGGCTTATTAGTTTAGTCTCTTTATAAACATACACTTCTAAAATCTAGACTTTGAAACAGCTCTAATTTCCTTAATGAACATTAATATGAAATAGAAATTGGACACAAGACTTCTTGCACTAGTACAGTTTATGTATTGTGTGGATGTGCTTGAAAGCCATAGATAAAATACCAAGTCATTTCAACATAAGGATTAAAAGCCAAAAATAAGAATCATAATTAGTACTCGGAGGGCCCAAATACCTGAGACTTTGTGTTCTTATCCCTGTTTTTGAGTCTAGGGAAGTTTCTTGGATTTTTTAGACATGGCCTCTGTTGCCACTCATCCTTGGCGGTCCTCCTTGAGCGCCAGTTCTCTGCGTCTTTCCTGTCGTCACCCTCGCTCATGTTCTCCCCTGACTCTGTGAACTCTGTGCACGTTGCAGTTCTTTCTTCGTTTCTCCGCTCTACTGCTACCGTGATCTCTGCGAGAATAGTGTACTGTCTTAGTTATTTTCTACCCCAAACAGGCACATCGCACGACTTGTTGGTGTTGACCAAATATGTTTTGAATGAATGTGAAAGAGAGGATGTGGGGGGTTGGGGGGGAGAGAGTTGAGTTGTGACACAATGATGGTCACTTGAGGGAGAACTTCAGTGTGGAACAGAGTAAGGGAGTCCTAAAAGGGAATGAGGTGGTAAGAGTGACAAAATGACAACTTTGACAATGAATCTGTACTCTACAATACTGCCATTTGCATTTGCACAAACTGATTAAATCACTGATTTTACCTTAGAGATTAATTTATCTTTGGAATTCAAATTATCAACGTCTTTATTAAAGTCTACACTAATTTTCTTGGAATAAGTCAAAACCCTTGACTCCCTAACAGATATAGCCATCTTATAAAATTTGCTTTTTAACTCCTTGTCCAATTTCTTGGTTGCCCCTATGTTAATCAAACCTGTGTTTCCTGGAATGAGTGAACTGAAGTTAAAAGAAATGTTTTGGTCACCGTTCTTATGAAATTCTTTGTGGTTTGGAAGTGGCAGCTTAGCATTTCAGCAGCTTCATTCGCATTCCGTGCAGTGTAGCGGAATGGTACCAGTGTGTTAGCTTCAGAAGGAGAAGTTCAAAAGCAGAACCTCCAAATTTAGAGATTGAACAATAAAACTTTCGGGAGGCGAGTCAGAGTAACTTTCTTAACTTTTTTCCTAGCATGAGTTATAAACCATTCAGTACTATGAATTTCTCTTGGCAAGTATCTTTAATAACTACTTTGTATAAGAAGCTGAATTGCTCCCAAAGTGTGCTTATTTGGTTAATAGAACCATATGTTTTAATTAATGTATACTGTCAAGAGAATATTGTCTTATCAGTAACCAAAGATCTAATATGGAAGGTGTTGAGTTATGGGTATCATTACCTTTTTCCAATATTGAAATTGTTTCCAATACTGAAATACTTTAAAACTATTTTTTCCTCTGAATACTGTTTGCTGCTAATTAACATCTCTTTTTACAGGATTCATGAATAAAATTTTCCATCCCAACATTGATGAAGCGTAAGTAACTATTTAAGAATGTTTAAATCTTAGCAGCAACTGCTCTTGATAAGAATTCATCTCTTTATTGTAAAACCCCAGTTATCTTTTTGGATTTTATCAGCAGATAGGATAGTCTGAATGGTCATTTTAACTGTAGAATCCCAGGGATATGACATTCTAAACCACTCAGATCAAATTATGAATTCTGCTTAGTTTTTTCCATTGTCGTGAATGGGTCCTTCAATTCCCTTGGTATCAACTGGGATTGGTAACATTCCACATCTCTGTTCTTTTTGTTTAGACATAGTTTGGAGCTCTGTTTTCAGTATACAGATTTGCTGTTTTCAGCCCTTAGTATGTTTCTCAGTTCTTGAGATTAAAGTAAACATGAATGGGTGTAGTTTCATTTCATTTCATGAATCTTAATTATCCCTTTCTTTCATTCTAATGTTTTATTCTGATATTTAATATGTGATAGCGTTGCCTCCTGAACTCCAAAGCTGTTGAACATGAAAACCACTACTTGTTCTACAGTTTTTCCTTGTCATGACACTAAATTTCGCTGTTACATACTATATGAGATATTCTGAATTCAGTGTGAAATAAGTTGTATATAAATATCATGCCCTGTTGTCCTTTAATACTCCCATTAATCACTCATTCTGACAAGGATGTGCTCTTATGTAACTACAATATAATCATTAGATTCAGGAAATTAATATTAATGCAGTACTTTCTTATTTTACTGCCATATTCTGGGAATGTACTTTTTAGACTTTTTTTCATTTAGTAAAGGATCCAGTCCAGGATCATGTATTGCATTTAGTTGTCATATTTCTTTCAACTGTTGTCTGAAATGGGCCCTCAACTTTTTATAAAATTGACATTTTTGAAAAATGTAGACCAATTATTTTATACTCTGCCCCTCAATTTTGGCTTGTCTTATGTTTGCTTGTAATTAGATTCAGGGTATAAACTTAAAGCCAGAAAACCACAGGCGAGATCTGGTCCTCCTCAGGGTTGTTGGGGCCCCCAGTTGCCAGTGTCAATGCTCTTGACCTGTTCAAGGTGTTGTCCGGCTTCCCCACTGTGCAGTTGCTGTTCTTCCCTTTGGATTTGTAAGGAGACACTTAAGACTTTGGATATATTCTGCTTTCATCATACTTTCCCCAATTGGGATTCCTTTTTTTTAATCTACTAAACGTATTTTTCTTGATGAATAAAATTAGTTGCCAGATACATGCAACTAACTTTCTAATTTTTTAAAAAATGCCATTCTTTCCATCTGTTTCAGGTCAGGAACTGTGTGTCTAGATGTAATTAATCAAACTTGGACAGCTCTCTATGGTGAGTTTGGCCATGGAATTTTTTTTAGAGATGTTGAGACACTGCCTGAAAAAAATGTTGTTTGGCTTTCTTCGCTGGTTTAAGATGTTTTCTTGGGAATGGGAAGGGATTTTGAGAGCCTGGATGGGAAAGCTGAATCAGTGAAAAAAAAGTTTTTTTTTCCTCTTTAAGTAGAAGGTTTGGTTTGGCAGTGGAAGTTTGCAATAACCTTGTGAGATCCTAAATTAAGGTACAGTGCTATACATATGCAGGCATACAAATGCAGGCATAAGCAAATATTTTATATTATGCTGTATTCAGGACGTTGTATACATACTTATCTATAGTACCCTTTAGTTTTGGAAAATACTCTCAGGGATGCCCCTGTATATTAAGACGATGCATTAAGAGGCTCAGGGAATCATCTGTTTCAAAGGCCAAAACCTCTTTATGAAGCAAAGAATAATTTAGCCTTCAGTGTTGAGAATGACGTCTTGTCTCTTACAGTGAATCCATGCATGAAATACCCAAGTCTGCAAAATACTATGCTAAATATCACAGGGAGACATATGGCGTATCAGGCCGCCTTTTCCTGAGCTAGTAACTTGGTTGAGGAATTAAAAGTATTTTAAAATATCTTTCGAGTTAATTGGGAAGACAACAATCTATTTATTCCACTGCATGTCCAAACTCTCAGGCTTCCCAGACTCTGCCTGTTCTCAAGCCTCCACCCCATGAAGCTTCCTCTGATGCTCCAGCTGGAAGTAATCTCTCTTTTGTGGCCCACTTTTACTTCCTACCTTGATTTGTTGTTTATGTATGCCTACATTTTTGTGCTGCTAGACTATTTCCTGCCTGAAAGACTGGGGGGCACACGTCTTTAATTCCTGGCACTCTGAGCACAGTGTCTCCCATCAGTGAAAGAATGAATGGTACAGAAAACAAACAGTTGCGTAGAGGTACGAGAAGAGAGGAGACTGTCCTTTTAGACTGGGGCAAACCAGTCTTATTGAAGAGCTATGAGACCCTTTAACAGTTAAAGGTACTTAAGACATTTTATTTCAGCCACAGTTGGCAAATTACTTGCCAAGCATCCTTGTACTAGGTGGTGCATGAAAATCACAATGGAAGGATGGTCACCAGCAACAGAGTTAATCCTCTCACTTCTGATTTCTGCCATTTAAGAATGTTTCTTCTGCCTGGAGTTACCTTCCTTGATCTTTGTGTGGCTGGCACCTTCTTTTCTCCCATAAAACAGCACTTCTTCAGTGAAATCTCCTTTCCTAGACATTCCATCTAAAATAACACTCCTCCATAGCATAGTGCCCTGTTTTTAAAACCAGCACTGGTTTATTATTTATCTTATACTGTTAGACTGTAGGCTCCACCAGAGCAGGGGCTTGGTTGTATGTGTGTGTGCACGTGTGTGAGCACACACAACTTCCTGAAACAGAACCTGGTATATAAGGGTTCAAATAATTTGTTGAATTAAGTGAATTAATCATGTCCACTACTGTTTAACATGAGAGTTTTTTAGGGAAATGACAGCTTACAGGACATGAAGTGACAAGAACATAAACTCAGAGGTTGATTAAATGGATTTTTTTGGGATTTTTTTTTTTTTTTTTTTTTTTGGTAAAAATGTCTCATGGCAGGCTGCCTGGAATATCTGATGTCATGATGTATTTTCTTAAACTACATTCACATTTTAGAAATGTACATAACAAAATACTACAAGATGGTTCCAATTACAATAAAGTAAATTGGACTTTAGTTTAACTAATACTTTTGCTGTTGACCAGGAAAGCTTTGTGGAAGAGGTTTGTTGATTCTCAGGAACTTCATATCTCAGATTTTTAATAACTATAGAATTACAATTCACATACATAAAAATCACCCATTTAAAATGTATAATTTGATCGTTTTTAATTTAATATATTCTGATATATACAACCATTACCACAGTTTTAGAACATTATCATTACTCAAAAAGAGATTCTTTAGCCTACACCCTTCTTGTCACCCTAGTCCCCCTCGCCATGCCCTAGGCAACCACTAGGTACTTTTTAATCTCTATAGATTTGCCTATTCCAGACATTTTGTATAAATGGAATTTTTTGTTGACTTTTTTTTACTTCAAATTATGTTTTCAAAATTCATGTGGAAGCATGTACCATTACTTTGTTCCTTTTTATGGCCAAGTAGTATTACATTGTACAGATAGATAACAGTTATCCATTTGCCAGTTGACAGACATTTGGGTTGTTTCCACCTTTTGGCTATTATGAATAATGCCCCTGTAAGAATCCGTGCACACATTTTCATGTGGAAATAGATTTTCATTTTTCTTGGGTATGTACCTAGGGATGGAATTGCCAGGTTATAAGGTAACTCTTTGTTTAAACATCTGTGGAACTGTTTTTCCAAAGTGGTTGTACCATTTTACATTTACAGCAGGCATATAAGGTTCAGAACAGACTTCAGAGCAGAAGGCCAACATGACTAAGGTTTCATCCCATCTATAAAATGTTAGAGTATGTTCTTACATTACCTTGCAAAGCATTTAGTGAGTAACAAGAATTAAACCACATTGGTCAAAGTGAACTCTTATTTCTGTATCACATGTGTATGAGTGTAATGAAGTATTCCATCAGATAAAAGCATGGACACACTAACATTACAGGTAAGTGCAGAAATAATATTGTGATAGTATAATCAAAAGTATAGCCTGTATAGGAGAATTATTTTGACATTTTGTTCAAACCCCGATTATTACTCAAGAAAATTCAACATTTCTTTCACGGAAAGTTTTAGGAGCAGGTAAATACAATTTATATAAAACTACTGATAGAAATGGCTGGTTCAAATGAAGTTTCTTTTTGCCTTATCTGATCTGGAGCTCTGAACTGAATTTTTATTACAAACTGCTCAGGCCCCTGGCCTTGAAGGTTAATTGATAATTGGTGAATTCTGAACCACTCAATTTCCTGTAGTGATTTTTAAGAGAATCTTTGTTCAAAGGACAAAAATATCTACTATAATATGGAACAACTAATAGGAGAAAGTTGTCATGTTAACACAAATATTAACCAAGAAGAAAAAGGCTTACCCTGACCACTAAAACTTGTTCCAGCCCCTCAGCTGTATAATATGGTAAGGAGCGGGGAATTCAATGTGAAATTTCCTGCAGTTAACTGCCCCAGGGCATGCAATGTATATTGAGTATCCATATTGGTAGCTTAACAGCAATTCCCAGTTGAAAGTTCAGATTTGTAATAAATTTGGTAACTGGATTTGTAGTAAATTTAATGTTCTAGTGCTCCCCCTATTTTCCTCCCCCATGCAGAATTAATTTGGGGTAGTTCATTGATGCATTGTTTCTGTTCTCATCCTGTTATCCTTTGCCAAATATACATGCAGTTTGTTCATTCAGAAAGCTCAAAATTGATATAATTGTCGCTTAATCACCCAGTAATTTTTAATTTTATATTATTTAACCTTGCAAGAGAGCTAATTATTGTGGGTAATATGGTTAATTTTGTAAAGATGCTTGTCATCAGTATGAAGTTATCCATCCAGTATGGAGTTACTGTTATTCTTGTGACATTAAAAAGAAAGTAGCAGATGCCATCACAAAATTGATTCATTTTGGCTTCCTGCATGATAGCATCTCTTTTTTTTTTTTTTTTTTTAATATCCCTTCCTGCTTTTCCAGACAGCAGAGATAAAAGCTCTGGGAAACTTAAAATGCAGCCAACGGGATCTAAATTTCAGTTTTAAAAGCAACTGTAGTTTTCAAAACCAGTGGTAAAGAAAGTTCATTAATCTATATGTAGCTTTTTAAGCTCCTCTTCTGTTTCCAGTTTTCTTTTTATTCCAAAATATATTTTATCCGTAGTTGGCATTTCACTCCACACTCCTGGAAGGTCAGGTACCTGCACTGCAACACATCTTTAAATACCCACCACCTCTCTTGCCCATGCATACTTGACCCCTGCAAATTATGGTTCTCTCTCCAACTTTCATTTTAGTCATTTCTCCACTGACTTGATGACATATTTTGTGGATTAAGTTGTGGACGAAGTAGAAGAAAACTTTCTTGTAAAATGGAAGTTTACAGTTTTAATTTCACCCTTTGGGTTGCTAGCCTTATCTTATTTTGCTGGTGCTAGAAAAAAAAAAAAATCAACATTTGGGAAGTTAACAGGTGTTGTCCGGGAGTCCATAACAGAGATGAAGTTGACTACAACCAAAGGAGTGTTTCAGGGACTCTGAGATTAGAATGGGACAAGAGAGAGAAACTTTCTTTAACCAAGTGCTTAGAAACATTTTACAGCATAAATTCTATTTGATAGCATGATGCCTAATGAATTTAAGCTGTTAGATGAATTTAGGATTTCTTATATTGGAAATAGTTATTCCATCCCTCTTTTCAGTCAGGTAACTTGTGAACCTTTCCAAACAATCCCAACTTTTGGCTAAATTAATTGTATCTTAAAATAATGCTTTCCGTTGCCTTAGTGTATGCTAATTATGTTGCTAGACATTTTAGTGTAGTTACACAGACAGCATATACCTGTGTGTGTGTGTGTGTGTGTATCTCAGTTATACATACATACATATGTATACAGACAGCACTGTAGTCAGCAACTACTGTCTGAACAGGAGTGAGAACTCAGTATTGATAAATCCACTTTGGAATCAGACATTGTCCTGTGAAACAGCTGGATGTCATTAGTAGTCTCTTAGAGCAGTTTCTTTCCAGTATAGAGGGAGACATGTCAGCTGTAGTAAAGAAATATGCTGAGTTTCAGATTCGATAGCTTCAACAGTGCTAACTCTATAATCCACCTCCTTTCTCTGCTTAGAAATACTCAGATGGGGTGTTGCTATGTGGTCCCAGAATTTGTTTAGGTATGCCCAGAAATAGGGGGGTCCTTTAGCTGGAAGAACATAGCAGGAATCCATGAAAGAACACCATGTTCACCTTGACTGGTGGTCAACATTAGAACCATGGAGTGAGTGGTCCTGACTTTGTGAGGTAGGGGGGTGAGGCCTTGTCCCTGAAAGATGGCCACAGCTGTGTTCCACTTCCTTGAGGCTGCAACTTTCAGGGCTCAGTTGTGAGGGTGTGGACAGGCAACCCTGATGTTTTCCCTTCATCTGCTGTGGTCACTGGCATAGGTAGTCTTTCCCAAAGCATGGTGGCTTATCTCGTAATTGCATAAAGTTATCTTGTTATTTTCTGACATTAAGGACAAACTAAATTTGTCTAGTAACTAAAAACTTTAATAATGAGTTTTAGTATGACTGTAAGATACCCAACTAGGTCATTATATATTAACTGCTCTCATTTCTGGAAGGTTAATAACAAATCCTATTACCATGTTTTAACTTGCGATCTTTTAAGGTAAGCAGGGTCATGCCAAGTTTGAACGAGGATGAATGACCTCTAAAGAACACCTCAGTGAGGTGGGAAGTGTTTTGAGATTGACATGACGATAGGGCAGTGTTTTTGGTGAACAAGAGCTGTCTTCATCCTGATGTATGGAGTAGCTATCTTCTGCAAACCTCTATAGTTTGAATGCATTGGGGGAGGGGATTGTGATTAGCTCATGGATGGGAGCGGATTTTCTATTCAGAATGCTTTAAAACATTCCATGTTACGTAACTGCACACCTCTGGTTGGTGACCTGGCACTTAGCAGAATGTACTTGATAATCCTCCAGTACTAATCCTTTAGTGCCTTCCCTACATCTGTGACATTGTCCTTTCCCACATATAACAAAAATATTTTTTAGCTTGAATATTTAAAAACTCTAATGCTAGCAAGAATATCATGTATATTGCAAACATTCCATGAATAACTATTGTTAGTAGGTCCTACTAATTATCCTTTTTTTTTTTTTTTGAGAGGTTTGAGGAAAGGTGTTCTATTTTTTGCCTTCATGTATTGTCTTTAGAAGAACCCATGGACTAACATGAGAAAGTATAAATCTGATGAGTTCAGATCTTTTGCACATTTTGTCCACACAGAAGACTCTTTCAACTAGTAATTATATCTAGAATCCTCCGACATATTGGTGACTGGGTATGTCATTCCACTAGCAGCATGTCACCATTTGGTAAACTAAATATAGCAAGGCAAGCCTTGTGACTGGCCGGTCCTGTGCCAGAGTACCACAGGAAGTTCTTGGTGGTCTGCTTCAGGTTTCTCCTCAGTTTAGTTACTTTAGAGTAGGTTATTTAAAAAACAACAGCACAACTTTAAAGTGTGCCTGCCTTTCTGAGGGCATGCCTCCTGATCACCTATGTTTATGTTCTCCTCAAGGGAATGTCTCTGCTTAGGGCCCTCTCCTTACCAGTCCTTCTCATGCGTAACTGTTGGTCATGAGCAGTGCTGATCCGTCAGCAGAGTGTGTAGGTTTCGGACTCCTCTCTGAGGATAAAATTTCACTGTTTTTCAGTGTTCACAGACTAGTTAAAACACTGAAATCCATTGTTAATATTATATATGTTGTTATATATATTATATATATATATCATATATATTGTTAATATTATGTTTTCTTAGGAACTGGCTAAAAAGTAGGAAAATAGTGATCAATTAATTAGGCCAAAATAAATAATGGAAGAAAATCTGGAAATTTTATTTGCCGTTTCTATCTTATTTTTAAAATGGACTGTATGTTGTTTCTTTTTTACATATAGCAGATTCCCACATCTCCCCCCCAAAAAAAATTTGAATGAATGAAATAGAATTTTATTTTGAACACAAATTCATGACTTGCTTATCAATTCATGATTAATTACAATTCTGTATAAATTGAGCAAAAACTAATCAATAGGATTTTGAAAGGTTACTGATTTTCTCTAGTAAACCATGGCTATGCATAACACGGTTGAAATTTCCAGGTGATCACAATTTTTTGACCATCAGTTTCAACGAAAATGACTAAAAGAACTTTAGGGAAAGAGCTTGACTCATCAGTTCTAGACCACTAGAATTAACTCTGTGATTTTTGGTTATCTTTTTTTCCACTTCTGACTGTAGACAGAACTTTTTTATCCCTCTCCTTTCAATCTGTTGAGTACAGAACAGAGTATTTTACAGAATTGTAGCTAGGTAGTGATTTTTAACTTGGGAGGCCAGTGGTCATCCTCCAGAATGGTGAAAGGGGGCAGTGAAATATGAGTTTGTTAGCATGCTTCTAGATAATGAGTTTTAAAGGAAAGTGAGGAATTTGCTCTTGATGAGAAATGGCCTGAATAACTGTTTTAAGCTTTCTCTGATTACAAAGGCAAGAGTTTGGAGCCTGAAAGAGCCATCCAGGAGATGGTTGCCCCAGTCCAAGTGTTACATGATATATTGGCTTTGGCGTAATTATATGCCAGAGGAAATTGAACTTGAGTTATTTCATTAGGGCAAGTGGCTGACAAATCTGGGAGACTGACTGAGTACATGGAACAGAGGAGGAATGCCTAACTAAGGCCCTGCTAGAGTTTCAGAGCGTAGAAACAAGGGTGTTGCAGTTAAACTAGGTGTTAGGAAGAAATAGGTTTTTTGGGAATCCGTTTTAGCCATTAGTCAAGTCTGACAAGACAAGTACTATAAAGGACCAATATTAAAGATTCGGTATTTTACTTTAAAATTTTAATGACGGGCTGTCCAGAATAAGTGTATGAAGCTAACTCTTAAAATACAAATACACAGAATTCACACTGCTGTGCAAGTGTCTTGTGTCTTTTCAAACAAATTTTCCTGTACATTACTTGTTTGTTTGACTCTAAAATTAAGGAACCTGGCAACTGGGCAGTGGGGACAGGAGTAGGTTATATAGAAAAAGGGGAGGGAGAGATGGCGTTTGAGAAGGGAGGAATCACTTCGGTGGTTCTTGATGCTTTGTCATGGTGGTGTTTTCTGGGTTACAGCATTTGGTGTTAAATCTAAAAAGCAAAGGAAGATCGTGCAAGGTCAAGTCTCTTAGAAGACTGCCTGCTGGGTACTTGTGGTTCTTGGTGGGGCAGACCATGTCAGGCTTGGGGCGTCCGCAGGGTTTTAAACTGAAGATAGCAACAGGCTTTACAAAAATTTCCATTTTAATGTTCAAAGGAAATAGAGGAAGAAGAAATAACTGAGGGTCACCAGTTCATAAACAGCCAAGAATAAAACATGAGAAGCGTGATTCATCCCCTCCTGTTTTCTCCTTTAAGCCGGTACCGCCGAGTCACCTGGAGTTGGGTGGCTTTCCTTTGAGAATTGGTGCTGGTTTTTTGTTGTTGTTTTTTTTTTTTTTTCATTGTGATTCATTTTACTCAACGCTTATTCCTGCAGGGATACAGGTAGCTGAAATTTCTATTATAAGAAGATGTCATATTTGTATTAATACTTTAGTCCTTTGCTGTTTGAAGTTTTATAGTCATTTTTAGTAATATGTCAGTTCTTCCTTGTAAGGAACTGCAGTATTATACTTCTCTTTTTGCAGATGAAGAAATTGAGATGCAGAGAGGAAGAGACCTTCCCAAGGTCAAAAAGCAAGTCAGGGAAGGCCTGAGATTAGACTTCGGTCTTCCAGGTTTTTCATCTGTTGTTCACCACTAAGGAGCCAGCTGTCCTTTTGCTGGAGACAGTTCAGCCTAATGGAATTTGCTTTACCCAGTGTCCATTGTGTTAGGTGATAACCATCACTGCCTGTTCTACTCTAAAGCAGCCCCTAAAGCCCCTCTTAAATGGATTACTTTTTCCTATCTGTAATTTGGAATACCTGCACCTGCAGGAAGTGATAGTGATAGCCGTGTGCAGAAGAGAAATGAATGAAAGGCTCAGGGAAGGCAACACAACTAGAGTCTTTCAGCAGCTTTGCTGCTAAGACCTGACTTTTTCTTGCGTTAAAGAAACCGCAAGCAAATACCTCTCTTTCCACTGGGTCTTTGGGGGCATAGAGGATGCATAGGGTAGGTGATGTTTTCTGGCTGTGCATTTCTGCACACATATATATCACATACAGATGTCACCCTCTTCTAGACCATAATCCCTGGGATAGATATGAGACCTTAGCACGCAGATTTTGGAAAGGAGGAAAGAAAAAATCTCTGGGTAATTCTCATGGACATAGACTCAGGCAGGAACCATTGCTATAGGCCAATAAAGTCAATAATTCTGCTTTTGATGAGAGATCAGTTGTGATTCAAGTTTCTTTAAAAATTAAATTTGAAGATAAATCATTAGTTTATGTGCCTAAAGCAAGATGTAAGTGTCGTAATAGTATTAACATCAGTGCCCTAAGATGAATCAGTCCTACTAGGGACTGCGTTTTGGTGAGTGCTGGTTTAGTCCAAGGCAAAGGCAAGAGCTCTTTATTCACAAATAATACTTCTCAGGAAGGTTGGGACTGCCTTTAAAAATTAAAGAGGCCAATATTGGAGCCAGTTGACTAAAATCTCTAGATTAGAGGTGACTTGTGTCTGGCTTTCCCTTTCAAAAAGTTGAATGTTTCTTTAAAAAGATCTTTGAATTGATGTTCTTATTGACAGCTCTAGGGAAATTGTTCATTTGGATGGATTTTTCCAAAGACAAATCTCTTTATTTCATTCTTGATTTATAGTGTCGGTCTCTCCTGCGTATTTATCTTGAAGGAGGGTTCTGTGCGTGTGCACACACTGGAGAGATGTTCCTTTGGGGCGGACCCTCCTGGCAGTGGTTGCACTGCTGGCCACTTGCGGGAACAGTGGGCTGCTTTGAAATGGCCAGTGTCACAGCATCCTGGCCTTCCGAAGCTGTCATCTCATCCCAAACTAGGCTGCATTCTTCTCCCTTTCTGTGCTTCTGTTTTACAGGTGTGACTCAGCACATCTATATAATGGATCAAAAGTATGTTAATGCAGGAAGACAGTAGACACAGGAAGGAAGAACCAGCAATTGAGGGTTTTTTTATTTGTTTGGAACAAACACCTAGGCAGAGCCAATTACTGGTAGTTTGAAAACTTAAACATAGTAGGAAGAGGTGTAAGTCTCTTCCTGGAACTCGAGAAACAACTAGTTATGAAATGGCTGCAGTGTATCTTGAGTGCTGAAGCACTTCTGAACGTTAAGAGACTAAAACCCATATATTTTTAAGGTTTTCATTGTTTGATAGGAACATTCAGCTACTGGTCTTTCTGAGCAGCACCGTGATGATGCTGTGGCAGGAGAAGCCTCCAGTTCTCTGTGTGCAGGTGTCTGGAGGTCTGCTTCCTGTGGTTCAGCTACTTGAAAACAAGGACACTCCTCTGTGAACTGTCAAGCAGTTCAGTCACAGAAACACCCCAACATTCTCAGACACCTCTTTCAGAACTTGTAAGAAAGGAAAATAGTGAGAGGAGAATCCATCCCTGAGGGTACACAGTTTTGATGCAGAAATGCAGAGAGATTGTGCCATGATGAAAGTTGAGACAGTCGTTCATTTTATCCATTACCACAGGCAACACAGTGGATAAGCCCAAGTTACTTTCTGTGCCTCAGTGTCCCCATGTGTGAAGTGGAGATTAGTAATGGTGGTGCCTGCCTCACTGACTGGTGACACTGCGTGTATATGTGAAATGTTGATGAGTGCCTCACTCGACTAAGTGCCCATTGTCGCTGCTGCCATTACTGTTGCTATTGTTAGTGCTGCCATAATTCTTACTGACTGCCCTGCTTTGGGATTATGTTCAATTTGTAAGAACTTCTACGCCTCTTGTTTTTTCTTTGTTTGCTTTTACTCTTTTGGCATGTTCTCCTACCACCTTAATAATCCACCCACCTAAGAAAAAGAGAAGAAAAAATTCTTAAGACTTTTCTTGTTTTATTAAGTAGTTCAAGCATGTTAAGTAGTTCAAGCATATGCAAACGTAGAAAGGACATAGTAACAGGAATATAAAGATAAAAAAGTAGTCATCTGAAGTGTGAATAATAGAAGTTAGAGCCTATTGTCTTCTTAAATATTCTTACACCTGCCTGCTATACAGCTGTAATTCTAGAGAACATACCGTTATATTACTTTCTCCACCCAGCATTAGAACCATAATATTTTTCTCTGACTCTTAGTTTTCTATGCTTTCATATCATGAATAATTATTGATGCCAATTCAATGCATAGTCAATGAATCTGGCATGCCTCCTCTTAAAAGAGTGAAAATCTTACTACAGGTGGTAAGGGTTATCTTAATTATGTTTGTCTTGCCTTTTTGATTAGAAAACTCCGCATTTGTTTCCTTGTACATAGGATATCCATTGTAATGTGGCTCTTTAGGAAGCTGGCCTTAACGAAGGTAAAGCCAGTCCATGTAATAACACTGTCCCTTACCTGGGGTTAAAGGTGAAGCCACTGAGTGTCCATACACAGGGCGCGCGAGGCCAGGCTTGTGCAGCGATCAAGCGCCATCCTCCTGTGCTTTCTAGTCCTGAGCTCTCCAGTGTGGGATCTGCTAGTCACATGCTGTTCCTTAAACTTAATGCAAATATAAACTTACTGTAATTAGAATTGAATAAGATGAAAAATTCAGTTTCGCAGTCATACCAGCCATCTTTTCCCCTGCTTGGTAGCCACATGTGGCCGCTGTACTGGACAGTGCAGAGAGAGAACATTTTTATCCTTGCAGAAATTTGTGCTGAGTAGTTTAGCCCTAGATTATTTTCTGACTGCTCAGTTTAATGCTACAATGACAAGGAAGAACCACCTTATTTTTGCAGTATTTTCTAGAGTAGAGTTTGGCAAGCTTTGGCTGCCTGTATTTGCCTGTATTTGTACTTAAAGTTTTATTAGTACTCAGCCCCACCCATTTGTTCACCTCTGATCTGTAGCTGCTTTTGTGTTGCAGCAGCACTGATGAGTGTTGAATGTTACAACAAAGATTGAATATGGCTCACAAAGCCCAAAGGACAGTCTGTGTGCTGTATCAGGGCGTTTGGTTCAGTGACAGACCATGTATCTGACGTGGTCCCTATCTCTAGCCTAGCTGTGTCGTAGGCTGTATGGCATAGGTTGGTGTAAGTGCATTGCCTAATGCTGCATTTGCAGCACTCACACCTGTCGTTAAGCAGCATGTAGCTGTATCTACCCTGGCCCTTTTCTCTAAGCCAGGGTTTCTCAACCCAAAAACTGCAGACATTCGGTTCAGGTAATTATTTGTTGGGAAGGGTTATCCTTTACAACATTTGTATGTTGTAGGAGGCAGCATCTCTGGCCTCTCACCCTTAGGTGTGAGGTGCTGCCTGACCCCTCTCCCACACCCAGTTATGACAATCAGAAATTTCTCCAGACATTGCCATCTGTCCCCTGGGAAGCAAAATCACCTGTGATTGAGAACCACTAATCTAAAGTGACTGACTTTACAAAGCATTTATAATACTGCATAAGACTGCTTGCTCTAAAACAAATTCCATTAAAGCAGTATAAATTAAACAGTTTCTAGGTAGCATTCCCTCCAGAAACAAATATTTTCTCTAAAACAGGATAGCATGAGATGGTGGGGGTGGAGAAATGGAAGCGCCGGCAGAGGGGCGGGACAGCGGCCTGAGACCTTGGGGACCGTGATTCATTTTACACCTGGTGTTCAGGGCAGCTGCCTTTGTCAGACAGCAGAGCCCAGGGTGGTGGTGGTTTCGGGCTGTGTGTCTAGGGGTCATCTTGTGTACATCAGCACCTCGAGCTGAATGTGGTAAGAAGGGAATTAACAAATGTCTATTAAAATGATGATCAGTAAGGGCAGTAAATTGGTACTTGTCTTTACAAATTAAGTGATTCATATAGGTTCTTGCCCTTACGGCCAGAATAATTGAAAAAATGGTTTTATTTACCTTACCTCTGTTAGAAGTTAGGAGAATTAAATGTTACAGTCTGTAATATTGTTTAGTTCTCTTAAGATCTGGCACTTCTACTTTTCAGAATGGGGGGTTTCAAATCTCAGAAAATGAGTTGAGAAATCAACTGCTCATTTTGTGGACATGCAGATTGCTGTAGGGTGTTGGGACACAGATTTTAATAAACCTGGTACTCATTCTAAATGCTTGGTTTAGAAAATGGAGTCAATTAGAATTGGTACAGTTACCTTTCAGAGTGAATATCAGGTATACTGTTACGTGGTTCTTCAATACAATTAAGACAACTGTATTTTTAAAAATTTTATTGAAAATATGTTACATGTAATGGAGCACACTTTGACAGAAAAATATCCATGTGGCTAAATATTTAGCATGGTAAGCAGTTTTGATGACTGAATTCAAATAAAATTTAGGAGAACTTGCTTGTTCTGTGCATGATGTAGTTTTGTCTGTTTTTTCAGATCTTACCAATATATTTGAGTCCTTCCTGCCCCAGTTGTTGGCCTATCCTAATCCCATAGATCCTCTCAATGGTGACGCTGCAGCCATGTACCTCCACCGACCAGAAGAATACAAGCAGAAAATTAAAGGTAAGGCAAGGAGTTTAACTCAGAGATGAATTGAAATCTGTTAGGCTTTGGTCAGTAAGACCCCTTCTTAGTTACTAACAATTTTTCTCAGGCCTGAAAAGAGGAACTTGGGCTGGAGTAGAGCTCACTGGCCTCTTGTTCCACAAGTCAGATATCTTGGGGAGGGTAGAGGACCACCAGGCAAGAAGGGAAGGAGAGAGAAAGCACAAGGAAAGATGAGGGGAACTTAGCTGTTTGGGAAGTGACAGACATAACCTGCCAGAAATCCCTGTGGATACCTCTACAGAAGAACCTTAGCTTTCATTGCTTCCTCTTGTCTTGTTAAATTGAAAAATTAGACTTGAAAGTCAGTATTAATTGGAAGTCATGATCTCATATTTGTTTACAGACCGTATCATCCTGTCCTTTTAGGAAAGCAATTAACTTTGGGCATTCGGAAATAATTGCTGAATTTGTTATTATATCATTTTACCTATTGAATTAAAAATACCCAGTTGACTTTTCTTTCTTGTTTCCCGTACTGATTTGCTTTAACTTGGGGAAATTTGCATCTAGCCACATTTCTTTTCTATGGCAGATACCTGGTCCCAGTGCCCTAGCACAATGGGATTTTTCTATTAAAACCTGAAATGTGCTGTGACAGTCAGAATGTGCTAGTGGTAGCAGTGCTTGTTTGCTCACCCTCCTGAACTTAGAGTCCTCTTCTCCCATTTTTAAAAGTGCACGCACTAATGGGACATGACTTTTGTTAAAATGCTGACATAGCGGTGACGCATCTAAGGGCCACACCTTTTACTGGTGTTCATCACATTGTCCTTTTTACCCCCATGAGAAAGAGTTAGACCAAAAGAAAAGTTCAAAGTCCATGAAAAAGGCTGCGTGTCTTAACAAGTGGCAGCCCTTGGTCTCTACCTGGTTTTCAGCATGACTTGCCCATCTGCATAGAGAACAGAAAGTGTGTCGTTGCTGAGCATTTGCGAGAAATGGCGGCAGAAACAATCTGTGAGCGCTTGACTGTATAGGTCTTCCCCTTAACTGTGTAAGTACGAGACAAACGAGCATTTGGGGTGATTTGTTTAAAAAAAATGGTTTTCCCCTCTCATTCTTCCCTGGTCTCTATAGGGTTATGGCTTGGTACTTTGTTGAAATACAGCAGAAATAAATCTACCCTAATTAATTTACTTAGGCCTCAGGTGCTTTGCAAATTAATATCTGATTTATGTAGTTGAATATCTGCATAGCTAAGTGAACATGTATTTCAAGAAAAAGGCCATCAGTTTGAACCAGGTAAGTCTTTTATGAGACTATTAAAATTTTGACAGAGGAATCACTTAACAGTGGCTGTAACCTACAGATGTCTGAGTGTGGAATGTATTTGTTCCTCTAGTCCTTATGCCCCTTGTACTTGAGCACTTTAGCACTAACCCCATTTCAGTACACACCTATCACACCAGTTACAAAAGGAACCAACCTACGTTTTTAACTGGGAAGTCAGCTCTAGCTTAGGAAGTTCTAGCTTTCTGAAATGTTAATGCTGGCTATCATTTTGCCTTCCTCAGTAATCTGAGAAAATCCTGCCTGTAGGGCCTGAGCTCACCTCGACTTTCTGCTGTACCTTTATGTATAGATAGATTCCGCCCCCTTTGTTCCCTCCTCGTAGAAAGGAGATGTTCTGATTTCTCAGACTCACCCCCCACCAGTTTGCAATCTTGTTCTCTCATTTACCCTTCCTCCTAGCACTGTCCAGTGCTTTTACCCCCGGCCATCCATAGCCCCAGTTCAGAAGCCCTTTCTACTCCCAAGGATGTCTTTAAGGATTCTTGCTATTTGCTTCTTTATCTCAGACTCCTAAGGTCTATCTTGTCTCCGCTGCTCCTCTACTCAATCTTATGACTTCATTGTTCTCTAATCTTCTGTACCTTTCTCAAGACCCACTTTCCTGGCCTCTCTGCAGTTTTGGTACTTTATCCCCTTAGTTTTCTGAAAACTTTTCTCATTCCATTTCCTAAACATGGTCATTCTCTGAAGATTTGGTCTTTAGGATGCCCCCTCCCATATATACACCACTCAGCTATAGATAACCCTTCCAGTAGATGACTTCCAAATGTGTGTGCCCAGGCCTGACTCTCTCCTGAGCTGCCACTGGACATTTCCGTGCCTGGCCTCAGTTCTGGTATTCCCCTTTCTTACCGTGAGGTAGCATCATACCAATGCTATTTTGTCTTGTAAATACCAGCCTGCAGGACTGGACACCATTGGAGCTGTGGAAAGATTTCTGGCTTTTCTTGCTCAAAAACCTTCAGTGAGTGGCATCTAAGCCTGCTGTTCAGGGCTGTTAGGGTGTGACCTTGCTCCTTCAGTGCATCAATATGTCACAATGTGGTTCTTCCTTAGTTAAGTGATAGAAGGTTTCAACCCCACAGAAAAAGAGTAACTTAACCAAATACCCACCATCCACCTATAGCAAAACCTGTGTGTATACCACCTTACTTGTTTCAGATCTTTTTAAAACAAGTGCAGGTCTCTCCTATGTTGTGTTTCAATATCCCAGCCGCTTCTCCTCCCCAGTGCTTCTGGTGGGCTCTGCCTTTCCTGCTGGTGCTGCAGCTGCCTGGACCCCTTCCATGGTCAGTGCAGAAATGACAGTCAGCTAGGCCCTGGAGCCAGAGTCCCTCCCTCTGAGGGTCCTTAGGTAGCTGATGCCTTCGTCTGTTTCTCCTCTCAGTAGTGACCTTGCTCTTCATTTTTCTATCTCCTGAAAAGCCTTGTCCTAGTAAGCACTTAATATGTATTTGCGTCCCTTAATATACTAAAGGCAGATAGTATCAAATTACACTGTCCAAGAACAATGTCAAAGTGCAGCAACTTCTTTCTACAGAGGAAGTAGCTAACCCATCAAAATAAAAATAAAATTTCTAAGGCTTTAATAAATATTTCACTCTAAAAAACTTAAGTTCCTCTCTAGCAGAGGTTTTTTGATCTCATTATCTTAGCATAAGCTTTTAGTGAATAAATTTTGTCTTAAGAATAATGAACTTGTTGGGCCCTCTAAGAAGCCAGATTTGGCCACATATGGTCTATGTCACATACTAGTTTTTAATAGGCCTCTAAAAGTATTTTTAAAAAAAATCACATTCTTAGCTAGGCCTCTGCTCAGTTATTCAAATTTGGCAGGCCCCCTTAGCCATTTACCTTATCTTCCTACTGCAGTTAGTGCCTGCACCTCCGTAGGGGGGAACCAAAGCATAAGGACATGTTTTTCTCTTGTTTGCCTGCTGAATAAGATGGTTCTGTCTCTTTCCTTTGTGTATAGGCTAGTTACTTGAAAACAGTATGCGTTTACTTATTAGAAATAAGTTTAATTGTTCGGCATTCTTAAAGTTTTTTTTCAGCCAGCCAGTTTGGTATAGGCCATGTTACAGCGTAAGTCTTTTGGTAAATAATACATGGTAAGTCACTCAGGCTAGCTATGTCTCAAGAGAGCAGCTCAAGACTGTTTTTACCAGTTGCATAAAAAACCTGACAGGCAGGGTCTGTTTAAAATCTATATATAACTGCAAATCTAAAAAAAGATGGTGTTTCCTTCTGTATTACTATAGAATCATAACTAGTTGTGTTTATCTGGAAGGCGAATAGTTTTATTAAAAATTAAAGTGTGGGGGTCACATTTCCCTGCTTTGTCAGGTTTGCAGCGGTGAAGCCACACTGGGAGCCGACAGGGAAAGCGCTAGAGGGCGCCCTGGCTGGAGAACTGGTGGCCACTGGAGCCCAGGCCCGGGGGGCTGGTTTGCCCGGAGGTGTGGGGCCGTGGATTTGTTCCCCTGCAGGTGTTCTGCTTTGACTTTCTTACCAAGCTGAGTTTCTTACCAACTCAGCTCCCACGATGTCTCCCTGTGGGATTTCCCCCGTAGCTTCAGTGACTGTAACAGCCGTCATCTTTGTCTCCCCCACGCCTGCCAACATAAGCACCAACCACAAACCTCCCTGAGACCGAGTCAGCTTCGGGGTCTGTCACACATACCTGCCTGTTCACTGCCCTTGTCTTCTTTGTCCCCACTCCTTATGCAGAGTACATCCAGAAATACGCAACGGAGGAGGCGCTGAAGGAACAGGAAGAGGGCACCGGTGACAGCTCGTCGGAGAGTTCTATGTCTGACTTTTCGGAAGACGAGGCCCAGGATATGGAGTTGTAGTAGAAAAAGCACCTGCTTTTCAGAAAGACTATTATTTCCTAACCATGAGAAGCAGACTATAATATTCATATTTAAACAAAGCAATTTTTTTTATTACTAAACAAGGTTTTTATGAATAATAGCATTGATATATATATATTATATATCACCCTTTAGATCTTGATTTCTTGGTCATTTCTCAACCTGAGGTGCATAGCATATTCCCACATTCCATTTTGGTAGCAATATGCGGTCTGAATGCATGCATTCATAAGTCCATTTGGCCAAGTCAGCCTGTGTGCTACTGAACTGTCAAAGAAATAGCCGCTCTGATAGATGTGAGTAAAAATAACAGGAAAAAGTTGCTTCTTTTATTGATGGTTCCAAAGAAACAAACCAAACCAACCAGCTCTTGGATGTGAAGATAGAATAGTGCTTTTTCAAAACGGGAGGAAAAGGCCTGCCTGCTGTGGGGGCATTTAGAGCCAGCCTTATGAGAATCAGAGCTGCTCCTTCCTGTGAAACCTAGGTGGCCCCATGTCTGTGGAGTAACAGTATGAAACAGGGAGCTAATTAGAGTATTGAAATGTAAAACAATTTTTTTGACTCCGATTTTAAGTACATTTTTATATGTAGATTCTTGCCCTTCTTGCTACCAGGCCCCGCAGCCACAAGTGTTTTTGCTTTGGAGAATCTTTGGGAGTGTTTTCTGAACTTGGTTCTTTTTCTTGGGGTAGAGTTTGTAATCCAGACCTTTTTTGAGAGGACAGGAGCAAAGTGACTGGGAAGTGTTTCCTCTCCTCCAGCACGCGCGGAATCACGTCCTCGTCCTGTTCGGGCCACTTTGAGACCGCTGCCCTGGACTAAGAGCTTTACATTTGAGCGGTGGTGAGTTTTTTGGTTTTAGGGTTTTGACTTTTTTGGTGTGTGTGTGGTGTGCATAGACAGTCTCCACCTACCAAGAGATGGCCTCCTCCTGGGACAGCCGCTCGGCGGCCCTTGGACTCCGGAGGAAGACCCGTCGTGGCTGTGACTCCTGGATACGCGCGTCCATGTTGGCTTTTGTTTCCCCTTCTGCTGCGGCTCTTGGCAGCCGCCTGGTCGTCATCTGCTTGTGGGAGTGGGAAATTAGTATTTTAGACCCAACACACACTCTAAATTGAAAATGAGTAATAATTGGAACAAATAAAGGTGCTGGTACCCAAAGTGACGCTAATATGGGAAAAACAGACACAGCTTTTTTTCAGAGTGTGACTGAACTAGGAGAAAAGGGTTCAAAGATAGGAGGTAGAAGAACAGGTTTGGAAGGAGGAACGTTCTCTCTCCTGTACACGGTGAGGAAATCAGACTGTTTAAAATGCCTGCTAACCAAATGTTTACTCAGCTAACCATATGTCCAGGTGGCCGGCAGAGTTTTTTAAATCTGGGGGTTGCCTGCTGAATCCGGAGAACTTGAGACAGTGAGTCTGTTTTTTTTTGGTTTGGGTTGGTTGTTTTTTTGTTTTTTTTTTTTTTTTTTTTTTGCAGCAACCAGTAGGACCATAGCAGAATTAGCCAATCCTAAAACCTCCTAAGACAATTTTTGAATGTCCCACTGGGATAGTTTAGTTTTTCTTTCTGATGTGATTTTAGTTTAGAAGTGCCGTATTCCACAAGATTTGAGTCAATGAGGTTGGAAGATAACGTATCTTTTTTTATTCAAAAAGCACAATCAATCTTTTCTTTGAAAATCTATATAAAGTACAACTTGCTTTTAGCATGATTATTTTCCTAAATAAAAAGACAAAGAATTTACTTATTTTATGTTAATTACGGGCATGAAGCAAAAGGTTTTCTTTTTAAAAAAATTAAAAGTGCAGTTACGTAGGGCTGTGGTTAGTAAACTGTATCGAGTTATCTATCTAGCATTTGTGGCTTGTTGGAAGGGTAGTATTAACTATTTAACATGTACTGGTGTACTTTAACTCTTATCTAGCACGTCGTCTTCTCATTGCTTTGGGGGCGGGAGGGTCTCTGCTGGAACTGTCTAACTTGCTTACATGCTGAACTAGCAGTTTGCTTGTGCTATAACCGTTACTGTAGGTGCGATTTAGGGTAGGCTTAAAGTGCTGGGTGGTGATTTGAGTTCAACAATAAAAAATTGTATTTTTTCAATATTGTATAAACAATAGTGTTCTAATTACCTTTTCAAAAAAAAAATAATAATGTCCAGATAATAATGGCTTTTAATCTCGTCCCAAAAAGTAGAACCAAGTTTAGGGAAGGTCTGCGAGCAGGGCCACAGCGCTGCTCCCCTACTCAATCCACGTTTCTCTACCGAAGAGACATACATACGCTTGCCTCAGGTCAAGGAGCTCCTGCGCTAGAACGGCCGGTGGAGCAGAATCCCCAGATGAAGACTTGTTCGGGGAGGCTGCAGGGGCTAAGAGTGTGGCTGCAGTGTGCATGGCGTATGTACCATCCAAGTCTGTGGTGATGAGGGTTAATTAGGCTTCTCAGTTAGCCCTGGAAGCTCCTGGAGTTGCCCCCCAAATCCCACCTACCCCCTCAGCAACTGTATCCTTTCTCAGCACTAACCTTGGCCCCAGGCTGCTTTTTGGCTCGGTGTGAAGGCTCTTTGTCTCCACTGGGACATGGACTTTTGGTAAGTTGAACAGAATCCCCTCTTTTACACTAACTTTTGTTCCTTCCTTGTACCTGGGTGAGGAAGACCATACGTGTAGATACACAGGGAACAAGGTCTGGCTGTGAATCTGAGGGCTCTGGACCCCACTGATAGTAGAGTAAGTCTGAAGCAAGGGGGTGGTACACCACCAAAAGCTTTTCCAAGTTGTCCAGAACATCCAGAAGCTTCCGGAGCCTCTCAGCAAGGATGAACGTTCTTGGTTTTTCAAGGTAGTGTAGGTCGGAGCTGTTCCTAGCGGCTCCCTGTCACCGTATCCCTAGTTCTTGAACTCCTCCCTGTGACTGACCAGTGCAAGCCGTTCTTCTTCGCCCCCCACTCAAAAGCCTGAGCGCAAACCCGACAAGCAGGGGCCCTCAACACGGCGCCCGCTCTGGGGCTCTGTGGGCCGTCGTCCATGGCAGCCGGCCTAGATGCCGGCATTTCTGCTCTTTTGTCTTCAGTCTCGTCACTCTCCTTGAGGTTACTGTGCAGTTTCAACCAGCATTTTATACTAGTGAGATAAATGATCAGAAGTTGCCATCTCTCTCTCCAATGCCTAACGTTTTCTTCTATTTCAAACACTGTTCTAAAATGCCAACTGGCTGATTAAGCTCCTGAGGAGTGTCTCCCCTCGAAGGAATGTTTTCCTTCCAAAGGTTTCCTGAAGCCCTAGTGGCCTCAGCTACTCACTTTTGATTGGCCTCCTGTTGGGATGGCTGAGAATCATGAAAGATAGGTCCTCCGCTAGCCTCTATGGTGGTTTCTAGATGCCACGTTTCTGGGAACCAGTATTTGAAGTGGCAGGTGGCCCTTCTGTGTTTCAGGGGCTCAATTAGAATACGTGAAAGCCATTAACAAAAGGTAGCAAGAGTTTTCACGAACTTCCTAAGTGGGCTCACAGCCTTGTTGACTGAAATCAAATCCTTTCTGATTGGGCACAACGAACTTCATTTCTTTGGACTTCTGAATCCATGTTCACATTTTCTCTGGCCACTGGACATCTTGGCGATTCCATTAGGGATTGGAGGGAGTGGCGGCCCCTGGGGAAGGGGGGTTAACAGCCCTCAGGTGAGCTGGTTCTCCACTCGCCTGAGGCGGCACCAGGACTTTCAATTCAGCAAATACTTGTCCTGGCTGTGGGCTTGGGAAGAAACGGCCATTATTTACTGATTGTATTTGGTACATATTGTGTGATACTTGAAGAGATAAAAGGGACTTACCAGCCCTTAATTGAAATCTAAGCTTTTTATCGCTTATTTTTTTCCTTGCCCTATCTCCCTTCCACCTTTTTCCTTGCATTGTGATGATCTAGTGGGCACTTCTGTCAACAGGACAAATGCCTCTTCTGACTATAACCTCTTAATAGTTGTGTATAATGAAAACTGTAAACTTTTTTAAATAAAATGTGTATATACCTTGGCATACGGCTGGACCTTGATCAATAAGATAACAGCTCCCATGATTACTCAGCCATTTTCAACACCACCTCCCTGTTCACCTGGTAACTTTTTTTTTTCCTTTGACACCGAAGCTTTCAGAAGGCAGATACTGGAATCACTGGCAAGAGAGCATCATCAGTAGGCAGTAATAACTAAGAGGCCCTACCTGTGGAGGCCCTACCTGCTGGTCCAAACCGTCCGACTGGCTGTGAGGCTTTACCAGAGCACCTTCAAAGCCACTGCCTTCTCCCCTGTAGATCTGACCTGGACCTGTTAACCAATGCCAAGCAAAGGATACCCACTTGGCCCGGAGTTTACAGACAGGGAAGCCTCCTGCCAGGGCCAGTCTAACTAAATAAGCTGCCCCCAGTGCCTACCTTAGCAGGGAGGATGAGAGAGGAGTGGGTATCCCAAAGCTGAGAACTGATTAGCCCAGCATTTCCATTTCTTTCTGAAGTGCGTGCCCTCCGTGGCCACCAGGTGGCGAAGTTGCCTTTTAGTCTGGGAGAAGCTGCTTGGGCTTGATCTATTGATAGAAGGTCCTTAAGACAAAGGGGATTTATTCTTCTGGTGTGTACTCATTTCCCCTCACTGCATCCTGACAGACACAGCTGGGCTGACTGAAGAGTATCAGGGAGGAAAAGTCCTCCCGGGAACAGTGTTGCCCTGTGGCCAGTGAGCGTCGTGCTTGAGGTACACTCAGCACGCTCTGTGGGTGTGAGGTGGACCAAAGGACTGCACCCCAGCACTGAGTGCTCCTCTCTTCCATTGCCCCGCTCTGGGGCCTCCAGATCTGAGTTCATCTGACAAATGAGGCCCTAACCTAACAGGTTCTGACTGACGCTGTGTGGTTCAGAGGTCCACTCAGGCCCCAGCATCCTGAGAGACTAGCAACTTGTGAAGTAGGTGAGAGAATGATTCAAGATGAGAAAATATTTGGACCCAAAGAGCTTTGGGAATCCAGACCACTCACTTTTCCAGCTTTTGAAAGGAGAAGAAAGCGACCTGTGGGTTATGTGAACAGCCCTTCTAAGATCTCACACACGGCAGCTGCTGTGAAAACTGCCCCGTGAAGGTCTCTGACTTCAAGGGGCTTGGGCCCCCCTAACCCACCAGTAATCGCAACCAGATCACTCTTACCTCTCAGCTTCAGACAGTTCCTTCCAGAACCATCAGTGACTCTCCACTGCCTGCCTGAGGCTTGGTCCCTTTCCTGGGTAGAGAAACCCAGAGTTTCTGGGGTGTATTGTCCTGAAAAAGAAAGTTAGGTGTTCAGAGCCCCAGAATTTTCCTTTCAGCCCTTACTGTTTCGGAAAGCTGTGCTCTCCCCTGGGGAACTAGTTTCTGGGACACCGAATATGGTGTGTGCTGCTCCCCAACTGGAACCAGTGCAAAGGATTCCAGTGGCCTCCACAGTCCTTGCCCTGGAGCCACCTGATGGAGTAGCCAACCTTATCCAGAGCGCACTAGGCTCCCAGATGAGCCTAGGACAGCCCACCTTGGGCCAACCCTGCTCTCTAATGCCTCACAGTGTCAGGCTTGTGACCCAGAACTTCTAGAACCAAGTGTTACCCTGACTAGGGATTTCATTTCAAAGTTAAAAATCATAGGAGCATTTTGTCCGTGTGTGTGTGTGTCTATAATGAATTTTTTTGAGAAAAGGTTGGGTGCTTCTGGGTTCCCTTTGAGGTTCAAACTTGGCTCCATAGCTGGTGGGGGTGGGACTTGGGCTCCCTAAGAAAATAGTTGCCCTTTCTGGCTGTTCTCTCATTGACAATTAACAGGAGCGCCAGATGCTGGTGGGGTCTGGCCTTCAGGTCCCCCTCAGCTTCCCTCCTGTCGCCCTGCTGCCCGAGCTGGCAGCCCAGAGTGCACACCCCCTTTGAGAAACTGCGGCTGCACTTCTGTTTTCTTCAGGTCTGTAAACTGAGTCAGCTACCTGCTGCAGGCCACTAACATGCATGTAAAGGCTTTTAAAAAGGTGCCCTTTACACACAGCAAAGACTCATGCACAGGGACCAGAATGGCTTTCCAAAAGGTGGTGTCTTCCATAACGTCCCCCTCCAGAGAGAACCCCAGCCGTGGCTGAAGAGGGCTGCCCCTTGGGAGCCTCTTGGGGAGCAGACCAGGACTTGCCCCATTTCACATCAACTGTTGGTGAAGCAGGAGAGGCATACAGCCAGGGGCAGCAAATGCTAGAACTGAGCCTTGGTGTCGGGTCAGAGATGAGTGTTCTTCCCGAGCTGCGTGCCCGGCTCCCACACTAGCCTGTGAGCCTCATCCTGCCCTTGGAATCAGGGCAGATGGGCCCTCAGGAGACTGGATCCCCTAGCCTGACCCTACTGGATGCCTCCTCCTGGCCTGCAGGTGACGCTGACTGCCCAGTGGCCGCACCTTAGGCCACGTGCCTGCAGGTGCGGTCTTCCCCACACGTACGCCCAGTACGCCCAGTTGCGTGGACGGCAGTGTCCCCGACCTTTAGGACCTACGTGCAACGAAACTCAGATTGAGCCCAACCCACTCCCTAGAGCAGAAACAAACAGAATGCCCTCTGAAGTGATTCAGACCTTTTTTGTAGCCACAGTAAAAAAAAAAAAAAGTGATAAAATTAATGTTTTCTTTAGGGCCTCTCTGGTACCAGCCTAGGAGTTAAGGCTTAGTGCTACCACCAAGATGGCCCATTGCAAAGGTGCTCCCCAGCCAGGGAGCTTCCCACATGGCGCAGCAGACCCCTCCCGCCTCGCCCGCTGCTCTGCTCAGCAGTGTACTTAGTCAATCTGCCTGTTCTGCTCCCCACTGTCTCTGGTGAATCCTCTCCCCCCGCCCCACACCTCTGGCCTGCACCCCAGTTCTTATATGCAAAATAGAATCTAATAAAAAAATTGTTTTAACTCAATATATACAAAATTATTCCAGTGTAGTTACTATTTTTAAAACGATGGGATTCAGCCGAGTTCTTTTAAATGAATGACACACTGTGCACTTATTTTTGTACTCTAAAATCCAGGGTGTCTTTCACACAACACATCTCAATCAGATGCAACCTACTCAACGTTTAAAGTGACAAGTAATCCTCCCCAAAGTGAAAAGTACACCGTTTATCTTTAATTAAAACCAGAGTGAAAAAATGGGCTCCTCTGTCACCCCCAGCTCCGTAAGAGCTCAGCAGCCCCCTGAGGTGCGTGTCCACTGGACAACCTGGAAGTCTCTGGGTAGAGCGAATATTTTTAAAAGAAGCAAATCCCAAGAGCGACTTGTACTGGGGGATTTGGAGCAGAACCCAGCACCTCACTGTCTATGGGGAATGTTCTGGGGTCCAGCCGTCCCGCACCGTTCAGAGCGCTGGGGCGGTTTTGAGCGAATGCGCGGCACACCCAGCCTCCCAGCGCGGTGAGTGGGGCAGCCCGGGTGGGCGGGGGAAGCCTTGGGGCTGTGCCGTCCTGTCCCTTAGGAGCGTGACTTCCGGGGCGTGAGCCCGGCCGACTGCACCCCGCTGGCACCGGCACCACACCCGGAGGTCTTCCAGAGGCTCGGAAGGAGGGGGCGCAGTGGGCGGCTCGCCACAGCCATCCTGGCCCATCCCTGCCTCGGACACCTGGGGGCGCTCGGGCCTCACACTTCAGCCCCCGATTTCGCGGACTGACGGAACTGGGTTCCCTCGCAGCCTACGGGCTACGGGCGGAACCTGAGGCTCGATTGATCATTCTAGAAAGGCAATGGCGGAGAATAACAAACGCACTAACAACGCCCTGCAAACGACTCCCCCAGGGTCTGATGGGTCGTTCCCTACTTTTCCTCCACCTTGAACCTCCTTGCCCACCTAGAGCGGCGCCAGAGGCTGTCAGCCTGCTTGTCCCCTCCCTAAGTTCCTGGTGGCCAGCGACAGATGTGGTTACTTAAGCAAGCAGGGGGGTGTTGGAAGATCAACATGGGGGCCCCAAACCTCCAGGGAGACTGCACGACAATACCTGGGAAGTGAGAGGCGCTGAGGGACTCTGGAGACCAAGCTTCCCTGGAGCAACTGGGGCAAAAAAAAGGCCACCCCAGCAGGTGGCCTAGTCACCCAGCAAGAATGGAGCCAAACCCTCCTCTGCATCGTGTGCCAAAGACGGATAAGCTCCAGCAGGGGCCAGGCCCCCTGGCCTAGGGGGCGGGGGTCAGGGAGAAGGGATGTGACCTTTTTAACCTGACCACACAAGGAAAGAAGCCTCAGGGTTGAAAGGGAATTCTGCACAAAAATGCCCAGGCCAAAGCTGTTACGGCCACTCAGCAGCCACCACCAAGGCCACCCCACCCCCATCAAGACCCACAAGGCTCTCCCCGCCTCATCCTCGCCAACCCACATTGGGGCAGGGAGGAATGAAGACCATGAAAGCACCACAAACCACCAGGAAAGGGCTTCCTGGGTCCTGGGAAGAAGTTGGGTGAGGGGGGGGCAGGGCATCCCGGAAGGGGAGGGACCAGAGGTGTGCAGGGAGGTGAGGGTGCACCTGAGGGGAAGGGGGCTGAGCCTCCGGATTCTGGTAGAGCTGCAGGTCTGGATAACGGCTTGTGGCCAAATCAGGCGTCAGTGGCACAAAGCAAGGATAATGGGAAAGACAGAGAAGTGGGTTGGGACCTGACGTGTTCCCACCCTCCACCCCCCACCCCCCACCGGGGCATGAGGACAGGAGAAAGGGGAAGGATGCAGGAGACCTAGGGCGCATTCACATCTGAGGTTGCATGGGAGATGCAGCTTCCACCTTGAGTGTCCTTTCTTTTCTGAGCTGCCCTCTGGAAAGACCTACAGCCTGGGAAATGAGGTTCTAACCTAGTGTCCCCACCAGAGTGCAGCCTGAGCCTCAGAAATCTCAGATTCCTGCCCCTCGGAAACTGAAACAGGAGTGAGTTTGGCCTTTAGGTCTCCCTGGACTTCCTTTCCAGTGGTCCTACTACCCGAGTCAGCCAATTAGTTATGTTAATCACGTGTTTTAAACTTCTAACTTTGGGAAGTAGCTAGTCGCACAGCTATAGATACCTAATATGCTCTATCTATTGATAATACTCTTTGGTATTAGATACCTAATACTCTTTGTGAAATCACTGTATTTAGACATGGACTGCTTTATCTCTAGACTTTGTGTGAGAGGAAGACAACTGCAATCATGTGTAAGCCATTGCTTTAAAGACTGTTTTGTTTTTATTA
This sequence comes from Scalopus aquaticus, assembly GCA_004024925.1. Lineage (NCBI taxonomy): Eukaryota > Metazoa > Chordata > Mammalia > Eulipotyphla > Talpidae > Scalopus > Scalopus aquaticus. Next base: position 297,653 of record PVIJ01000055.1, read on the forward strand.
GAACTGAACCTCATCCTAATGATTTGATAATAAAGACTAGCGATAACAATGAAATGGGAAAATTAGGTTCCTTCTCTGTCTGCCATCCTAGCTTTGGCTTCCACTTGCAAGGTCACCTTATGGTCCAAAATAGCTGCTAGAGCTCTGAAAATCACACCCCAAGTTCCAGGCAACAAGGAGAAGAAAGGAGGGATAAATGTGTAAATGTTGCTTATCTCCTAGCTGACAGCAATTTTCAAAAACTCTTTCTGAAAACCTTTGCCACACTTCCACTTAGAATTCCTTGACCAAACTGAAACAAAAGTCCACACCCTGTTTCAGGGAAGTGGGAAAATGTACTTCTTCAGCGAGTGTGTAGTCCCTTTGAATAAAATTTGGATTGAACTAATGTATTATGTGAATCTTGTATTTTGAGAACCTGTTGGAGTAAGTCAGCTCTCAAAAATTATGAGACAATTTGGAAAATTTGAACAATGAGTACATATATGATGTTATTAAGAAATTATCTTTTGCAGGTCATAAAATATTGCTTTATAATGTAGTATATATAGTGCAGATGAAATGATATGATGTCTTAATTTGTTTCAGAATAATCTATTGGAGGGAGCAGAGTATAATCAGTGAAACAAGATTAGTCATGTGTAAACAACTGCTCAAATTGAGGGGCAAAAATCTCATGATTATATCAATAGATGCAGAGAAAGCATTTGACAAGATAAAACACCCATTTATGATAAAGACTCCTAACCAATGGGTACAGAAGGAACATATATCAACATTAGAAAGTCTATATACAATAAACACAGCCACATATACTCACTCAACTCACAGCCAATATTATAACTCAGTGATGAAAAACAGGAAGTTTTTCCTCTTAAAGAACAAAGCAATGATGCCCACTTTTACCACTTCTGTTTAATTTAGCACGTAAAGTCTTAGCCAGAACAATCAGACAACAAGAAGCAAAAGACAGTCAAATTGAAAAAGTCACCATTTGCAGATGACGTGATAATATATAGTGGGAGCCCTAAGAATTCCACAAAAACCACTACTAAAAACGATAAAGAAATACATTAAAGTGGCAGGATACAAAGTTAATATACAAAAATCTGCTGCATTTCTTTATGTAAATAATGAGAAGGAAAAAATCTTATAAAAACAATCCCATTTACAATCGTATCAAAAAGAAATATCTGGAATAAACAAAGGAGCAGAAGATCTATAAATGAAAACAAAAGACAATGTTAAAAGGTACAGAACAAAACAAAAAGATGGAAAGATATCCCATCTTCATGGACTGGGAGAATCAATATAGTCAAAATGACAGTTCTACCAAAGGCAATACATAAATTCAGTACAATAACTCAAAATTCCAATACTATTTTTCAAGTACCTAGAACAAAAAATGCTAAAATCTTTATGGAACCACAGACTAAATGGCTAAAGCAAATTTGAGGAGGAAAAAAGATAAATGGAAGCACCATTATATGATTTTTAAATGTATTATAAAGTTACAGTAATTAAAACAGTATGACATTGGGATCAAAACAGACACAAGGATCAATGGAATAGAACTAAGCTCAGAAATAAATCCACACCTATATCAATACTTAGTATATGACAAAGGAGTTATAATCATAGAAAAGAGAAAGGGAAATCTCTTCAACAAATGGTATGGAAAAACTGACACTGGCATGTGAAAGAATGAAATGGGTCACGCTCCAGCTCTATACACATGAAAAAATAAGTGTAAATAGATCAGAGACTTGGATGTAAGACCTAAAACCATAAAATATGTGGAAGAAAGCACAAGTGACATATTCTATGACACTGGAGAGAGATATGTCTTTAGTGACCCCATTGGCAAGGTAAATAAAAGCAAAACCAGGGCCTCCCTGGTGACGCAATGGGTTAAGTCTCAGCACTATGAAGCTATCCAGAGCCACTGCAGCACAAGTTTGATTACCAGCCAAGGAGCTTCCCACATGGCACAGCAGACCTCTCATGACTGGCTCACTGCTCCCTTCAGCAGTGTATTTCAGTCAGTCTGCCTGTTCTGCTCCTCACTCTGTCTCTGGTGAATCCTCTCACCCCTCCCCAATACTTCTGGCCTGCACCCCAGCTCTTGTATGCAAAACCAAGTGTGAGTACATCATATTAAAAATCTTTTGCACAGCAAAAGACAGTATCAGCATATTAAAAAGAGCCCACTAAATGGGAGAAGGTATTTGCAGATCACATATCCAAAAAGGAGCTAATATGCAAGGTAGGGCTTCCCTGGTGGCGTGGGGGTTAAGTCTCAGCGTTATCACCACAGCCTGAGTTCAATCCCCAGCCAGGGACCTAACCCACATATGGCACAGCAGAACTCTCCTGTCTCACCCGCTGCTCCTCTCAGCAGTGTATTTCAGTAAATCTACCTGTTTTGCTCCCCACTCTGTCTCTAGTGACTCCTCTCACCCCCTGTACCTCCGGCCTACATCCCAGTTCTTCTATGCAAGAATAATTTTTAAAAATGCAAAGCGTATAAAGAACTCATGCAAATTAACAACAAAACCCGAAACAACCCAATTAAAAAATAAGATCTAGATAGACACTTTTCCAACAAACATAATGGGGGGTGGGGGCTCAACACATATTAGGGAAATGCAATTCAAAAGTCACAATGAGATTATCATCTCATCTCTGTGAGAATGGCTTACATCACATCAACCAAAATGTGAAAAAAGTGGAACCCTTATGTTGTTGGTGGGAATGTAAATTTAAGGCATTGGAAAGTAGTAGGGATCTTCCTACAAAAACTACAACTAGAACTACCATCGTCTGATCAGTCACCCCACTCTGGGTATTGATGCAGAGAGTATCAATCAGATGTGAAGAGCGATAGGTGCCACCATGTTCACTGCATTCCTCTCAGCAGCAAAGGTATGGAAACAACCCAAGCGCCCACTGACAGACAGCTGGACAACGAAGATGTGAGCTATACACAACAGAATATATTCAGCAATAAGGAGAGAGGAAATTTTGCCATTTGCAACAAAACAGAAAACACATAGGGCTTATGTGAGGTGAAATTAGAAAGAAAAAGACAGGTATTGGGTAATTCCACCTATATGTACACTGAGACAGTGAATGGACAGAACAAACTAGCTGCTTGAACCAATGCGAAGAGGTGACGGTTGGTGAAGAGGCTGGTTTCCAGGGAGGGGTGAAGGATGTTTTACTTTATTTTTAAAAATTGTTTAAAGGAGGGTGAAAAATAACAATCGGTGGAGCTGAGTGATGGGCACAGAGAAGGTCATCATACCATTCTTTCTACTCTTGATAGGTTATACATTTTTCATAATCAAAGTTTCTTTAAAGTTCTCCTAGGAAGTAAAAATACTGACATTTCAATTTTAAAACCCAGGGTTCTAAAACATTGGCATTCTAGTACTGAGGTCTAGGGCCTGTGACTTTGGGGACACAGAGCAATCTCTGCCGTAGTCACAAACTGCTGCTCTGGTTCCTGCTGGCCGGAGATGGCTCGAATGTCCCACCACCCCATGTCCTGCCTCCAGGCCGCTCACTGGATCCTGCTCTGCAGGGGGATTTGCATTACAGGCGTGGGAGGGGAGGAGAGAGGGAGGGAGTATAACTGGAGGCATAAGAGACCCAGGCCCCGGTCCCAAACAGTTTCTAATGTATTTGAGCAGCCCGCCCATGCAGACCCCACACTCCATAATCACGCCTGGACGGCGAACAGGTGGCCGGTGGTGCCAGGTGTGGTGCAGGGGAAGGCCACGTGTGTGGGAGGCCGGGGGGGGGGGGGCGGACAGGCGGGGATGCATCTCACCACCAGAGAGGGCCCCGCAGGCCAGAGGACGCTTTACTGAGCAAGGCTGGCTGCAGTGGCGTTTCCCAAGGGGCCACGGAGACCAGAGCTCCCTGTCCTGGCCCTGGCAGAGGAATTCATTCTTAAGGATAAAAAAGCCAGCCGCGAGCTTTCCCTGCTAGTAATGAAATGAGAGTGACCGCAGGGACAGCCACCGTTTTAATGTCCTGGCCTGGACCGGAGCTGCGGGTTTAATCTGCGCCAGGCTGGGCCACTGCCCCTCGGTGGACACCTGTGGCCTGTGTGCCGGGCATCTGGTCCTTCTGGTATCAGTTCCACAATGGTACTTGGGAGAACTACCCCTCCTCACGCCCTCTTGCCCACGTGGTTTTGGGGGACAAATTCCCTCTTCCTCCTCCATCAAACAGGGGCTTTTTTTTAAAGATTTATTTATGCATCAATGCTGGGGTACAGGCCAGAGGCATGGAGCGGCGAGAGGGTTCACCAGAGACAGAGTGGGGAGCAGAACAGGCAGATCGACAGAAATATGCTGCTGAGCAGTGGGCGAGGCAGGAGAGGTCTGCCACGCCATGTGGGAATCTCCCGGGCTGGGCACTGAACTCGCGTTGCTGCTGCTGACAGCTCCACAGTGCAGCGCTTCACAGCTACGCCACAGGGGAGGCCCAACAGGGACCTTTTTAACCCCCCAGGCAATCAGGGCGCCGCAGAGTTCACAGAGGAACACAAGGTCCATGCTCCTGTTGGTGCCACTTGAAAGCAGATCCCTCCCGCCAGGGAATGGTAAGGCGGCAGGAGGTGAGTGAGGAGGTGGCAAGGCTGGGAGGGCCTGTCGGGGGTCTCCCTGGATGTGTCCTCCAGATGAGAACATCAAGCCCCTCTTTTGGACGAAGCCGTGTTATGCGGCTCTGTCATTTGCAATCAAAAATGCTGACTAATACCCAGCTCCATCATTCAGAAGAGGAAACCAAACGCTGCCCAAGGCTATAGAAGCTGCAGGAGCCATTCCCTGAGCTTCGGGAAGCCGGACTTCCAAAGGGGAGCTAAAGCGTAAGTTTAAGCCAAAGCCTTAACAGAAGACGATGCCTCCAGTTGGAGATGACCCATTGGCCACGTGGGTGAAGCTCGCTCCCTAGCAAAGTCCGATTAAAATGATGGTGCTGGTTATAAAAGAGGCCAGAGGGCATAACCACAGGAACAAAAAGAAAGGAGTAGTAGACAACAGCAAACAAGGAGAAGGCGTTTTTTGGGAACTGGCGAAAAGGTATACCCGTAGCAACTAGCACAAGAGATTAAAAGCGAAAATCCTATCCCCAAACCAGAGGGAGGGAAATGAAGAAGCAACCCCATTCACAATGCGGACACGGCCCAAGGTCAATGGTTCCAGGTTCCTTTGGCCATGGAGGTGAATGGCAGGCTGTGCCTGGGCGGGAGAGGAGGACTTTGGAGGAGTGGGTCCCCACCCTGTCCTCCCAGTTCCTGCGCTGACCCTCTCCTGACGGGCAGCCAGCCAGAGGGCTTGGCTGGGGAAGCACGAACAGGGCTACAAGCACCATTTTGGAGAAATTCCCAAACCAAAAAACAGAGTTTAAAGAGAAAGTTAACACACCTAAACGTGTGCCCTCAGACTCCCTCTCCAACTAGGCTTCTAGAAGCCTGGCAGTCAAATTTATTCCATGACCATTCTAGCCAGCTCCAGAGGAAGGACCCAAGCAGCTCACACGTGAGTGTCCCAAGCACAGCTGTTAGCTCAGTGGGGGAGGCGCCCCATCAGCTGTCTGTGCCCCTTTTACACGAATTGAACCAAGTCCAAATTTACTCTATCTACAGGAAACACACTTTAGACTCACAGATACAAACAGGAAAGGAGCTTGGCAGTGCCACTCTCACTGCTTGGGGTGTCATTGCCTCTATAATGGCTACAAACAGGCTGAAAATAAAAAAAGATCTACCGGTACCCCCTTCTGTCTGAAAGTATAGCGTTCCTTTTGTGAATGTGAAAACTTTTGTGAGCTAAAATGATCTACATGAAGATGCAATCACCACTAATCAATATAAAAAAATTTGTGTTCCCAGTCACCTAAAATAACCCGCCAAATCATACCGAACACATAAAACCTAAAAGAACACATGTACAGAGAAAAAAAAAATCTAAGTTTCCATCTAATACAGTAGAAAAAGAAAAGTAAATGAAATCCCAGGCAAATAGGAGGAAATAAATGATAAAGATTAGAGCAGAAATTAATGAAATTGAGAATAAAAAAATAGAGAAAATTAAACAATCAGGAGTTGGTTCTTTGGGGAAAAAGTCAACAAAATTGACAAACCTTCAGCTAGACTGACTAAGCAAAAAAGAAAGGAGAGTCACATTACTAGAATCAGGAATGAAAAATGGAACATTATTATTGACTGTAGAGAAATAAAAACAATTAAAGGGGACTACTATGAACAACTATGTGCCAGCAACTTAACTTAGATGAAGTGGGTGAATTCCTAGAAAAACAAAAACCAGGGCCTCCCTGGTGACGCAAGGGGCTAAGTCTCAGCACTATAAAGCTGTCAGCAGCCACTGCAGCATGAGTTTGATCCCCAGCCTGGGAGCTGACCCCACATGGCACAGCAGACCACTCTTGTCTCGCCCGCTGCTCCCCCAGGAGTGTATTTCAGTAGATCCTCCTGTTCTGCTCCCCACTCTGTCTCTGGTGAATCCTCTCCCACCCCATACCTCTGGCCTACACCCCAGCTCTTGTATGAATAAATAAGTAAATCTTTAAAAAAATAAAAGTCACTGACCCAAGAAAAAGTTTTAAAAATCTGAAGAGAGTGATAACAAAGAGCTTGAATTAGTCATTTTAAAACCCACACACAACACATAGCGCAGGCCCAATCAAATTCATTGGCAAATTCTACCAAACATTTGAAGGGAAATTAATACCAATTTTTAAAACTCTTACAAAAAATAGTAAAGAAAGGAGCACCTCCCAATTTATTCTATGAGGCCAATATTACCATGCTATCAAAACTAGACAAACATAAGAAAAAATACAATTTATACAATGTAATATGCCAATTGTCAATAAGTAACTGTAAGAAGTCAAACATCAAAGAAAGGAAGGGAGGCAGGGAGGTGGGGGGAAGGAGGGAGGGAGGGAGGCAGGAAGGAAGGAAGAGAAGGAGGGACTAACATCTTAGGACTCTAAATGGAAAAACCTTCAACTAGATACTAGCAAACCAAAACTACCAGCGCAATAAAAGGATTATACACCACAACCAAGTGTGATTTATCCCAAGAAGGCAATATTGGTTAAACATCTGAAAAAAAAAAAAAGCAGTTTGTGTAAGACACCATATTAATAAGGGACAAAACCCATATAATCATCTCGATAGATGCAGAAAAAACATTCAATAAAATTCAACACCCCTAAGTGATTAAAACAACAACACTCAACACATTAGAAATGAAAGGGAAAATCTTCAATCTAGTAAAGGGCATTTATAAAAAAATCCACAATGAGCATCAAATTTACTAATCCTGAAAAGCTGTCCTCTAATCAGGAACAAGACAAGGGTATCTGTTCTTACCACATCTATTTAAGAATATACTAGAGGTTCTAGTAAATACTAGAGGTTAGGTAAGAAAATTTAAAAAGTCATTCAAATTGGAAAGGAAAAAGTGAAACTCTATTTGGGGATGACATAATCTTATATATAGAAAGTCCTAAGGAATCCATTAAACATTTATCAGAATCCATTAAAAATGTATTAGAACTGATAAGCGCTGAAAAGTTGCAGGACACAAGATCAATATACAAAAGTCAACTGTATTTCTATATAGTAGATATGAACCAACAATGAAATTAGGAAAACAATTCCATTTTCAATAGCATCAAAAATAATAAAATAGTTAGGAATAAAAATTGAGCAAAATAAATGCAAAATGTGACATTTAAAACTACAAAACATCATCTAAAGAAAGTAAATGACACTTTAAATAAATAGAAAGACATTCCTGTGCATGGGTTGAAGACCCAATATTGTTGAGATGATCATACTCCTCAAGCTAATCAATAGATTCAGTGCAATCCCTGTCAAAGTCTGGAACAGTGTTTTGTTTGTTTTTGCTGAAATTGACAGACTGAAAATGGACGTGCCAGGGAGCCCAAAGTAGACAAAACAATCTTTAAAATGAAGACTATGAGAGGATCCAAACCTCCCAATTTCAACTTGCTACAAATCTACAATAATCAGGATTGTGAGATATTGGCACAAGGACAGACAGACCAAAGACACTCCTAGCTTCTCTGATTAATGAAGGGCTTGGACCATATATAGTATCCAGCTTTTAAGGCCGCCACTGAGATGTCTAGGTCACCCAGTGCTGAGGGCATAAATTCGTATATCATATAGGAATACGGCACACACACCCCCGCCCCAGCATCTCACACCCCAGCAGAGGAAGCCGGCAAAAACATCCATCTCCATCTCTGTCCTGGAGGTGCTGGACAGCACATTTTTCCAGCTGTTGCCTGAAGGTCCAGTTTCTAATCACTCTGCATTGGGGCTGCCGGGGATATTCCCAGGAGCCTGACAAAGTAGGTGGTCAAGTGTCCTGCTATTCCCACCTCTCCTTCCTTGCTCCAAGAGCAAAACAAGTCACCAGCTTCTCTCTGGAAGGAGCTTGTCCACACATCTAGCACCCTTCGCTGGTAAGATTGCCAACAGAGAGAGATCTCAATCCCCCAGCTCTGGGGGCAGACAGGGCTCAGCATCAGAGTCACCCAGGAGCACGCAACACAAAGGGGTGATTCTATCCCAGCAACTACTCCCTCCAGCTCAGTACCCACCAGCTCAGTACCCAGTGTCTCCTTGATAGGGGCTGGACCCCATATTAACCTCCTGACGTTCCCAGTTGCTGTGAAGGTTGAGCTTCTGATGTGTCGAGGACCTGAAGGGACCTGCAGGTAGCCAGCCTCAGGACACCTGAACAAGCGTATGGCCTTCCCCACACTGCGGCCACACAGACAGGTTTGGGCACAGCCACAACCAAGAACCACTCAGAGTCCAAGAACAAAGAGAGCAAGCAGCTGGGGCAATCACAAAAGTTTAAGCAAATACAAGCAAAAAGGTGAAAAGACAACCCAGAAATCTCTGCAAATCATATATGTGACTGGGATCTAGTGTCCAGAATAAAGAATTTTTCCAACTCAACAACCCCATCTTTAAAAATGGACAAAAGAATTTATTAGATTTTTCTCCAAAAAAGACAAATAAGCACATGAAAAGATGCAGAGACATGTGTATCACACCCACCAGCATGCCGGTATAAAGAAGATGGATAATAACTAGTGTTTCCAAGGCTGTAGAGAAATGGGGAACCCCCCCGCAACACACACACACACAGTAGTGGCAGGAATGGAAAATGTCACAGCCCCTGTGAAAAGCAGTCTGGTTGCTCCTCAAAAGGTTAAACATCAAGCTACCATTTATTCCAGCAACTCTACTACAAGATGGACATTGAGGACCACTGAAAACAAATTTCACATAAAAACTTGTAACATGTTCAGAGCAGTGTTATTTATAACAACCTATGAGCAGAAACAGCTCAAATATGCATCAACTGATGAAAAGCTGAACAGACTAGGGTATTCGTGCAATGGAATTTATTCAGACATGAACATGAATAAAACACTGGCACAGGGCATCCCTGGTGGCGAAGCGGTTGGGCGCTGCGCTGTGGAGCTGTTGGCAATGCGAGTTCAACGCCCAGCAGGGGAGAATCCCACATGGTGCGGCAGACCTCTCCTGCCTCGCCGCTGCTCCCCTCAGCAGTGCATTTCTGATCTGCCTGTTCTGCTCCCCACTCTGTCTCTGGTGAACACTCTCGCCGCCCCATGCCTCTGGCCTGTACCCCAGCCTGTATGTATAAATAAACAAATTTTTTTAAAAAATAAAATACTGGCACAGACTATTACATGAACCTCAAGATGAACCCCGAGAACATTATGCAGGGACCCCTGGTGGCGCACGAGTTTGATACCCGGCCAGGGCGATTCTCACATGGCACAGCAGACCTCTCCTGCCTCGCCCGCTGCTCCCCTCAGCAGTGTATTTCAGTCAATCTGCCTGTTCTGCTCCCCACTCTGTCTCTGGTGAATCCTCCCACCACCCCACACCTCTGGCCTACACCCCAGCTTGTATGCATAAATAAGTCTTAAAAAAAAAAAAGAACACTATGCTAAGTGAAAGGAGCCAGACATGAAAGGCAGATACATTATACATAATGAAATGTCCAGAACAGGCAAATCCACAGAGATACACTTAGATTAGTGGGTGTCAGGCACTGGGTTGAAGGGGAATGGGAAAAGACTAACAGTAAGTAACACATTTCTTTTTGGGGTGATGAAAATATTATAAAATTAGAAAGTGGTTATAGCTGCATCACTGAATCTACTAAAATATCTGAGTTGTTTGCTTTAAAAGAGTAATTTTGTGGAACGTGACATCTCTCTCAAAAAAGTTGTTACATTATTACAAAAATTTCTATCAGTGAGATGTATGGACTGTTGTTTCACAATCATTTTTTATATTCATGGTTATAAGCCAGAACTCGGGAATAACTTTAACCCTGCTTCTCATTTTTAGAGATAAAAACACAGAGCAAACTTACTCATATAAACAAAGAAATGGGAATAGAAAGCATTTTGACATTGCACTTTAAATCAATTCTTTGAATTCTTTCTGAATGATAGCCAAAATCATAGAGTGATCTGTCAACACAAATTATTTTTAATGATTTACTTGCTGACAAATCTACTCAGTTCTCCTTTAATTTGCTGGAAGCAAAGAATTGGAAGTCACCTGACTTTGCAAAGCAGTTTTGTTTGTTCATCTGAAGTGATTCTGTTTGCCAATTCTGGCAAGTATACCAAGAAAGTATACCTGGGCTTACCATTAATTATAAAATATATCAAAGACATCAAATACGTTAGTTACAGCTGCGTTTGTTTTTTCTTCATTTATAGGAACTTTGTTTACCCTAACATACTCAAGAGGTTTGGGAAACTAAAAACATTCCAATTTTTAATATGACTTTGTCACTGTAATTTTATAAAGTGCCTTTAGCACACATTATATATGTACACGTGTGTGTGTGTGTGTAACATACATAACTTTCTCAAAATCTTGAAATAGCAGACTTAGCTATTCAATTTATGGAAAATATTGCTACGTGATTTGATTCAGTACTCAGTATGAAGTCAGTCTAACTTTCTTTCTGAAAAATAAATCTTTAAAAAAAAAAAAGATACAGGGCCTCCCTGGTGGCACAGTGGTTAAGCACTGAGCTGTGGAGCTGCCAGCAGCAGCGACACAAGTTCAACGCCCAGCCAGGGAGGTTCCCACATGGTGCAGCAGACCTCTCCTGCCTTGCCCGCTGCTCCCCTCAGCAGTGTATTCCCGTCGATCTGCCTGTTCTGCTCCCCACTCTGTCTCTGGTGAACCCTCTTGCCGCCCCCACGCCTCTGGCCTGTACCCCAGCTTGTATGCATAAGTAAATAAATCTTTAAAAAATAAAAAATGATACAGCTTTCCCAGTAAAAGATAGCTATCCTTTCATTTCCATGGTTTTAATCATTTGTCCTCATACTCATTATTTGATTTGTATATATACAATTTAATGTGTTACTAAGATGACAAGTTACGGAAAAATAACTTGAAATATGAAATATGAAAAATATGAAATATCAAATATCATATTGAAAAATATGATAAAGAGGCAGAGTTCCTTCAGAATCAGTCTGCTTCAAGTGGGAATAATTAAAAAGAATCTTATTTTTAGAAAATGAGAAACAATGTCATTTATCTTTTTAGATATCAAGCTCCAACTCTTCCAAAAAGCATAAAAATTAACCTGTCAGCTAGCATGATTTTATTTTTGCTTAATGGAGAAAATATTAACCATTTTATGAAATAAAATGAGAATTCATTGTAATTTCAAAATTGTACCCAATATTTTAGGGCACAACTAGATCAGATAGATTTTTGTTGTTTTTTTTAAAGATTTATTTACTTATGCATACAAGCTGGGGTACAGGCCAGAGGCATGGGGCAGCAAGAGGGTTCACCAGAGACAGAGTGGGGAGCAGAACAGGCAGATCGACGGGAATACACTGCTGAGGGGAGCAGAGGGCGAGGCAGGAGAGGTCTGCTGCGCCATGTGGGAATCTCCTCAGCTGGGCGTGGAACTCGTGTCGTCGCTGCCGACAGCTCCACAGTGCTGCGCTTAACAGCTGTACCACCAGGGAGGCCCAATCAGATAGATTTTTAAATGTTACTGAGTTAATCACACTTGGATTTGAAAAAAAATCATGTCCACACAATATTTTCAAATGGTTTTGGCCAGCCTGACTTGAAAAAATGTGGGAGTCGCCCCAAACCCTGAAATTACAAACTGGTGTCACCCTTACCTACTGCTTCAATTTTCTTTTTTTTTTTTTTAAAGATTTATTTATTTATACAAGCTGGGGTATAGGTCAGAGGCGTGGGGGGGCGAGAGGGCTCACCAGAGACAGCGGGGAGCAGAACAGGCAGATCAGAAATACACTGCTGAGGGGAGCAGCGGGCGAGGCAGGAGAGGTCTGCCGCACCATGCGGGATTCTCCCCGGCTGGGCATCAAACTCACATCGCGAGCTGCCTACAGCTCCACAGCGCGGCGCTCAACCGCTGCGCCACCAGGGAGGCCCTGCTTCAATTTTCTTAAGATTTGTGTTGTTTTGCTTTTACTTATTCAACGAAGTTGTATTTCCTGGACCCTCCATGCCTTGAGGAGAGAGGACGGGGCAGGTGGTGGAGGCCCCAAGGAGGCCAAGGCAGGAGGGGTGGCTGAGGGGCCACTGGGATGAAGCGGCCCAGGGTGCAGCACTACAGCCTTTTTCTACTGAGCAAGATGCTTTAAAAATCCCTGCTGAGGGCCTCCCTGGTGGCGCAACGGGTTAAGCTAAGCGCAGCACTATGAAGCTACCCAGAACCACTGCAGCACGAGTTCAATACCCAGCAGGGGAGATTCCCACATGGCGCAGCAGACCTCTCCTGCCTCGCCCGCTGCTCCCCTCAGCAGTGTACTTTAGTAGATCTGCCTGTTCTGCTCCCCACTCTGGTGAATCCTCTCACGCCGCCCCCCCACCTCTGGCCTACACCCCCATTCTGGTATGCATAAATAAATCTTTAAAAAACAATTCCTGCTGATGCCTTGCCCACGAGCACAGGCCTAGGTTCTAATCACTCCCAGAAACAGAATCAGCACGTGTCTGTCACCTACCAATCAACAGAAGAACTCCACCAGGAGAACAGGGTACACTGGGCTGGGAAATTGGCGTCTCCCCACCAATCCACGGAACCTCCCACAGGGCCCAGACCACGTCTCATTTAGCCCAGGTCTCACCTCCATGGAGAAGGGCCCACACCCCAGGGCCACCTAACCTGTCAAGGGTGAGCTGGGTTAGGGCTGACTCTGGAAGCCCTGTCACTTGACCTGAGCTGGGCCCAACACATTCCGGGGCCCCTCAGGGAATTCCAACAGTCCCACTAGGAGACCAAGTCACCCACACAGCTCAAACAGTGGCCACCTGCCCCCAAACCGGGAGGGACTGCCACTCAGATACACAGCTAGGAAGATCAAGCACTCTTGGAGCAGCAGCAAAAGGGAGGAGCAGGCTCCACGCGGGCTCTAGCAGGTGTGCAAACTTGCCTGCCCCCTGCGGCTGCTTCTCTCCTCACTGCTCCCCTGCCCCTGGCCCGCGGTGGGTGGCAACAGGCATCTTTTCAAAAAGCAACCTTGCCAGGGAATGGCAATGTCATTTGAAGCCTAAACTCTCCATATTCTGGGAAAACTGGACACAGGGCCAGCTTGCTGCGTTGGTAGGAAGTGGGCCAAGGGCAGCTGCTTACATTCACAAAGAGAAAATCTCCAGGATGAGATGTTGCCTGGCTGGGAACTCTGACCAGCCATCTCCAGACTAATACAGCACATCCTCCAATAACATAGGGAAAAACTGATTCCTGACAGGGACACGTAATCCACACACTCTCCATGTCTGAGTGGGTTTCCTCCTACTTCCCAAAGATGAGCACGTGAGGTTCATCACATGGTGTGTCTCAACTGTCCCTGTGTGTGTGACCTGTGATGGGGTGCAGGGTGGGCCCCCTCCCTTGCACTGAGCTGCTGGGTCAGGCTTCAGCCCCCTGAGATGAGATCCTGGTTCAGAAAGAGGTTAGAAAATGAATGAATGAATCCAACGATTGTTGAGTATCAGGCATGTCTTGAGGTCTTCAGTAACGGTTTCGTGACCAGAATTAGACCACAGGAAGTTGGCTATTGCTTCTATCAGTTAGTCTATGGGCAACTGGTTTCATTATACCTCATTTCACTTAAAGTTGCAGTTTCTAAGAACCTATTGGTGACACTAAGTGAAGACTCACTCTACCTTACTGGATAGCACACCATCAGCAACACCTACGTGCTGATTAGCAACCAAATTTGAGCTAATTAGAAATTTATCAATATGTCAAGATGCAGCATTTCAGGGGCCTCTCTGGTGGACTAGGGGGTAAGTCTCCACGCGCTATACCTGCCACCGCCCTCCACTACAGTCCCAGTAAGCCTGTTTCATCCCCGGCCAGGGAGCTTCCCACATGGCCCGGCACACCTCTCCTGTCTCAACCACTGCTCCCCTCAGCAGTGGATTTCAGTCAATCTGCCTGTTCTGCTCCCCACTCTGTCTCTGGTGAATCCTCTCACCCGCCCTGTACCTCTGGCCTACACCCCAGCTCTTCTACGCAAAAATATATATTTTTTAAATGTAGTATTTCATTAATAAATCACCTGCCTATTTTTGAGCTAGGAAAGTGCTGCTTCTCCTAATGAAAGAGACTAGGGTTAGGCATTTTCCCCTGAGGTCTGTAGTTTACAAAATGTACTGTATGCTTAGGTGTTCGCCCTCCCAGTATCAAGGCTTGTGGTTAATTAACCAAATGGCTAGTGATGTGAATCAAATCAGGCTTCTTTAAACCCCTTCTCAAAGAAGGGGAGCCTGGTCTTCACCGCTCTCTCAGCGCCTCGCAGGTGTGGCCGGCACGGCTGGATCTGCCTTCGTGGAGTGACACTTGAGGTTGTCGAAACATTGGGATTCTCAAGTCTTGCCACACGCCAAGCTGCCTTTGACAGAGGCTTCAGATTTTTGTTCCGTTAGCTGCTGGGAAATTCCAGCAGGGATCTCTGTTTCCAATCATTTGTGATCTGTTATTTGGACCATCATGGATGTTTTTAATTCTTGCATTGCCACATTCTGGATAATCCAGCCAGGAGGACATTATCCATCACCTCTTGCGGGAGATTCTTGATGAGACATCTCTGGCCTGATGTGGCCAGAAAATCATTGGCCCAGTCCACAAAGATCCCTCTGCTCTGTGTTGCCAGCTCTCAAAAGATCTGCCCCGCAGACAGCTGCTCCTGGTCTGAAAGAGCCCACTCAGGAGCCTGGCTAGCGGCAGGGGGGCCAGGGGAGAGGGTGCAGAAGAGCCTTCCTTGGACCCACAGGAGGGGAAATCACTTCAGATGGTCCCCAAATAAATCCTTTCTGCTGAAATGTCCTTCTCAGACATTGGCATAGTCTGAAAGTGACTCCTCACATTTAAACACAGGGAGTGGGGGAAGTCACGTCTGGGGTTCAGCACTGGTCCCGAGGGTCACACCGCTTTTTCTCAAGCGCAAACACCAGGTAGGGTAGGAAGAAGCAACGTGTCATCACTCCCAAACCAACCCCTCACATTCTCCAAAACACCCAAATTCTGAAACCCCCAACAAAGCCCAAAATACAGTTTTTAACACCTGCATCACCTGTAACAGATACACAAGTAGAACCAAGACCGCCTGAAGTTTGATTGCACTTAAAGGAAGATTTCCCCTAAGCAGATTTTCAAACTGTGCCTTAGTTCACATCCCTGAAGGTTTTCTTATCGAGGCAACGCACCTCAGGGTTCCTGGAGATGGTGGTGCGGCGGCAGCTGGGCAGCAAAGAGGGTGTGGGAATACTGTACACACACAGCCCCGCTACTGCGTGAGAGGCGGACGCAGGCGTGAGTGGGAGCCAAAGCCACTGGGGAAGTCGGAGCTGGACAGAAGACAGCCTGGGTCCCGGCTGGGCAGGGGGCGGGCTTGCTGTGGACTGATGTGGGGGAGGGAAGGGAAGAGCTCGGGATCGGCCCGGACGTGGGCTTGAGTACCCGGGTACTAAAAATCCCTAGGACGGAAGGTGGGGGAGGAGCTGGGGAGGAAAGGATACGAGAGCCTGAGGTTCACGCATGGAAGTGCCACGTAGGACGTTATATGATGCAGCTGGAGGTCAGGTGGATACAGCCCATTTGGGAGTCATTATCATCTCGCGCACAGCGCAGGAGAGCCGGTGCAGGTGAAGGAGAGGATCAGGTTGGCAGAGTGGAGGGTAGAGCTTCTCCTTGCTCCCCTACTTTATTTAAAACACTTGCTTTCTCTCATCTCAAACATTAATGAGCTATTTCCAAACTCTTAATTTGTTTCATTTGATGATGCTTCTGTTTTTGCTAAGGCAGCACATTAAAATACTGTAACTTTACAGTGCCTTCTGATGGTGCAATACGTCTCTGGAACTAGGCCACCTTTTTTTTCATAATAAAATCTGAAATTATTGCCAATGTATGTTTTCAAATAAGTGTTAGAAGTATTTCATTGTGTTTTTTGGAAGCGTTACAAAGCTATGTAAATGCATAAGAGCAACAGACATCTTTGTGTTCTATTTAGTCTTTTCATTCAGGAACAAAGAATGCTAGCTTTCAAGAAAATATTTTTGAATTGATAATACCTAAGCCCAGTACAAAATTCCAAATATTTTACAAATACACAGTAAAAAGGAAATCCCTGGGTTCCATTTTACAAAACTAAATAAACTCTTACTGCACAATCCAACAATAGTGCTCCTTGGTGTTTACCCAAATGGGGTGAAAACTTATATCCCCCCAAAAACCTGCACACAAGGTTTTATGTTTAGCAGCCTTATTCATAATGGCCAAATCTTGGAAGTAACCAAGATGTGCTTCAGTAGGTGAATGGATTAAGGGGCACCCCTTGTCGGTGATGACTCCTCCCAATGAGAACCTCCTCTCCAGAAGGACAAACACAAGAAGACGTGCCTGGGGCAGGGCCCCCCCCACCTCATGCATGTGAGGTGCCCAGGAGGCTAACGTCACCACCATCTTTAGACAAGGACGGATGGTCATTTGTGTTGGCCGCTCCATTATCCTCTGCCAGTCTCCAGGAGGAAAAGCAAAGCTTACGGAAGTGTGTTCCTTCAGACAGAAATAGCACTTAAAGCACCCTGAATGGGATACCATCCTAATAAACACGTTCAGATTTTAGAAAAACAAAAAGCAAAAACAACCCCAAACAGTCACCCATCCAGACAATGGAATATTATTCAGTGCTGAAAATGAATGCGCTATGAAGCCATGGAAAGACGGGGAGAAACTCTAAATGCTTATTAATATTGAAAAAGATGGATGTGAAAGTCTATGTACTGTATGATTCTGACTACCCGACATTCTGGAAAAGGCAAAACTATGGAGACATAAAAAGATCAGTGACCGGCAGGGGATAGAGAGGTAAAAGAGGGGAGTAGAGAGGACTTTTAGAGCAAACCTCTCTAAGATACCACAATAGGTGCATTTCAGTGTGTATTTGTCCAAATCCATAGAATGTACAACATCAGGAGTGAATCCTAAAGGGAACTATGAACTTTGGGTGGTAATGACCTGTCAGTTGTAACAAAGGTAGCATTCTGGGGTGGGGGCGGGTATTGATAATAGAGGGAGTTATGTGTGTGCTGGGTAAGGCCATGTGGGAAACATCCGTACCTTCCCTCAATCTTGCTGTGAACCTAAAATGACTCTTTACAAAATTAAACATGTTAAATTAAAGCTATTTTTTAAAGTATATCTCTTTGCCGTCCTAGTTATTCATACTCAGTTTTCTTTCTCAGAGGCAGCCCCTGTTTTAGCTTCCTGGGTGCCCTCCAGAGATGGACCCCATGTATGTAGTGTAAATAACCATATTCTTCACATATAAATGAAAGAAAAATACACATACTGTTCTGCATTGTGCTTTGTTTTGCACCAAAATCAGTTCTATCTGCATATTATAAGAATTACCTCATTCTTTTTTAGGAGCTGTACAACATTCTATAGTATTAAGATACAGCTAACCTGTTCTTTATTGTACCAAAGTCTAGAAGTTCTAGTTTTTTGTTTCAGCTTTTTTCATGTAGAAGAACTAGGGTTTAGGCCAGAGAAGTGGGGTGTGAGTGTGTGGGTGTGTGTGAGAGAGAGGATTCATCAGAGACAGAGTGGGGAGCAGAACAGGGGGATTAACTGAAGTACACTGCTGAGGGGAGCAGCGGGTAGACAGGAGAGGTCTGCTGCGCCATGTGGGTCAGCTCCCTGGCTGGGGTGGGGATTGAACTCAGGCCATTGTGGTGATAGCGGAGACTTAACCCCTAGCCATCAGGGAGGCTCTAGAAGTTCTAGTTGATTCTTTTCTGTATCTACTATATGTCACTTTTAATTATCATTTCCTGTTCCTTGCAGATGTGTTTGTCTTTCATTTCTATAGAGTATTCTTTATGGATTGGGTCTGATGGTTACAATATCTTAAGTCTTGGGGGCTGTTTCTGAACCTTTTCTTTTTGCTGAGTGTCTCATGTATGTTTCCCCTGGTAAACAGCCCCAGATGTGAGAAGGTCTGAGGTGCAGGAAGGATGAGAAGCATAAAAACCGGTAACAGGAGGGAAAGTCAAATCTAGTGTTGACATACAATAATTACAGTACATTTTTAACTGTAGAATTAAAATACAAGACCCTACACTAGATTGTGTAGTTTCAAATAGTTACAAGGGTAAACGTAATGTATGTTTTACCACAATTAAAAAAACACACACAAACTACCATAATGAATGGGTCGAGGTGGAGGCGTTAAAGGTAGTGTTCCCAGCCTCCCCCAGAAGAGAGAAGGCACCGATAATGCAAGATTTGGCGAGTTCTGTACAGATGCAGCAATACCTAAAGAGTACCAAAACAGTAGCAGTAGTGTAACTTCCAAATTAGCAAAGGGGAAAAATTCAATAATAAAAGCAATCCAAAAGCAGGCAAAAAACAAAAGAAAAAGAATCCTGTGCTTAGGTAGAAAGCAGAAGGCCTGAGGCCACCCGTGTGCTCTGCCCCATCCCGGGGCCACAGTCTCAGGTGCTGGTGTCTGCCCCACTGGGCCAGGCCTCAGCGAAGCACCCCCTTTGTCCAAGAAGAAATGCAAGTGATGCGCGCTCCCCCTCTAGCTAGGGAAATGCCAGGTCGCAACGAGTGCACTTGACGCAAAATCCGGAGACTTCACGACCCTGAGGATGTAACGAAACTGGAACCCTTGCGCCCTGCTAGCAGGAATGCAAAATGGTGCCGCGGCTCTAAAACAGTCTGGTGGGTCCTCAAAATGTTAAACACAGGATTCCCGTAGAAACCAGCAAGCCCACTTCCAGGCCCGTGGTCAGAATTGCAAACAGGGGCTCTGGCTGGGGCAGCGTGAACGAGACGGCAGCAGGGGCAGAAGCTGCCAGCTTCGCGGGTCACCTACCTGGGCCTGACGCCACAGATGCTCCTGTGAGCCAAGGGGCCCCCACGCTCCTGGAGCCGCGCGTGGAAGCCTGCGGACACCCCACCAGCAGGGGAGCGGCAAGTCCTCCTGAGGCGCCTGCGCAGGGGGCAAGAACGCGGCAGCCGCGTGCGGGATCTCGGGCAGCGGAGACGCACCTGCGCACAAGGCCTCCTGCGGAGCCCCGGCACGGTGGGTGGGCGGCTCCCGGGGCAAGACCCTCAGCCAGGTGGAAGTCAGGCCCACATGATCCCCACCACCTGGGCCGGCTCTCCGCCACCTACAAGCCCACGAAGCCGGGCATGGGGCGACCCAGTGCCTCCCCCTCAAGCAGCCAGTGAAGACACAGAGGTCTCCAAAATGAATGAGTGGGTGGGTGGGTGGATGGACGGATGGATGGACCGACGGACGGACGGACGGATACACGTGACTAGTAGAATTGTACACCCACATTCATAATATTATGCTCAATAGCGACAACATGGAAGCAACCCAAGCGCTCAAAAGGTGAATGGCTAAATAGTGGTCTATCCATACAATGGACTGTTGCTCAGTGTTAAAAGGAATGAAATCCCGTACACGCTACCACATGGATGAACCCTGAAAACATACCAAGTGAACGAAGTCAAGCACTAACGGACAAACGCTGTGTGGCTCCACAAGCTTTACAAAAGAGGGGAATTCATGGAGACAAAATGTAGGGGAGAGCAGGGGCTGGGGGGGGCGGGGGTGAAGGGTGCCGGGTGAGGGATAAGTGGGATTTCTGGTGGGGTGGTAAGAAAGTTCTGGAGATGGTCAGGGCGGTTGCACAATATTGTGATTACTGCACTTCATACCATTGAGTTGTATACTTTAAAAAGTTAAAATAGATTTTCATGTGTATTTTACCAAAGAGGAGAATAAAAATGTTTTTTAAAAAGGTGGAACACCTGATAAAGCTATAATGACTTTTTTTTTGAAAGAAGGGAAAAAACAAACAAGCACATACCCCGGCGGGAGAGACAGGCCCAGGCCAGGGCAAGGAAAGGGCCTGATGTGGGCCCAGGCTGGGCCGCAGCGGAGCCAGGGGAGGCCCTGGAGGGATGACCATGAGCCGCAGCTGGGCAGGCAGAGCGTGGGGCTGAGGCCCAGACGGGGGAGGGGGCCTAGATGAAGGTCCAGCATGAGACCCGCCGGCTGCGGAGACTGGCCTGAAGCAGGGGACAGGCTTTGGGGACAGAGCAGCTGGGGGCGGCCTTGCAGGCCGGGGGCGGCCAGGGCCAGTGTATCATCCAGGAGAGGGCAGTGTTGGGGTGGTCGAGGGAGTGGCCCGGCAGACATTACTGAGGTGGAAATGGAAACCCTTGGGGATGCCAGAAGCGGGCAGAAGAGCAACAAAGATGCCTCTGGCAGGGTCTCAGGTGTAGGGAAAGGGGGTGTAGGGAACGGGCTTGGATGTAGTGAAGGGAAGAAACCTGGGGGGCCCCCTGGGATGTGGAGGAGCCCTGGGGGACACTGGGGCTCTGCTTCACTGCCCAGGTGAGGGCTGTGGGGCTGCCGCTGGCCTCCCGTGGGGAGTCACACTCAGCTCTGCTGCCTCTCAGCTGCCTCTCCGCCCTGGCTGCGTTAGTGGATGCGAGAAACTTGCTCCTCTGCTGGCTGCTCAGGGAAGGAGACAGAGGGGTCCGAGCCTCCGGGGAGAAAGCCCACTGCCCCTCTCCTGCTGCAGGGAGAGGGCACATTCTCCCTCCCACCCACGTCTGGGAAGCCTGAAGCCTGGCCCACCCTCTGCTCTGTGGGGCCTGGCACCCAGGTGGGCTTATGGTGCTCTCTGAGGGCAGGGTGTATCCCCATCCTGGTCCAGGGTCTCAGCCCCCAGCATCCATCTGCTGATCACTCGGATCCAGACCTACCATTAGGGTCCCCAAGCCCTGGGCAGTGGTGCTGGGCAGCCCCAAGAACTGGGCAGAGGGGTGCTGGGGTGAGGCCAGCCAGAGGTCAGCTCTGATCCTGAACCCTGGGGGCCTGGCTGGTGGATAGACACTGCTCTGGCCATCCTACCCCGAGACCCCCGTTTCTGCTCTCCGGCCTCTGCACCTCTGCCCTTGGACCCAAACGTCAGCCACCACAGGTGCTGGCAGCTCCAGCCGGAGTGGTCTTGGTGCACGTGGAGGCCCGCAGCTGGCCCAGCAGGATGCCGGGCTCTGGCTGGCTCCTTCCCGAGGGCCGTGGTTTGTCTGAGGTCGCACAGCTGGCCCCCCGGGGGCCTGGGCTGGCCCCCCCTCCGGTGAGGAGCTGGGCTGCCCGCCTCCCTCAAATACCCCACTTTCCGTGACTTCAGACGCCCCAAACCCCACTTGCTCCAAGTTTCCCTTCCGCTACAGACCCACTCAGCCTTTGCCGATGGCCTAATTCCTGCAGGTGTTGGTTTTTTCCCCCAGTGTTGATATGTGTTCGGGTAACCCTGCCTTATCTCTCCCACGAGAATTACAGGGCTCCTCGGAGAGGCGTTTTAGGGTGGCCAGGCCCTTCCCGTCCAAGGGGGGCTGTGACAGTTGGGTCTCAGGCCTCAGGACAGAGCCTGAGTCACCCAGGGGAACCCCCAAGAACTGCTGTGGAACAAAGACAGGCAGGGCTCGAACCTTTGCCCCTGGGGTGGAGGGGGCCACCTGCAGTCCCACAGTCTCTCCCCTCCCTCAGCGTGAGGCTACGGAGGCCAGGTGGGGTGTGAGCAGTGCCCCCCCAAGTTACAGTTCCCCCACCTCCACGCCCCTGCTCTCCCTGAACCTCACCACCCTCCAGACCTACTGGTCTGGGCACCCCCTCAGGAGCCCCTGCTGCTCTTCAGCACACACAGTGCAGCCTGCCAGGCCTAACCCTGCCCGCTGTGCCCCCTCCCCTGCCCCTGGCACCCCTATGATGACACCCCAGTGCCTGGATTACCAGCCTCAGACAGGCCTGATCACGGCAGGTGAGGAAACTGAGGCCAAGCCTAGGAAGGCCTGGCCCTCCAGTGAAGGCGCCTAAGAGGCCTCCCAGGTCATTTGCTAACACTCCATTTTGGGGGAAATCTCTGAAAAACGCGATAATGTGAACAACGAGTGCTCAGGACATCGGAAGAGAAAAAGCTTGCATTTCTGTTCATTGTGAGGCTGAGCTGGGGGACCAGGAAAAGGGGAGGGCCGACGGCCCCACTGTCCACAGGAGGCTGGAGGGCACGGATGCCCGGCTCGGGTTACTGGCCCACTCTGGAAACAGGGCATAAGGCCAGCCGGATCTGTGGCCATTACTAATGCATGTGCTGGCTGTGGCTGCGCCGCCATCTCAGCCTCCCCAGCTGGGTCCCGGGAGGGGCCTGGGGCCGTGTTCACCCCAGCCCCGGCCCCAGCCGCAGCCCTGAGGAGAAACCAGGGTGGCTGAGGGGACAGCCAGCCCCCTGGGTCTGAGGGCTCAGACAGCCACAGGGGGCCAGGTAGGGGCCAGGCGGAGATGACCTGATCCTTGCCCTCAGAGCCTCCCAGACATCTGCGCCCAGCTGCCGCCCCTGCACTGATACCAACTCAGATTTGAATTTATTTTTGCCAGGGAAATGACCTGTATGCCTGCCAAAGCCTCCACCCTAGACCGTCTCCCGGCTCTTCCCAGGGTGCCCTGCGCCCCCCCAGAAAGGCAGCTGGCTCCCTCTCGAGCCAGCATCAGGATGATCCCCAGCACGGGGCTTTCCTGGGCTCGCCTGGGTCCTGATGCCTTTGGTTTTATTGGTCTGTTTAGACCCTGCCTTGCTGCACTGACGTGCAGGGAGCAGGTAAACCACCCTCTCCGGTGGGCCAGCGGGGGCAACTGCAGCACCGGAGGCCGACAGAGCTTCAGCGCCTTGCTCAAGGCCAAGCAGACATGTCCAAGGTCACACAGCAACCTCCTACCACCAGATGGGGCTTCTTTCCACTGGAGTCCTGTATCTCCCCATGAATAATTTGCACCCGGCTGGCAGGGCTCGCTCTCTGGAACAACACCAGCCTCGCTGCTCTCCCATCCACCCCTGCGAGCTAGAGGGCCCTAGGTCCAAAATTCTTAGCCAGTTCTCCCCCTCCTGGCAGGAAGCAGTCAAATAACATCCCCCTGCTTCTCAGGGGCGCCTCTGGTTTCTCCAGCTGCCTACGTATCACTGATTCTTAGTCTCATTCTTAGAGTCATTCATTCTGTCTGGCCCGGACACCAGTGTGAGATGTTCACACACTCACTCAGTCATATTTCAAGAGCACCCACAATAAAACATATTTTATTCATCATTTGACGTTTATGATAAGAAGAGTAAGAAGGACCTCCCTGGTGGTACAAGGGGTTAAGTCTCCACCTATGAAGCTATCCGCAGCCACTGCAGCAAGAGTTCGATTACCGGCCAGGGAACTTCCCACATGGCGCAGCAGACCTCTCCTGCCTCGCCCGCTGCTCCCCTCAGCAGTGTATTTCAGTAGATCCGCCTGTTCTGCTCCCCACTCTGTCTCTGGTGAATCCTCTCGCCACCCCCACACTTCTGGCCTACACCCCAGTTCCTGTACGCATAAATAAATCTTTGGGGAAAAAAAAGAGTAAGAAGAAAAATACCTTTGCACGCCACCTGCTGATTGAAAATGCTGAGTAATTAAATAGTGTGATTAAGCAAAAGCCTTATTTAATACCTACGAGACTTATCACAGGGTCCTTCTGGTCTGCCTTTCCGAGTTCCTGGCCGGGAAGACCTGATGCCAGCAGATGGCTCCTCAGGGATGTGACGCCCGAGCTGTGGGTTCTGAGATTCCTCCCATGGAACGGATCTCAGGGCCTTTGGGGTACACACCCCCCACTAATGACCCTCGTATTTCCTAAAGTGGGGGCTCTCATCCCACCCTTCACTGCCTTCCATTGGGAGGACCCCAAGTGGGTGGTTTGTCTCCAAACCTCCTCAGATGCTCTTGGCCTCCCGGAGGCTGGGTCTGGGCCTAAGTGTTCAGGCTCAAGCATCAGTCCTTGGTGGGTGACCACAGACTGCTGGGGGATGGTTCTGAAACCTGAAGCATGTTCTGAAAACAAGTCCGGTGGCTTGTACAGGGCAGGGCTGTGGGTCCAGAACCTGGAAAATGCCACACTCGCTGCCTTCCAGGCACTTCAGAAATATACCTGGGAGCTGTGTACTAGCAAAACAGCTCTAACAACCAGAAGGACCACGAGTGAGCCATTGATGAACCATGATCTATTTACACAATGCAACACTGCAACTGTTTAAAAGATAAAGGGAAAGAAGAGTCTGTCTACAGGGAGCCCTCCCTTTGCGTCAACAGTAGGTCCTTGGCAACTGCGCCTTCAAGCAAAATGAGCCAGAACGAAACCAGCTGACCAGGGGTAGTCGATACAGTAAGAGTTCAAGTCCTAAGGCACACTATGGTCACAAACACCACCAAACTTCTAAAGACCCCAAGCACTTCTGATATCCCACAATCACTTGGATTCAGTCATTTACTAATTTTCTAACCTGTTCATTCCAGTTCAGGGTCTCAGATGATTGGAACCTCTCCTAGCAGCTCAAGGTCAAAGGGGACCCCACCTTAGAAGGGATGCCCTGTCATAGCAGGACACACACACACACACACACACACACTCCAAGGGGGACTACTGATTCAGGATAATGAACCTCACATGCACATCTTTGGGACGTAGGGGGAACCTGGGATCCGTAGAGGGAACCCAGCAGACCTGGGGAGAACCTGCAGATGCCACACACACAGTGAGGCCGCTGGTAGTCATTTTTTTCCCTCTCCAGTCAAAACAGTGCAGCTGAGGACCTGCTGTGCTCCTACAGGGCGACCTCCCAGAAATATCACCTAAAACTGAAAAACAATTATGGTGGAAGGCAGAACTTTCTCTATCTCTCGGCTCTCTTCCGTTCCCTTCCTGAACAGTTCTTGCCAAAAGCCATGAAGTGAACTGAATGAGGTAGCCGGTACAGTGGGGAGCCCGAGCCCTGAGGAGGGCACCTGGCCCCCTTGAGTGGGCTCCCCCTGGCCAAGTCTAACATAATTAGCATCAAAATCAGTAATGACAGGAAAAGATACTAATCCATGGAGCAAAATCCAAATGCATGACTCTAGTCAGATATAAACAAACCAATCGAGAGTTTGAGAAGTAGGATCTTTAGTCTCACAACCCTTCCCCACAAGTCCTTATGAATAACAAAGGGGAAGGAGTAACTTCCAGGGCAGTGTGGCAGAACCTTCTTCAAGAGAGCAAAGTAAACATCCCTGGTAGCTGAGCAAAGATGAACCGGGCCCTGCCATGAGCAGCCGCAGTGCTGCGGAAGATGCGTCACCTGAGCAACAGAATTGTGAGGAACCACCAAATAAACCCCACTGAGAGCCCTGCTGCAACATAACTGGCCTGGAATTTTCAAAATTGTTGAGGTCATGAAAATCCAGGAAAGACTCAGGAAATGTTTCAAATTGAGACATCTAAAAGAATAGCCAACTAATGAATTCAAAAGGAAACTTGCACACCTATGTTTATTGCAGAAGTATTTACAGTAGCTAAGACCTGGAAACAAACTAAATGCCCAAAAACAGATGACTGGATTGGGAAGATGTGGCATATATACACAGTGGAATACTACTCAGCAATCAAAAGTTAGACTCATGCCATTCGCAGCAAGTGGATGGAACTCAGAAGGGAATATGCCCAGTGAAATAAGTCAGGAAGAAAAAGAAAAATATCGGGTGGTTTCACTTTCAGGAGGAATGTAGGGAATCCAAACGAGTCAAAAAAAAAAAGACAAAACTTGTAGGTAAACTATAGATCTGAGGTTTACAGACTTTTGTTCATGGGTTTCATAGACAGATGAGTTTCCTGAGTTTAGCGTTTGTGTTGTGCTTATGTAGAAGAATGTTCTTATTTTGTAGAAGATGTACAAATATAAAGAAGTGATGGGGCATCATGTTGGTAACTTAAAAGGAGAAAAAAAAGTACCTTTACTATACCTACAACTTTTCTGTAAGTTCCTAATTATATCACATTAAAAGTTAAATCAAGAGGGTAAAATATGTATTTTAAAAAATTGTGTGCTAGCATTTGTGTAGGAAAGGGGAATATGAATACACATATATATGTGCTTCTATTTTTTTAATGAAAAGAAAAACTTACTAAAAATGGTTACTCACAGGGGCATTTCTGGAGGCTCAACGGGTTAAGCACAGCACTATGAAGCTATCCAGAGCCACTGCAGCACAAGTTCGATCCCCGGCCAGGGAACTTCCCACATAGTGCAGCAGACCTCTCCTGGCCCACCCGCTGCTCCCCTCAGCAGTGTACTTCACTCAGTCTGCCTGTTCTGCTCCCCACTCTGTCTCTGGTGAATCCTCTCACCACCCCACACCTCTGGCCTACACCCCAGCTTGTATGCATAAATAAATAAATATTTTTTTTAAAAATGGTTACTCACAGGGAGAGAAAGGTTACAGGGTGCAGGAACCAGGATAGACACTAGACTTATTGATATACTTTTGTAGATTTGACTAAGGAAATGTGGAAATGATGAAATGTGTAATGTTAATGTGTACAAATTACAAAACAAAACTAAATGTAAGTCATTTATAACTGCAAAACATAGGAAATATTCAAAATGGCACTCTGTAGTAGACTGGTTTAATAACTTTCTACATTCATAACATGAATTACATGCAGCTATAAAAAAAAGATTGAGGACTATTTAGCACTTTTATTAAATGATACTGCTGAGAAATGTATCTGAATCATTGTTAATGTGATAGTGAATATATTTAATATTTGCTTGCATTTAGAGAAAACTCTGGAAGGATACACAAGAGACTAATAGAACTAGTTGGAAAGGGAGAAATGGAGCAGATGGGGCTGGTGGGAAGACTCCACTGTCTACTTTTTTAGGTTGTGTGAATGTATTACCTCTTCAAAATGGAAAATTAATTAGCAAACAACTTCAAGATGAAATGTAAAGAAATGACTAAAAATCAAAAGCCCTTTACTTGGTTGAAGGGCATATCTACAAAGAAACTAGCGAGTGATGTTAAAACAGTGATTTGACTGCATAGTCCCTGTATACTGTACAGACTAAGGAACTGAAAAAAACTGAGACTGGAAATGTGGAAACTGAGGCTGGGTTTAGCAACATGCTGTTGATGGTGGAGTTGACTTTGTTTTTCTGAGCTCATGTATTGGGGATGAATCAAGGGAGCAAAATTATACGGGTGTGGTTGAAAACAGAGGTTCCAGACATGACTGAAAGGAAACGCAGATATAAGATTCATAAGGCTAATTAAAAACCCTTTGGTCTTAAATTTGAACGGAAATTTCTTTTTTAAGAATTTCTTTTTAAAAATCACTCTTCAAAATAAGTATTTCCTGGTTGGAAAGGACTAGAAATAAACAGTGACTCAGTAGCAACAAGAAGAAATTCTGGACTCTGAACACTAACTCCCACCAAAAGCATTTAGTTGTCCTTGGAGAAATTGTTGGTTCTAGGCATGAGGCATGGAACATCCAAGATTAACCTAGAATTTGTCATGCAGAAAGCAAAGAAGCTTTCAAGGAAGAACAGGATTGTGTCAAAATGACTCAGGAGCTGACCTACATAAACTTTAATTGGTGACAGGTGAGACATTTTGAACATCAATAAGAAAAACAGCTGCAATGGATTAAGCCTGGGGGCTATTCCATCTCTACACCTCAACTCCTTCATTCTGAAAACTGACAAGAGAGTCACGTGTGCCTCCCATTTTTCGCATATGAACTGTATCAAGGAACAAATACTACCTGAACAGACTCTGTTAGTGTTGCTAATAAAGGAGGAACGACAGAACTAGACTATCACTCCTCTGAAGCCCTTAAAGAAGCAACTGGTTAAGATCAACAGCTCTTAGGGGCCTCCCTGGTGGCACAAGGAGTTAAGTCTCAGCACTATGGAGCTGTCTGCACACACTGCAGCCCGAGTTCAATCCCCAGCCAGGGAGATTCCCACATGGCACAGCAGACCTCTCCTGCCTCGCCCTGCTGCTCCCCTCAGCAGTGTACTTTAGTGGAGCTGCCTGTTCTGCTCCCCGCTCTATCTCTGGTGAATCCTCTTACCCCCTCCCCCACACCTCTGGCCTACACCCCAGCTCTTGTATGCATAAATAAATAATTAAAAAAGAAAAAGAAAAGATCAGCAGCTCTTAGAGTGTGACTCTGGACCCAGGGGACCATGAGGCCCTAGGACTTCATATATTTCAATCAAAGCAACATGTCACAGCAGACGGATTGAATGCAGAAGCAGATGAGAATCCAGACTTTAAAAGAGATATGCAAAAATGTAAAACAATGCTACTCTTCTTACTTTTTGATTTTATAAATGGTTTTGTAAATGGTTCATAAAATCTTATTTTGTAACAATGGACTATATTATTTTTAAATGAATTAATAGATAGTTATAAAATTTCAGGGCCTCCCCGGTGGCGCAGCAGTTGAGCGCTGCGCTGTGGAGTTGTTGGCAGCGGTGACGCAAGTTCGATGCCCAGCCGGGGAGAGTCCCACATGGCGAGACAGACCTCTCCTGCCTCGCCCGCTGCTCCCCTCAGCAGTGTATTTCTGATCTGCCTGTTCTGCTCCCCACTCTGTCTCTGGTGAGCCCTCTCGCCGCCCCACGCCTCTGGCCTGTGCCCCAGCTTGTATGTATAAATGAAAAAAAATAAATCTTTAAAATTTCTAATAAGAATTTCTATAATACAGTTTTCACTTCCAATGAGGTAAATGCCAATAGCTATAACTCATAAATAAAAACTCCTTAGGACTCTCAAGAATGTTTAAGAATAGGGCCTTCCTGGTGGCAAAAGGGGTTAAGTCTCAGCACTATGAAGCTATCTGCAGCACGAGTTCAATCCCTGGCCAGGGAGCTTCCCACATGGTGCAGCAGACCTCTCCTGCCTCATCTACTGCTCCCCTCAGCAGTGTATTTCAGTCAATCTGCCTGTTCCGTTCCCCACTCTGTCTCCAGTGAATCCTCTCACTCCCCCCACACCTCTGGCCTGCACCCCAGTTCTTGTATGCATAAATAAATAAATCTTTTAAAAAAAGGCTTAAGAATAAGGGATTCTAGGACCAAAAAAGTTAAAAACTACTGATGCAGCAAATGTCATCGATGGCTGATAAAAGATGATGAAAGCCTTTGACACCATCTATAAAGTATTTTGTCTAAATAAAACCTGCATACGATCAAAATCTAGACCTAAACACCAATCTGTAGGAAACACAAGAACAAAAGAACATGTTAAATGACATCATAGGGAGGCAATTTACCCCCCAGTTTCTTCAACTCAGAGTTGGAAAGCAAAAACCAAAGGAAAGGGAGAGCGAGGTAGGTCTCGAGTTCTATGTTCTTATCAAAATACCATAATAAAACAAGATGGACAATAAAATGAAGGTAAATAAATGAAATACTTTTAAAAAGGAATTGCGGGGGAGTTGGTATCAGCGTTGACATAGGAGACCTAAGAGACATGTCAACCAATAGCTCACGGGTGGATCCCAGTTCAAACAAGAGGAGCAGGTGCTATGGGCAGAAAACCCCCATTCATGTGTACGTGAAGCCCTAATCCCCAAGGTGAGAGTATTTAGCAGCGAGGCCCTTGGGAGGTGATTAGGGTTAGATGAGGCCCCGTGGTGGGATCAGTGTCCCTTCACAGAGGAAACAGAGCTCCTCTCTCCACCACCCCGGAGGACAAAGAGAAGGCATCTGCCACAGGCCGGGAGCAGGGCCCTCCGGAAGGGCCGGCACCTTGACCTTGGCCGTGCAGCCTCCAGAGGTGTGAGGAAGCAGCAGCTGCCCAGCTCTGGGATTTTATTCTCTCAGTCGGAGCCCTTGGATCAGTCTGATTTTGTTGTATCAGACGGGGGCCTAACGCAGACGGGGAGAGGAAAAGCTTGCGGCAGAGACAACACTTGAGTTAGGGGAGGAAGGTGTTCCTCCAATACGTACTCGAGAAGGGGAAGAAGGTGTTCCAGAGAGGTGCAAACATCCCCATTTCGGGGGAGCAGTGCTTCCATGAACCCATGTGTAGGAAGCGTGTGGGGAGGGAGGGGTGAGGAGGGTAGCAGAGGCCAGACATGGAGTATGTGTGTCCCAGTCAGGTTAATGTTAATGTCTCTTTTGCTGTCCCTCACGTGCTTGAGGCTGACCACATGGGGGACCCTGAGCAGACCCCACTGGTGCTAGGAGAAGAGGACCAGTCCCTACACACTTGGACCCTGGCTGTGTTGGCACCGAACGCCTCACACACGGGCTCAGCTTCATCCTCACTGTGAGCAGGGGCACCGTCCCCATTCGTTTCATTAAGGAAAACAAGGCACAAAGAGAGATGGCGTGAGCTACCAGGTGCGAACTGGGATCCTCACTTCTTATCCCTTTTCTTGTTTGACCCCACGTGGGTGCCGGCATGAGGGAGTCAGCCAGGACGTGGCTACTCTGGACTCCAGTGGTCTGAGGCCCCAGCCTGCCCGGGCTGGCCGTGCTGCCTGCCCTCAGACTCTGGGCCAGCCGTGGCACGAGACAGATTTGCACGCGATGTGTCCTATCTGGTACACTTGGACACGGGGCCTTTGACTCCTCTCTCAGCCCTGACTCTACGGCGGGTTCTGGAAGCCTTCTTCCACCCCCTGTGAACACCTTTGCCCACAGCTAGCATCAGGACCAGTTCCCTGGGATTTCTACCCATCTCTTTTCCCCTGCTCTCTCTGTCTTAGCCCATCCTCCACCTTCTGCCA
Source organism: Scalopus aquaticus (assembly GCA_004024925.1). Taxonomy (NCBI): domain Eukaryota; kingdom Metazoa; phylum Chordata; class Mammalia; order Eulipotyphla; family Talpidae; genus Scalopus; species Scalopus aquaticus. The sequence continues at coordinate 328,982 of PVIJ01000055.1, forward strand.
CAGCAGCTTCTCTCTTGACGTCAAGCCCCTCAGTGCCCACAGAATCATCTAGAAAGTCCTGGCCTCCTGCCTGGACAAGAAAGCCCCCACCACATCAGCCCCCAACTCAGGCTTTAGGCACCAGACCTAGACCCCAGGAAGGAGGGGCCTCTCCCTGTCTCTCCAGAATGGGTCTGGACAGGCTACAGCAGGGAGAAGGTTCTTCTGACTGGGAGTTAGAGAAGGCTTCCAGGAGGAAGCAGCTTTGAAGGACAGGGAGAACGAGATAGGGGCCGGCCAGGAGAGTTGGCATGGGAGACTCGGTCTAGGGAGTCAGTCAGAGCAATCCCCTTACAGTTGAAGGCACCGCTCATGCCTAAAACCTTCAGGATGTGGGGCCTCCCTGGTGGTGCGCAGGGTTAAGTCTCAGCACTGTCAAGCTGTCCGCTCTGCTACAGCACGAGTTTGATCCCCAGCCAGGGAGATCCCCACAGGGCGCAGCACACCTCTCCTGCCTCACCCGCTGCTCCCCTCAGCAGTGTACTTCAGTCAGTCTGCCTGTTCTGCTCCCCGCTCTGTCTCTGGTGAATCCACTCACCCCCCCCACTTCTAGCCTATACCCCAGTTCTTGTATGCATAAATAAATAAATCTTTGAAAATATATATGAGTCAGAGTTTAAAATAAATAATTAAAACCTTCACGATGGGCCTGGAAGGCCCCGGATGGCAGATGGGAATTGGGAGGTACTGAGGGTGCTGACAACCTTCCCACAGGTGAAGGTTTCAAATTACCTGAAGGGTAATTGGGGGCCTGGCCTTGCTCTCCATCGTGGGGTGTTACTAACCTGCTGTTACTTTCGGTCAAGTCATTTGTGTCACATAGTCTCAGCGTCCTCATCTGTGAAATGGGAGACCTGGGGGGACACAATTAAACCAACAGTTTGTGTTTTCTTTTGTGTTCTCATTAGCATTGTGCCTGAAAGCTTGTCCTTAAAGGAGTCCCTTCTTGGAGGTCGCATGCAAATGGACAGAGGGGGTGGGGGGTGGGGGGTGGTGAGGGGGCATCAGGTCTCTGCTCTGGGGTCTGCCCTGATGCTCTTGACAACCACTGGGTTTGCTCTCAGTCCCGCAGTCCACAGTCCTCCACAGTCCACAGTCCTGCCCCCACTGCTCATCCCCTGCTCAGCCAGGAGCAGGGGGCACCCCTGCCTTCCCCGGAGCTCCTCTCAGCTGTCCCTGGCTTGGGGGCAGGGACGTATGCCCTGAGCCCCTGTCCTGGAAGAGAAAGGAGGCACCGGCTTGGCAGGGCAGCCATGTGGCTGCAGGTTCCCAGACACCAACACTGATTTGTCCAAATTTCTGTGTGCCCAGGACCCTAGCAGGGGGGTGGAGGGGCCCCCGACCCTCCTGGAGCCAAGGAAGCCCTGGTGGGGCCCTGGGCTGTGTCAGGATGGCCTGCGGCCTGGCCCAGTGTTGGTGCGAGACGGGCTGGTTAGCGCTTCTGAGGAGCGCAGGTGTGCCGGTGCTCCTGTGAGTGAGCCAGCACTGTGTGCGCGCCCTTTGACCTGGAGATAGTATTTATTGGAACAGACCTTAAAAAAATACCCATTTGTGTCATAGCAGGAAATTGGAAACTGCCCAAATGTCCCTGAGATGGGCTTGGTCGATTAAGGCATCACTATGGTCCAGCTACTAACAGGGTCATAGAACAGAAACTTCCCGAATGGGAAAGTTACATGAGACCAAATGGTCTCATTTTTTATTAAAACACAATGCACATGATAGAGGAAGACCGGCAGAGCTTCGTGGCTTTGGGGGTTTGTGATGCCTGCTTGGTCTTCTCCAAAATCTGGGTTGGGGGCGTGGGAAAGGTGAGGAGGGCACCGAACTTTAGTTTTAAAAGAAAATGAGAGAAAAAGAAAGAATAAAAATCCAGGGTCTCCCTTATGGCACAAGGGGTTAAGTCTTACCACTATGAAGCTATCTATAGTCACTGCGGCACAAGTTCAATCCCCGGCCAGGGAGCTTCTCACGTGGCGCAGCAGACCTCTCCTGCCTCACCCGCTGCTCCCCTCAGCAGTGTACTTCAGTTCATCTGCCCATTCTGCTCCCCACTCTGTCTCTGGTGAATCCTCTCACCACCCCCACACACACACCTCTGGCCTACACCCCAGCTCTTGAACACATAAATAAATAAATCTTAAAAAAAAAAAAAGAGTAAAAATCCAAAGCACCCAAACAAATTCTGCTGGGCTGCCCCCACAGTGCACAGCATGAGTGGGCCTGCTCCCCAGGGCTGCCCTCCCCTTACCTTTTTCCGAGACTTCTCCCACTAGGAAAGCAGGACCCTGTGATGAGGGGGCCACCACCTCCTGAGCTCCTGTTCCTTAGACCTGCTGTGTTTCCTGGGCTCTGGGCTCAGCCCCTGAGAAGGAGGCCACCTCCGCAGATGCCACAGCCAGCCCGCGAGTACTGAGAGGAATCCCTCTGCTTCTCTGAGAATGAGTGGGGCCTCCTTTCTGCCGGGGCGTCCTCCCTTTTGGCCAGTTATCCTGTAATGAACTGGACATGGCCGCTGACCTGCAGAGGCAAAGAGAAGAAACAGGGTCAAAGGTCTCCCCATGTCCATCACTGCATGGAAAACTCCACATAGATTATTTGGTTTAAGCCTCAAGTTCTGAAGCTAGGGCCTCCCTGGTGGCACAGGGGTTAAGTCTCAGCACTATGAAGCTGTCAGCAGCCACTGCAGCACGAGTTTGATCCCCCACCAGGGAGCTTCCCACATGGCGCAGCAGACCTCTCCTGTCTCGTCCGCTGCTCCCCTCAGCCGTGTATTTCGATCAATCTGCCTGTTCTGCTCCCCACTGTGTCTCTGGTAAATCCTCTCACCCCCTCCATCCCCAGCTATTGTGTGCATAAATAAATAAATATTTAAAAAAAAAAGTTCTGATTCTACTTTCCAGTGAGTGTCCTGAGACACACAGACTTGGGGTCCAAAGCCCAGGCCCTCCGGGCCCCCTGGAAGTGCTCTCCACCGAGGTAATGGAGAGCCACCTCGCTGTGTGTCTCCAGCCAGGCCAGGCCACTGCCTGCTTCTCCCAGATCTAGCATTTCTACTTAGCAAAGTTCTCTCCCCTCCTTGGCTTCATTTGAGGTGCACAGCCACTCCGGACACAAATGGAACCCCTAGCAGTGCCCCTATTTTCACAGATGTAGCAGCTGAGGCCCATAGGAGAGACTAGTCCTGCAGAGAGCTGGTGGCAGAGCTCCAACCAGAAATGGCACCATCTGGGCTGGAGGCAGCAGGAACCCCAGGGCAGTGTGATGCTAATTCTTCAGCCCGTGGGTTGGGATCCAGAGTAGGTTACCTAGCTTCTGCAGACAGAAACTCAAGTTCATGGACAAGTTCAGATGATGAAATATTTTGTGTGTTTACATTTTTAAAAACCCACAGTCTTGGTATATCCCAATTCATTCTAGAAGTGACTTTGCAAACTCTTGAAAGATAACAGAGGTGCCTGCAGGAGACCCTACTCATTGCTGGCAAACTGCACCCTGACCAGGTGCCAGCTGGCCTCGGAGCCTAGGGCTCTGAATCCCCCATGCCCTGCTGGACTTGAGTAGATTACTTCTGATGGGCCCTGGCACCTCAGTTTCCCCACCTGTGGAAATACACTATCGTCTCAGGCTGCTAGGGGCCAGAGCGATGCCCTGTTTGATTATGAAGAGGATTAAAAGTCTTGTGTATTTGATACAAGTAATTCTATCCTGTACATGGAGAGTTTCGTTGAAAAGCAACCTCAAGTGGCCTTTCACCAGCCTCCCTGCCCCTCCCCTCAAGCCCCCACAGAATGGGCTGGAAGGAAGAGAGAGAAAGATGATAGGCTTCTACTGGCACCCCTGAGGTATCACGGTTGCTGTATGTTCTTGGTGAGGACTCCCAGGAAGCCTCAGTGGGGGCTGGGGAGCTAGGCCAGGCCCTGTTCAGGCCAGGACCCTCCCAGGCTGAAAGCTGGTCTCCGACCAAAAGAGCCAGGATGGCCCAGACAATGAATGGGCTCTCGGCCAGAGGGTCAGGGGTCCTAGAGAGCACATGGAGCCTTGGCCTTCCACCCTCTGCTCACACTGGGCACCGTTGCTGGAAAGTGTGTTCCAGCAAGAGACGTCCTGGTAGCACAAGCTGGGATCAGGCTAGGGCTATTACTCAGCAATAATAAGGAGACAGTCACCAGCACACAGAACAACAAAGACAAACCTCAAATGCTTCTGCAAAGTGAAAGAAGCCAGGCTCAAAGGGCTACCCTTTCTGGAAAAGGGAATCAGACCTGGTCCCGTGGTGTCCGCGAAACATTTAGGTAAAGGGAAGGCCCCCCGGAAGCCGCCACCCGCTGCCATGTCCCCCCTCCTAGTCTGCTCCTGGCAATGCAAGTACTCAGGGTTCCCGGCACCCCTGGGTCAGCGTGAGGCAAAGCAGTTAGTCACTCGCTGCGTTGGCTGATGGTCCTGTGTTTCGGGGGCCCTCCTTCTGTGGGGTTTGGCTATTCTTTTTCTGTGACCCGCTCTTTGTAGATGACCTTTCCTTGTCAGCTCTTCCTGGAGAAGGATAAAGCCACAAGGATGCAGATGCAATGTCCCTGGTGGTCTTTAGGAAGTCGGATGCTAATGGAGTAGTTACCATCCCCACTCTGGCCACCAACCCGCTCCCCCCCAGAGTGACATCCTGCCCCAGGCGGTGGCCTCCTCGTTGTCACAGCTGCAAATGGCTGCTGAGTGGGGGTGGGGCCCAGGCCAGCACGAGCCCATCCTAGGTGTTTCTGTAGTGTGGTGGCCACCACACTCGCCTCGCGCAAAAAGGAGGGGAGACTCCTGGACTTTATACTCTGGAGCAGAGTGATGTTCTCTGAGGCTGTGGCTGATGCTGAACGGGGAGAAGCAGCTCCAGAGGACTCTGAAATTCAGTGCTGGGACCCGCACCCATGTGCCTTCCCTGGTGTCCCCGGCTGGACCGGACCAAGGCCTGTCCAGAACTCAGGACTGCAGCCCACTGGAAGCCAGGGGGCCCTCGGGGGCACCTGCACACCCTCTCCTCAAACAGTGGCACTCACATCAACTCTGTGGGGGTCCTGGCTCCCCCAATGCAATCCTAGCTGGGTGACCCAATTATTGAACCTCTTAAACCTGTTTTCTCATCCATAAAGTATTAATGTTAACTGCACACAGAGGGCTGGGTGCGGAGTATGAAGCCCCCACAATACTACTACTACTGTTACTGCTACTACTGCTGCTACTACTATTACTGCTACTACTGCTACTACCTCTACTTCTACTACTACTACTACTGTAATAAATGTGATTTCCCTCCTACTGGGTTTTTTAATTAATTACAGTCCAGAAAAAGAAACCATGCACATTCATAGATCATTCACTTATTTAACAAGCATTTAGTGAGGGCCTACTATGTGCCAGACAGGTACTGTGAACCTCTGAGCTCAGAGGTGGGATCTGAAAATGCAGGTAGAGAATGTAATTCAGGACACAGCAGGCACCCTGTGTCTGGGTTTTCATGAGGGAATGCCTTGATTTGCTAGTTGCAAGACTGAGGCAACCTGAAGAAACGTGTCCAGGGGTCTCCCAAGCAAGCTCAAAGCCGCCGTGTTAACCCTATAAAGAGGGTTCAGGGTTGACTGAGGCTCTGGCAGGTGGCCTGAGTGAGCCCCGGCTCTGGACCCTGGTATAACCAAGTGGGGCAGAGCAGACTCCCTGGTCCCCCAACAAGAATTGAGGTCAAATGAGCCCCACTGGGACAAATGGTAGAGCCCAAGAGCCAAGGGATGTGGGTTCAAGTCTCAGTTCTGCCACTCACTAGCTATGGGATTTGAACAAGTAGGTCAGTATCCCCAAGCCTCAGTTTCTGCACCTGTATAATGGGGTTGTCCTTAGACTCCCATGAGCTGATGAGCATGATCAGCGAAGCAGTATGTCTGGTATTAGGAGGGGGAAACATGAGTCTGAGACTTCATCCTTCAAGAGCAATCTCAGCGAATTTGGAAAATGCACCCTCTCATCAAGCCTATGAGCTCCCTATGCTACCAGACTTGAGGGGAAAAGGAAAGTGTTCCGGGAGAATTGTATAAACTGTGCTCTCTTGGGCCTCAGTCAAGGCTCCTGCTTCCTTGGCTGCATCCTTGGACTGTGGTGGCTCCAAGACACCTGATGCCCTCAGGATAGGATGGCACCCCATGACATATCTCTGCAGTACCCCAGAGCTGGGACCTGCTTCCCAGCTCTCTCAAAATACCCATCCAGGCACGCAAGCACATGGAAAGATGCTCAGCATCATTAGTTAACAAGGAAAGGCAAATGAAAACCACAAGGAAGGAGGTTTTAGAATGCTCAAACTGAAGACCGGTGAATCAAGTGACGGCAAGGATAAGGAGTAGCTGGAACTCTCACTTCTCTCATTAGCCAAGGGAAATGAAAATCAGTGGTTGCACAGTGAGAGCGTCAAATGAGAGCTTCCCGTCATGAGAGTATTTATACCTCATAAACCAGCCAACACTACAAATCAGGGCTTCCTCCCACCCCCGGAGAGCTCGTTGTTAAGCATTTACCAGGACAATCTCTTATGGAAACAGACCACAAAGAATGAATGGTAGCCCCAAATTAGAAATAGGTCAAATGTTGATCACCCTGGGATGGGTAAATAAACTGCAGTACATCCACACAATGGAATAGTACTCAGCAGTAAAAAGGAATGAATTATTAATGCACAAGACTTGGATGACTCTCAAAGGCATTATGCTAAGTGAGAGCCACCAGGTTCAAAAGATTACATACAGGTCCTCCCTGGTGGTGCAGGGGGTTAAGTCTCAGCACTATCAAGCTATCTGCAGCATGAGTTCTATCCCCGGCCTGGGAGCTAACCCACACAGGGCACAGCAGACCTCTCCTGCCTCGCACAGCAGTGTGTTTCAGTGGATCTGCCTATTCTGCTCCCCACTCTGTCTCTGGTGAATCCTCTCACCATCCCACACCTCTGGCCTACACCCCAGTTCTTGTATACATAAATAAATACATCTTTAAAAAATAAATAAGGGCCTCCCTGGTGGGGCAGCGGTTAAGTGCCACGCTGTGGAGCTGTCGGCAACGACGACACAAGTTCGACGACCGGCCGGACAGATTCCCGCATGGTGCAGCAGACCTCTCCGGCCCTACCACTGCTCCCCTCAGCAGTGTGTTTCCGTCGATCTGTTCTGCTCCCCACTCTGTCTCTGGTGAACCCTCTCGCCGCCCCACGCCTCTGGCCTGTAGCCCAGCTTGTATGCATAAAATAAATACATCTTTAAAAATAAATAAATAAATAAAGCAGGAGATATACCTGAAGTTACAGTCCCCGAGGTAGGCGGGACCTGCTGGAGTCAGGCTGGCAAGGCGGGGCAGAGGCTGCTCCCAGCCTTCCGCCTGAAGTAGTCATAAGCTATGGATCCTGACTGACAAAAACTATTTTTTGCCCCCACAGGCTAGTGGAATTGAGACAACTAGAGTCACTGAAGCTTGGAGGAAAGCTAACAGGAGGGGAGAGAGCAGGGAGGGGCCAAGACCATGTCATCGTTTACTGTGTGTGCGTGGATGACTGACTAGCATATGGTCGATAACGACCAGCTGTTCTCTGCAGGTTCCAGACAGATTCAGAGAAAAATGGCCTTGGTGGGTAGCAGGCAAGATTTAGGTGGGACATAAAGATGAACTTCCTGAGAGGTTCTTGAGACAGTGGACATATGTGTGTGCACGCCTACAGGAGCGTGTGTGTGAGTGTGTGTGCATGTACACGCCGTGAAACCAGAGCAGGCTAAGAGGGCACTTCCTTTCTCTGAAGCACTTTACAAATTGGAAAGACAAATCTCTCTGCAATGAGCCTGGGTCCCTCTGGGCTGGGGACAGAGAGATGGACTCAGGCCCTTTCTCTCAGTACCTTGGAGGGCAATTAGCTGGCTGGTCCATCAGTAAGACCCCCCAAACCAGAAGTCTATAGAGCCAGCTGGGTACTTACTTCCGTGGCCCGCCCCCTCCCAGACAGCCCTTTGCGCTCTTCCCCCCAGGAGGGCAGAAGCAACCATCCATCACCAGCAGGGATGGTGATGTCACAGCTGTAGGCCTCAGTGCACAGGAAGCAGGTTCCAACCCCTCCGAGGCGCTAAATCATTCATGGTGCAGAGCGCAGGAGGCAGGAGATTTAGTGCCGAAGAAACACTTGAGGGACTTGTGGTAATCTTCTTTAAAGAGACCCCATCAGCTGGCATGTGGCCTAAGGCTGAGGCTTGGGTGTGGGATGGAGACCCAGAGAAGTGGGAACTGGGGGGGAGACTTTCCACCTCTAAAACAGGAGAGGAGGGCGTCCATGGCCCGGGGCTCAGGGCAGGTCCAAAATGAAGGCAGTTCTGACACCTGAGAGGGGGCAGGGGGCTTCCACACAGCCAGCTGTGGTTTACCCCTCTTGTCATGCCCGTAGGGGTTCTGTGCTGCAACCATGGGGGCTCTGCCGGTCAGAGCCAGAAGAAGGAATGCTGTTGGGGTGTGTTTGCTGAGCCTGTGGGCTCTCGGAGCCTGGACCAGCCCACCCAGTCTCTGCTGGAAGGGGAGTCGCAGGCCAGCCTTGATTTCTCTGAAGTGGAAGTTAGAGCATTACCCAGCATTCATCCTTTTGTCTCAAAGAGAGTAGGAGTTCCTCCTAGACCCAAACAGTCTGTTTTATGATTTAGAATTCCAGAACTCGATTCAGTTCCTGGGCCCTCTGTGTCTCCCCAGTTATGCAGCACACAGTGGGAGCTTCACACAGAACACAGGGGGTTCTTCTCCCAAGTCATGAAGAAGAAAAATGCAGGGATGAAGGAAGGAAGACATTGGAACGATCCACTTTGGAAAAGAGACATGCACCGCTTGAGTTTCCTCCCCGTTAGCTCACTTTACACGAGGGAATCAGAGGCTGGAGCGGGAACTGGCTTGCCCAAAGTCCACATCCCTCCACAAGATGGAAGATGGGAAGAGGAGAAGCCCCCTGGATGTCACACTGAGCACTTTCTGCTTCTCTTAAAATGACCTTCATATGGGCCTCCCTGGTGGCGCAGCGGTTAAGCTCTGCGCTGTGGCGGGGAGATTCCCACATGGGGCCGCTGACCTTTCCTGCCCACTGCTCCCCTCAGCGGTGTGTTTCCGTCCATCTGCCTGTTCTGCTCCCCACTCTGTCTCTGGTGAACCCTCTTGCCGCCCCACGCCTCTGGCCTATACCCCAGCTTGTATGCATAAATAAATTTTTTAAAAATCTTAAAAAAATAAATGACCTTCAGAGACAAAGGTCTTGCTGAAAGGAGCAGTAACGCAGAACAGGTGGCTGTGATGGAGAGAGAGGCCCACCAAGTGCTGGGCCTGCTCTGCTGCGTGGCTCCTCAGCCAGAGGGCATCTCAGCAAGATGCTGCGGGGGGACCCGGGGGGACCTTGGTAGTGACGGTGGTCTGTACCCTTGTATTTGCTCAGACACATATTTAGGGAGCACCTTCTGAGAAGCATGCATGGGGCTACAGCGGTGAACAAGACAGATGTGACCCTTGTCCTCTTGCAGCTTGCATTTGACGTCACTGCAGAGGAGCACTAAAGGAGCACTAAAGGGCTCAGCATGTAATCCCCCCAATCCAGCTCATCCCAGGAGGCTCGCATGGGCCATGACCCACAGTTTACAGGATGTCACAAACTGAATTCTTCTTCCTATGGTAGGAACCCCACGGCTTTCCGGGAAGGGGCCACAGTTACACCAGCTTCATGCCCCCAGCCCTCAGCTGCCACAGAGGCTCAGGACTACCTGGCGGTCAGGTTCCCACAGCAGGAGGGAATGCTGGATTCTGGGTGAAGCTTTGTAAAGAGAAGACTCCACCAAAGACCAAAGATCAGCCCTGACTCCCCATCCCCCCACCGGATGGCACTTCTATCTCCAACCCCTCCCCCATGTCCCTGGAGGGTCTATTCTCCACCCCGCCCTCTGCAGCATCTCCTGGGCAGGAAGGGCAGTCAGCTAGCAGCTGGACAGTCGTGAGATAACCCTCCTAGGCACCCAGCCCTCGTTTGTCCCTAGGGAAAGTCACAACAGCTCCAGAAGTTCCCTCTGGGCGCCCTTGCTGTCGGCTGATCCTGCCTGCGGTCTCGGTGGCTCCGAGGCCAGGAGTGCCTAGTTCCCCACTCCAGGGAGGGCCCTCAGCTGCTCCTGGAGTTTGCTCTGGACCTGCACAAGCCAGCCCAGTGGGAAAAGCCCCAGACAGTGAACCAGGCTGTCTTGGGTCTGTCCCCAGTTCAGGACCTAGCTTGGTCTCTGATTCTTCCACTGAAAAACAGGGATCAGATAACCTCGGTAACCCTAAGAGGGTCAAAACGGAGGCTGGGCAACCCAAAAGGACCCCAAGGCAGACGGCCAGCACTAACGGATTCGCAGCGACTGTGGGGACCCTTAACCCAGCAATGGGGTGAAAGGTGCGCAGGGAAGCTCCCACCCGGGGTGCAGGGGCTGTATGCAGGAGACCCCGCCCTCTGCCGGTAACCAGAAAGAGAAGGCCAAGAAGTGCCCAAAGTGCTAGAAGGAAAAAGATGTTCCGGGGAGCGCAGGAGCTGTGCCTTCTCATTCAAGAAAAGTGGGCAACTTGACTCCTTTCAAGTTGGGTGGTGACTGCAGACCTAAAAAGAACTGTCCCCTGAAGAAGAGCTTTGCTATTTCCAATGCTTACAAAAACATTTCCTTATTCCATTCCAACAATACTCTGTCTTACAGATGAAGACACAGGCTCAGAATGATCAGGCAGGTGCCCAACAAATACGTTTCAAGTGATTAAAAAATCAGATTATTCTAATTTGAGACAACGACATCCTAACTCTTAGAAGCATCCCAGAACGGAAATAAAAAGCGATTGCTGGGTTTGGGGGCTGAATTATCCAGCTAGTATTCTGTTTTGGACACAGGAAATGAAACATGGCCGGAGGCCAAAACCATATCTGGGTCACCAACCTTTGGATAATCTGCTGAAGGCTTTGGGGCCCCTCCTCCACCAACTGCAGACACAAATCTCTGCTTAGAACCTTGGTATTCGGGAGCCGTAAGCCATCCCGAGCCTGGGGCCTGGGCTCTGGGCTCCACGCGCGTTGTGCGTCGTGGGCCAGCTCAGGGTGCAGTGGATGCTGGAGAGCGGGGGTCGCGTCTAGCCCCGAGGGGCCCGGACCCATGTTGGCTACGCAGCAGCCAGGCAGGGATCTCTCCAGGGCCCACACGCCGGTTTTCTCGCCCTTATCCTCCAGGTGTCCTCAGTTTTGCCTGCTGAGGAGGAAACCGACACTGGTTTCAACCCCACGCCCTGAGCCCCACCCAGTGCTCGATCCTCCCCCACCCGGCAACGGTCTTCCCCACCGACTCGGGTCAAGCGCTCAGGGCGTGGGTTGCGGCGGAACCAAACTCAGCCCCAGGTAGCCTGGGAGGGAAAGCCGGAGGCATAAAGGTGAAAACCTTGCCCGCCACCCCAGCTTATCCCGCTGCCGCCTCGTCCTCGCTCCCAACGCGCGTCCTGGACCCGCCGCCGCCGCGAGCCGGGAGCCGGAGGCGCGCGCCTCCCGGCCTTCCCCGCCGCGGCTGGGGGACGCCTCGTGCCTCCAGCGCCCGCCCGGCTCGCCCTCTGTGACGCCACAGCTCCGGGCTTCGCCATCCCGTGTCAGATTCTTTTGAAAAGACAGTTCCGGCGGTTTGCTTTTTTTTAGTTGAACATTTAATACAAGCATTCGATAAACAAACACTTCAGAAAGTCCAGAAAGATGGACAGAAAAAAATTCTCCTGTCCACTGTCCCTCAATTCTTCCACACCGAATCTACCCCTATTTGCTGTTTCTTCAGTTTCCAGAGGGAGACTTTGTGCATAAAAAAACCCCTGACACCCAGACACCCACCCACCCACACCCATTTATATTTTTTACACAAACAGAACCCCACGTGTCCTCTGCATTTTCACTTAACATCCAGGATATATAATGACCGTCTATATTTCCGTCTCGTAAGAGCCAGTTAGATTCCTATGACAGGCTCACCTTTCACTTGACTGTCTCTGTTTTCCTTCTCTCCCCATCGTCCCCTACACTCCGGTGCAGCATATCTGCGACTGAATCTCCCGGTTCCAGACCCTTTGAAAATGGCCAGAGACCCCCCCCCCGCGCGATTCCAAAAAAACGAACCGACGCGCAAACACTGTTTTTCTAAAAATGTCGGGGATTAGTTTAGTTTCAGTACCCCTGCGAGTGTTGATCCACAGCGCATCTAGATTCTAGCGCAAAGCCCAGATCGAAAGACTGAGCCTGGCTCCCCCGGCAGACCTGAGACCTCAGTATGTGACCGCGGCGGTGTGGGCAGGGGAGTGAGCCGGCGGCTGGGTTTCTAGGGGTCAGCGGCAAGAGCTTGGGATATGGCGGCGGGGGGCGCAAGGTTGGGGCAGTGATCGTGCGGGGTCTGCAGTTTGCAGGGATCCTAGGCTCACGAAATCAGTGAGTGCCTACACCTGCATTCCATTTATCCTCCCGAGAGGTGGAAGTCATGCTACCCATTGCGCAAAAGGGGAAACTGAACCTCGGAGCAGAGCGAAAGGGGAAGATCGCGCAGATGGTAATGCGAGCGCCGGGGGGCCGGGGTCCTGGGCTCCATCTCACTGAGAAATGCTAGTCACATGTGTCATGGGGCCAAAAGCTCGGGTCAGTTCGGGGACCCAACAATTACAGTGAGGTCAATGTCAGAACTGCATCCCAGACACCCCTCCCTCAGCCCTGTCGCGTGGAGTGGGGAGAAGGATGACCTCTTCGCTCACCAACTTCAGCGCGACGGGACTGTCCTTGAGACAGCGAGGGGACGTGGGTTAGGGCAGCAGAGTGGAGCTGGGGCTGGGAAAGAATTAAGATGGCCAGAGAGACAAACCATGACATATGGAGCTAGAAAGAAGGGCCGTGGGACTGAGCGAGGGGACTCCAATCTTCCCAATCGAAGTAGGCAATGCAGGTCTTACGAAAGGCTTAGGGGTCCTTCCTAAACCTGCCCCGGGGGTTATGAAACCCAAAACTATGCGTAGGGGTACACAGCTCCAGGCAGAGCAGGACGTAGGTGGCGAGACTTAAGGACCTCTCTAGGTGGGGAAGAGGATGCAGCCGCCGGCAAACAGAGGTCCGACCTGCTGAGCGTGTGAGGACGCAGACGAGCTAAGGGTGCGCGCAACCGAGCATCAAAGGACCTGAGGTCCACCCAAACCACCTTCCCTCCCTCCCCCGCCTGCACCCCGAGCCGAAAGAGATCCAGGGTATCGGGTCCCCGGGAGCCACCCTCTCACCGTCCGGGTCCAGCTCCGGTTACCGGCCGGGCCTGCTCCCTAAAATATGTATGAGGCCTTGAGGGTGCAGTTTCGTGGCCCCTCCCGAAATGGGGCTGGGGGCGTCGGGGTGCGCCAGGAGCCAAGGGGGGAGAAAATAACGCTGGCTCCCGACTCCCAGCCCGTCTCGACTTTCAATAGCGCATTTAAGAAAAGGCGGAAACTGGATCCTTCTCGGCAGCGCCCCAGCCCCGCCAGCACCGACGGCCGGACCCAGCCGCGGGGTGGCTCGCTTTGCGATGTGAGGTGTCTAGTTCTCGACAGCAGGTGAATGGGCCCGGGCGGGGTGCGTCAGCTCGGGGGCGGGGCGCGAGCTATAAAGGGGGCGCGGCAGTTCGCGGGGGCCACTCGCAGCCGGCTTGGCTTGCACTTCGGCTTTGCGGTTGTTGGCACATCTTGCAGCTACCACCCAGAATCCCACGGCCCTCGGGAGCCAGGTAGGGCACGGATGGGGCCGCAGTCAGGAAGTTTGGACGACCTGACTTGGACGGGGGCAAAAAACGTGCGGGCCGGGTAGGGGTTAATGTGGAGACACCTCCCTCTTTGGCCGGTCTGGCCGGGTGCTTGCTCGTGATCTCTGGGTCTGGGTCCTGATGCACCGCGCCCCATCTCTGACTGCGCTGAGAGGCGCACAGAGGGCCGGAGACTCGCCCGGGCTGCCCTTCCTGGGGTGAGGGTCATACCTCCTCTGGCTGCTACACCCAGGCCCTAGGAAGCCCCCCAAGAGTCGGACCTATTCAAGTGTTGGTAACCGCATAGTCACGCTCTGCTGCTCCTGGCAGGGTAGGGGCGGGGTGTGGGGGACTAGAGACACCCCACCGCTACCACTGCCGACTCCCTTTGCTCGAGCCCAGGACAGGGTGCTAACGGTCTTCAATCATAATACAAGAGACCTCAGATTTGGTGGCGGCATCGGATAAAAAACACTCCACCCCACCCCACCCCACCCCCAGTTTTTAGGGCTTTCTCAACCACCAGACCTATGCGAGTGGAATGGGAGAACTAGATGCTGAAAGGGAGGAGGACGGATTAACGTTTTATTTTAATCTGGTTTTGAACTGTTGTTGCCGTCTGGGGCGGTCAGGCGGGGCTGGGTCTGGGGAGGGCGCCCACAGCGGGAGGAGGGGTGCGCTCCCTTGCTCGGGATGCTGGGGAAAGAGGAAGAGGCCACCCCAGCGCTGACAGCCTGGGAGTCTCCTAGCCCTTGCCCCGCCCCTTCGGAATGCTCGGGGTGGCATCGGAACGAAGGACCGCGGAGGAGCTAATCCAGGTCCGCGCCCCTGCCTCGGTCGGCCCCGCCCCCTCCCAGGGGAGCCACCGCCGCAGTGGTGGGGGGAAAGGGAGAGAGATGGGAAGGGTCTGGGGGCGGCTCCCCTTCCCCTCCCCCTTCCGGGACAGGCAGCCTTTGTTCCCAGCGGCGGCAGTGGCCTTACACCTGTGAGTCCGCAGAGCTGGGCGAGTGTAGTGAGGACGTGGCGGGGAGACCCTCGTCCCCCCTCCAGCCTTGTGCCCCGGGGTCCGAGTGGGCCCATTGAAACAATTCAGTTTTGCGCACCTTTCTGAGGCCGGTACTTCAAAGACCCGTCCTGTGACCCCACAGTGCGTCCCACCTCCAAACGCACTTCCCCTCCCCCAGCTCAGGGTCGGATTTCCAAGCACGCTACGCCACACACACCTCGGCTAGCTCCCGGTTTAGAGGGCGGTGGGGAGGCAGGGCGTCGGGGCGCACCTCGGCCAGCGGCACCTTAGCCTGAGGGCAGGAGGCAGGGGTTGCAGTCTGGCGGCGAGACCCCTTGGGGCCAGAGCCCGCAGTGTTGGACGTGCAGGCGGGGCTCCCAGCGTCTCTGCAGTCTGTGTCGGGCGTGCCCGGCGCAGCGCACCAACCCCAGCCACATTCAAGGTGAATCATCCCGGGCCCGCCCCCGGCCCCTCCCCCGCCTCACGGCACCTGAGCCAATGGCGGGGCGCGGGGGGCGGGCGGGGCTCAGGGGGGCGGTAAACCCTTCCAGAGTCATTATCTCCGCACTCTGTCGAGCCCCTGTACCTCTGCGCCGCAGCCCGCGAGACACTCCGGCCGCGCCGTCCGGGGCGCTCTGCGCACCCTTCTCCTCCGGCTCCTGGGCCCCCATGCCTCTCCTGCTCCACCCCGCCTGCCGGGCGGAGGCGGCTCCTCCTCAGGTGGCCCGGCCGGGGCCTCCTCCTGCAGACCTGTCACCCGACACCCAGGAAGCGCGCGGCCCCATCCCGGCTCCTCTTTGTTCCCCCGCTGGGCTCCGCGTTCCGGCGCCGCCTCCTCCCCCGTCGCGCTGTGGAGGTTCGGGGTGCCGCCTCGGTCCAGCCCGGGCGCCCCTCAGGTACCATCCATCCGGCCCGCTCCGAACAGGGGCCCTTTCTGCCCTGTTTCCCCTGTGGACTCCGCACGGAGCTGGGAGGCGGAGGTGCGCCCTGCCCGAAGCCGGCGCAGGTGAGTGTCTAGGGCGGGGCCGGGCGGAGCCAGTACCGGGCGAGGAAGCGAAGGTGGAGGCGGGCGCCCCGGGGCGAGCAATGCTAGACCCTGAGTTGCGGCGGGGCAAGCGGGGGCTGCTCGGCGCCGCCGGCCTTCGGGGATGACGCGGCAGTGCGGCCTCCCGGCGCCCCCGCGCCTTCCGGCGGAGGCGTCCACGCGGCTCAGCGGTCTCGGGGTCCCGGTAGAGTCTGTCCTGTGCCTGCTGTGCCGCTGGCCCCGGACGGCCGCGGGTTTTAAGTGCAGATTGTGTCTGGCGAAGTGCGTGCGGGCGTCCGCCCAAACACCTCCCCAAGGAATGGAGCGGGGGTCGCGCCGCCCTGGTGGGGTCGGGTGGAAGCGCAGCTTGGCGGCTGGCGGCGACCCTGGCCGGGAGAGGAGTTCCTGCTCTGAAAGCCGGTTTCTCCCGCCCCTTCTCTGGGCTTCCAGACCAGTGGTTGCGGCTGTTGGGGCCCCAGGCGACCCCGCCCAGTCTCTGGAGGAAAGCAGTTCTCAGACCTAAAGCTCGCCTCCGCCGCTCGGCCACCCAACCTGGTAACCTCGGAGCACGCGCCTAGACACCGTCGCCCTGTGCCTCCCCCGCCCCTGTTGGCGCCGGGGAGCACAGGGGCCCCTGATCTCTGTTCTGGAACCCACGACTGGACGGCGCGCCTCGGGCGCCTCACTGGTACGCGCATCCTAGGAATAGGCCTGTGAGGTGCCGCCGCGGAGTCTGGATCGCCCGATTCCGCCTACCCTTCCCCCAGCCCTGGCATTCATCTCTGCGCTGTGCATAGACGGCCCCGCCGGGGGCTGGGGCGCTAATACTAGCTCAGAGCGATTAGGAGCCGGGAGCCAACGATACCCTAATCAACCTCCCCCCTATCACCCCCATCGGTTAGGTGAGGACCGAGCCTCCCTGCGTTCTGCCGGGCTTCGCAAAGCTCCTGAGGATTAAAAGCCCTATTTTCCTCCTGGGGGCCAGGTGGCGGATGTCTGCGCTACGCCCCTGGTTTTCCGGCAGACTCACTGGGCTCCACCGAGTTCTCACCACCCTCGCGTCCTGCTGTGAGCCCGACCCGCATCGAGTCGTTAAGTCTCTGAGCCGAGGCTGAGCCATCCGAGAAACCTGCCCTGACCGTGGATGGAGCGTACCCAAGGAACGTGGCCCCGCGCCCAGCTCTCAGCCCCGACGCCCAGCGCATTCCCTGCGTAACTCTCGGTTGGGATCCTGGTCTCAGAGATGTTTATTTCTTTATCGCTGAGAGTTGTCCCTTCACTCCTTGACCTTACTGGGAGGCGGGGGGGGGGGGCATCTGGAGTTGGCCCTACGCAAAGAAGGAAAAAAAATCCTTACAAGTCTTACTTGTAAGAATTTCGTTTATTCCTTACCCCCCATGAGGCAGGTTAAGGGGGCCAGTGGCTTCCAGCCTAAGCCCGCCCGCTTGGAGCCACCCACCTTAATGGGGGGTGTGCTGGCGACCAGGGCCGCATGGAAAGCAGCTTTGCACTCTATCCCCTCCCCGCCCCCCACCCCAGAACTGACTGCGCAAGCTCCGTGCCCTGCGAATGTCTGAGGGCCCCGGTCTCCAGCCCTGGTTTGGGGGCATGTGATGGAGAGTGGAAGGACGGGGGCCAGGTCTGGCTTGTATGGCTCTGGGACCCCGGAGTCATGAGGACGTGGAGTGGAGCGTTCCAGGTGTCCTGGTGTGCAGGGGCCTCTGATCTCGGGGTGCCTGTGGCTCGAGTGCCCACAATGCTGCCTCCTGGGAGCTGCAGGCTCTCGGAGACGAGCAAGGGACCCGCCCTTTACCCTGAGTGCTAGAGCTGGAAGGAAACCCCCAGAGGAAAGGAGCCGCTGAGGTGTCTGAAGTTGGTGCGTGAGGACTTCTGGAGGGTGAGACTGAGCACCTGAGGAAGGGGTGGGCAGAGACCTTGGGGCACCGGCAGGCCTCCTCGCCTAGCCTGCAGGTGAGCCCTTTTGTGCTGACAGCACAAGCCCTTTTGTGCAGCTCGCTGTCGGCCTGGGTGGGAAACCAGCGTACCTTATCCTCATCTTCCCTCTCCCCGAATTGGATTTTGTGCCCTTGGGTCCCAAGGTCATGGGTGTGGAAGTTGCTTTGAGGAGTCACCTGTTTTCCCTTTAGACTTTTCAAATGAAGCTTTTGCTGCTTATGCCCTCCGGGTTCTCCACAAGCGCCATCCCCCATTTAGGGGAGGGTTGGGAGACTCTGCTTCCTTAGCGCCCCCCTTCCCAATAGCAGCGAGTTCCGCAGGGCTCTGGGAGATGACCCCAGTGAGGGCAGAGGGTGTGGCTCGAGGGCACTGCGGCAGGCACCCGCCTGCGGCATTCCGGTTAGCGCGGGTGGGGGAGGCCGGCGCAGGGGAGGAGCCTCAGCCCCGACACTAGACCCGAGGCTGGGAGGGGATTTGGGCCTGTAAGCTATCCTTAGCACGCCCTCCCAAGGCGGTTGCAAAGATGAGGAAAACATAGACCAAAGGCCTCCACAGAGATGCCAGGACTAGTTGGAAGGCGCACACCGGACCCTGGTGAGCCGTTGCTGGGGCTCTCTTCACCTGTGGTGCCTTTTATTTCTAGGGTCGGGAGAATCCATAATTACAGTTTTCTGTTCTCAGGCATCTGCCTGCTCCTAGGTTCCTGATGCCAGGCTAGTGCCCACCCTTCCCTCTCCCCAACCAATAAAATAAAGAAATGGAATTTAGAGCTCTGTTTCTTTAAGTTCCCTGGGGTGAGGTTCTCAAGCTTAGAGTGGCAGTCCCAGGAAAGAGTCCCCAGACCTTTCTCCGCTGCAGGGTATCCATCAAAATGCAGAGTTATGGGCGGGCCCTCCAATCTGCATGTCAAGAGCCCCTGGGGTTATCCTGTGGCCACACCCTGGGCCCAGAGTAACCACCTTCTCTGGGCTTGTACTCTGCTGACACTCCCACCTTCTCACTGGGAGGTATTCTATCCCTTTTACAGAATGGAGTTTAGTGGGGGAAACTGAGGCAGAATGCCAGGGAAGGATGCCCTGAGACCTTTCTGACAGAACTGGGTTGGCCTCTGGGGAGAAGGCCAGCTGGAGGATCAGAGCCCAGCAGTGGGCATGTGTAGAAGTAGACGAGGCATCCCTGGGGCTTGGGGAGGTGTAGCAGTGATTTAGGCCCCTTGGGTACCAGTGATGTGGGCAGAGTGGGCAAGGTGTCAGGAGGCAGCCTGGAGGTCACTGGGAGAAGCAGCACCAAAGGCTTCATCATTTCAGGGGCAGAAGACTCAGGCCCTCCAGGATGCTTTTCTAGCCACCTGTGCCCCTGGGCTGCAGGCTGGCCTGGAGCCGGCCAAGACTGCTGCTTCTGCAGAGTCCCCAGGCTTACAGGGCCTCAGTGCCCCAGAGACTGCCCCTCGCTCCCTCCTACTCTCCCTTCCTCCCCTGCCTTCCCCTGGGCGCCGGGCACCAGAGGCAGAGCCGCCACAGCGACCTCTCTCCAGGCAGCCGCTCTGGCAACCACTGATGCAACTTTCCCGGCCC
This sequence comes from Scalopus aquaticus, assembly GCA_004024925.1. Classification (NCBI taxonomy): domain Eukaryota; kingdom Metazoa; phylum Chordata; class Mammalia; order Eulipotyphla; family Talpidae; genus Scalopus; species Scalopus aquaticus. The sequence continues at coordinate 348,401 of PVIJ01000055.1, forward strand.
CTCCCTCCCTCGCCTCTGCTTTCCTCCGCAGTCCCTCGGAGCCGGGCAGAAGCTGCTCCCCGTGCTGGAGGGCAGCCTTGCCTCCAGTTCCCTCTTCATTGCCTCCTCGGCCAAGGGACTTTCTGCCCTCCTGTCCTGGTCCCAGGTGGGCAGCTGAGAGGCCCTGCCTGGCCAGTGCCTGGTCTGGCTGCTTTGGGATGGGAGTCCGGGAGGCTGCAGGTTTGGTTTGCTCCCTGGGGCTCTCTTTCTGCCACAGGGCAGCCTGGGGGATGGAGGATGGTGGAGGCCTCGGCTTCTTGGAGCTGGGCTGTTGGTCTCTGTGCTCAGAGGCCAGGAGAGGCACCGTGGATGTCCCTCTGGGGCCTGGCATGATGGGCCTGGCCAACTGCTTGCTCAGTTGAGCTGGATTGACTCCATCCCCCGCCTGGGCAAAGGTGGTCTGCGTGAGGGTGGAGGGACTGCTGGTGGGGACCTAAGACACCGTGACATGGACATCTTACCACCCCCCAAAGTCAGCCCTCGCCGGCCACTGTCCTCTCCTCCAAGGTCATCTTGGGTTGAGACAGGCCTGCCAACCTGGTGAAGGTGCGGGGGAGGCTGACTGAGTGGTGGGGCGAGGGAGGAGCCTCAACCTCCAGCAGCATTAGCAGCCACTGGGGGTCTGCTGGGGCAGGCGGGAGCCTGAAGGTACCTCTTCAGCGGCGGCCTGGCAGGCGTGGGGAGCGGGAGTCTCTCTGCAGGTCCCAGGCGGAGAGTGACTCCTGTTCTGTGTATGGCACTGGTAGAATTCACTGTGAACAGTCTCGGTCAGTGAATTACCGAAGGGCCATAAACAGAGCAGAGACAGATCCGCGAGTGTCTCAGGAGCACCTCACCCCTCTGGCCCAGAGTGGGCCCCAACATCGGACACTTCCGGGCTGGTGCAGGGATGCCAAAGAGCCCTCCAGCTGTCTGTGGAGGGCCAGCACCACCACCATCTGCTTGGCCGATTTTGGCACTAGCACATTTTTGCTTGTGTCTCTCCGCTCCGAGCAATCATGTGCAGTGCCAATATGGGAAAAGCGGGACGCTGCAGCCGCCGTCACCTCCCCTGCTTCTGGTGCCTGCGCCTCTGCCTCCCTGGCCCATCTGGCTCAGCTGCTGTGAGGGCCCCAGCCCCGTGGGCAGCCAGATCGCCTTACACTGCCTGGGGCCACAGCGGAGCTGGAAGCCCCGCAATCTGAGCTGGGCCAGCAGATGGGGCCGCCCGCAGCAGTGGAGGGGGGTCGCCATCTGTAGGGCCAGCCTGGGTGATGCCGCGGGTCAGAAAGGCCCGGTTTGGCTCCCAGCACACCCTTGGGGTGAGACCTTGGCTAGCAGTACAGGGCCTGGCCTGCTGCTGCCCGAACTGTGGGAAGCAGCTCCTGGCAGCAGGGATATCCTCAAGGTCAGACTGGGGGTCCCCAGGGCAGAGCCTGCCAAGGAATGGGGCATCTGTAGACAGCACCGAGAGGCGGGAATTTGGTGGGCTTGGAATTAGGGTATGTGGTTCAGACCCTGCCCCTGGAGGTTTCCGGAGCAAGAGTCAGTGGTCCTCTTCAAACACCATTCTGAAATGTGGACCCCTGGATTTGAACTTTGGCTTCCCAGTCAGGTGACACTGTATATGTCATCTCCTTGATCCCCCCCCCAAGGCCCTGTGGGGTGTAGAATATTTTAGTCATCTTACAGACAGGAAAACTGGGCACCTGAGAAGTCTGGCCCTAAAGTTGGTCAGCGGTAGAGCCAGGCCCTGCGACCGTGCAGTCACCGGTCACAGCTTGTGGGGTCATCTTCACTAGTGGGCTTTGGGCTGTGGGAGGCCACCATGGGCCTGGAGGCATCTCTGCCCCCGAGCGGACAGGCCTGGGTGTCCGGGGATGCCGAGGTTGAGCTGGACTGGAAAGACTGAACCTAGGCAGGGATTGCCAGGGCCAGCCCTGGTGACCAGTGGGCAACGAGGTCAGCTGACTGACCTGGGCTCCTGGCCACACCTCCCAGGAGCTGTCAGCCTTAAGCCCCTGATGGGCCTGGCCTGGGACAGCCTCGGCCTGACTTAGCGTCTGTGCTAGGAGCTGTTTCGCTCTGTGAGTCGGGAGTGGTGGGAAGTGGCTGAGGCTGGTCGGTCGGAGGATGAAGGGGCCGAGGCCCCTGGGCCCAGGGGCTGCTTTGGATGGCTCAGCTCATTTCTTTCTGCCTGTTCCTTGTGCCAAGCAGGGAGAAGCCCCGGAACCTGTCCTGGGTGTGGGGAGTGTCCCTATGTGGAAGCTCTTTCAAGCCCTGCAAAAAAGCAGCTGTTTGCTTTTTCTGGATTGGCTCACTCCAGCACTAAAATGGCCGACCTACCCGGCACTTTCCTCCAGGGCTGTGATGCAGGTCTGAGGGGAGAAAGGAGTCCACGGGCAGGACTGGGAGAAACTCCCAGCGGGAGGAGGAGGCGGAGACAGGGACCCAGCAAGGGGCTGGAAGTCCCCTGGGAATGACGGTTTCTAGAGTGTCCCTGGAACTCGGTTCTTCTGTTCCTTCTTGCCTGGCAGGGAAGGGGGCCCCTCCAGCCTGAGGACAGAGCGGCTTCCCCTCAGACCCTGGGTGGGCTGCAGCTGGGCACCACTTCTTCCTGTGGCTTTGCTTCTGCTCCTCACACCTGCCCAGGTGGGTGCCTTTGCTGAGCAACTGAGCAGCTGCCAGTTGGGGGTGTAGAGGAGCCAGTTCTGTGCCTCCCTGCCAGCCTTTTGATCCAGCTGCCTGTGGGGAGGCAGCTTCAGTGCTCCCTGGGAAGACCTCAGGCCTGAACTGGTTTCCAAATGCCAGAATTTCTTTTTCCCAGACCGGGTCCCACTGAAGGGCCGTGACGGCCCAGGCTGGGCCCCTGCGGCGGCCGCCCTCCCCAGAGGTGGATTCCCTGCAGTGAGGGTGGGAGAAGGTGCTCCTTGGCCTCTGCACCCCTGCCAGACTTTGTGCCTGTAAAACGGAGCCTGGACCTTCTTTTGCATGTGGGTGGGGCGGGGGAGAGAAGGGAAAAAGGCTTTACCTGCCCCACAGGCACCCCTCCGCTTTGGAGATGGCTAATCCCCCGAGCCCAGTGCCCCGCAGGAATTCTTCCAGGCCGAGGAGTCGGTGCTGCCCCAGCTGAAAGCATTTCTTGCCGGAGTGGGAAGGGGGAAGTTCTCTGGGAAGCACTTTGCTCTGATTTTTGGTGTCTTTGAAGAGCAGCCTCTGGGGGGGCTGCCTTCCCCAAGCTGGGCCCCTTACTTGTCTGAAGCTTCTGGAGATGGCTGTGGCCTGGAGGGGCTGTGTGAAGTGGATTTTCCAGCCTCCCCGCCCCTCCCCCACCATCCATTTGCTTCAGCCCCAGCCATTATCCTGTCCCTGCCCGGCTGGGCGGCCTCAGTTCTGCTGGGCGAAATGTGATCCGGCTCCATTGATCGGGAGGCGGCAGGGGGCTGTGCGGCTGCCAGTGAACCGGGAGGCGAGATGGCTTCCCTCTGGGCGACACCCACCAGCCTTGCCCAGGGAAGTGGGGAGGAGGGCCTCCCTCCCCCGCACACACTCCATGGGGGGCTGGAGGAGTTTCCTGGCCAAATTGCTGCCTCCCCCGACAAATTCCAGAGCCCAAGATTCCAATTCCTGCTGGTGCCCTCAAACAGACCTGTCCACCCCGCAGCCTCAGCTCGCTGGGTCCTGCAGCTTCACAGGCTGGCTAATATCCACCTCTCCAGGCAAAGGAGCCTCTCCTGCCTCCCACTGCCCAGCAGCTGGCCGTTGCCACCCACCCCAGCCAGATCTGCCCTGGGCCAGCTGAGCCAGCTCTGCCTCCATCTCTGCTCTTCCCAGCCCCACTTCCTGCCGGCCTTACGCTCCGTGGACCTCTGGTAGAGCCTCACCTGTGGGGTGGGGCCAGCCTCAGGAGGCTGGAGATGGGCCCACTGACATTTGGTCTTCCTGCTTTTGAAGTGGATGGAGACATGAGGTGACTTCAGGGGCCCTGACCAGACCTTAGGAAAGCACCTGATTGTAGGGGGTACAGGGGTGGGGGTTGGGGGGTAGGGGACAGGTAGGGAGGATACTGACCTGGGGTAAGTTACCTGCAGAGAGAGCACTTTGGGAAATCCGATGGCAGCCAACCTCCCAAAGGTGCGCGGATGGGCAAGGCGCTAGGGGTCTGTGCAGAGCTGTGTGGGCGGGGTATTGAGCTGGTTTTACTTGGCCCATTTCTGCCATGGACTGGCCAAGTGATGGCAGTGGGTGCAGAGACCCCCTGGGCCCGTCCTGGCCTTAGTCCACTCTCCTCTTGGGAGAGGCCACAGCGGGTGAGGGGTTTGCCTCTTTGGGGCTTTATGGGGGAGGGTTATGTGTCCATCTTCCTTTCCCTGGGTGGGTGGGCAGGTGAGCTTTAGGTTCTGAGCCCTGGGCTCAGATGATGCTCAGTAAAATGCCAAGCAGAACCTAGGCAGGGGACTCCTGGGTTTGGAGGTGCACCCCTAGCCCCAGAACCCCTTGTGTGGGCCGTGCAGGGACTGGGGGGGGGCTGGGTCGCCAACAGGAAGAAGGGTGTAGGGGACCTTGTCTAGCCGCGGGGAGGGCCCCTCCTGCTAACCGGCACTGTCTCTTCCTCAGGTGGCCGCTGCCTCCCAGCTCCCAGGTCCCCAGCCACGCCGCTTGCCTCCCGCTGTTTTTGGCAATGGTAGAACTCACACTGGTGAGGTAATGGGATCCGGTGGTTCTAGACTTGCCAACTACGGCGCGAGCGCTCAGCAGACATCGCCACGGTCAGCCGTCAGAGGAGGTCCACGCTGTGTCAGGATCTGCTGCTTCTCTGGGGGGGGCGGAAGGGGCGCTAGGCCCAGGCCACCGGGCAGTGGCAGAGGCGGGTGCAGCTGGAAGTGACACTCAGTGTTTCCCTGCACCCCCCTGAGGTCACAGGTCTCGCAAGTCAGCTGGGAAACCTCCCCAGGCCCCGCCCCCCAGGAGCTACCAAGAGGGGGTGAGGTGCAGCCTGAGTTGAATCCACTCCTGGGAGGTTTCGGGGTGGTTGGGAAGGAGGGAGCACCGGGAGCGAGTGGCCTCTCAGCTCCCTGGGCCCTGGGCTGCTCTCGCTGCCTCTCTATTCAGGGTGGGGCTGCCCAGGTGGCTTTGGGAGGGCTGGACCCCCGAGGGGAGTTCAGCTCCCCTGTGAGTACTGGCCGGGAGGATGAGGGGAGCGGCTGACCGTCCACCACGGGCACCCAGTAATCTTGCTGAGGCAGCAAGGGACAGATGGGACACAGCCCCCAGGGATGACGAGGGCATGTTCAAGTTCTTTGAAAAATATAGGACTTCCCCTGTGCATCTCCCCCTTGTACCTGCCCCCCGGGATGGGTGGCTGATGTGCAGAGCCTGGGAACAAGGCCGCTCCTACCTTCTGGGCCCAGGGATTGCAGGGGAAGCTCCTTGAGAGAGTCCAGAGGGTCAGGGACCAGTTTGGGTCAGGACGGGTGGAAGCAGGGTGGACAGCCCAAAGGCCTTTCCCTGCTCCCCAACCAGGGGTCTGGCCAGCCCTCCCTTTGCAGGGAGGTCCCATACTCTGTAGCTCTAGCACCTGCCAGTCAACCTGATTTCTCCAGCCTGTACCCACTCCCGCCCTCGGATGGTCAGTGGTTCCAGCGCTGCCTGAACCCACCCGACTTGCGATCTTTCAGGGAAAGATGGGCTGAATGAGGAAGGTTGGGTGGGAGGAAGCAGGCTGGAGGGGTGTCCCTCAGAAGAGGGCATCTGAGCCTGATGGAAAAAACCAGGGAACTCTCCTCCAAGCTGCTATTACTTTTAAAAACCCGATACATTAGTGACAGGCACAAGGAGGGTGTGGGCTTATTCCTTGTCGCCAGGCATTTATTATGCTCCAGCTGCATAAGAGGCACTGTGCATGCATGGGCTAGAACTGGGGACAGGCAGCCCGAGGAAGGGAAGTGCTCGGCTGGCACATGGGGTGGGGTATCCCAGAGGGAGGACAAAAGAAAAGGAGCGTGTGGGCGAGAGGTAGGCTCCCCGAGGGCCTGGTGGGCTGGAAGGGACAGGTCAGGGCAGCAGGGTGGAGAAAGATGGTGGGGGGAGACCAGGAGCACAGGTCCCTGGGGGTCGAGTGTTCATCTGCACGCAGAGCCAGTGGGGCTGGACTGGGGAAGCACCTCGAAGTACCTGGAAGGTGAGAGGGGCCTGCACCCCTCTAGGACCTGATAGGACTGTGTTCTTAAGCCTGTGAACATCCAGAGGGTGCCGCCGCAGGTGTGAGGGGCGCGTCCATGTCACGTGATCACTGAGCCTGGTGCCCCAGTTACATTCAGCTCCCCCACTTCCAACCCCTGCTCTTGCCTGGCTCCTCTGCCCTGGGCCAGTCAATTTGGAGCCTGGGGGGCAGACAGGAATGTGGTAATTCTGGGGCCCTGGTGGGGGGTTGAAGAAAAATCTTTAACAGATTTAGTCATGGTAGACGCTACTGATCTTTGAGCACTTACTAGAGCTGTATTTTCAGGATCAATTAATCCTCCAGCCGTGGCCAAAGGGGATTAGGATGAGGAAGCACCTTGACCCAGCAGAGGAGCAGTGAAGCCAAACCCCGGCCATCTGCCTCCGCAGGCTTAGAGGCTGCCGCGCTGCTCTGAAGGCAGTTGGCTGGGGGCAGCGGCCAGTGGGCCTCACTCCTCCAGGGTGACCCCTAAAGCTCCTGCAGGGGCTCCTGCCCTTCCCTGGGAACCCCGCATGCTGGGGGGACCAGGCTGCGGCTGGTGGAGAGGCAGACAGGTGGGGAGGAAGGTTCAGGTGTTATCACCACCTTGGGGCTCCAGGTTCTGGTCCCTGTCCCACTCTGCGAATCTGGCCCTGGCGCCCTTTCCACCCCACGCACCCCCTTTAAACACAAGGACCTGGCCTGCCACAGTCTGCCCTTCTCCAGGCCCCTATACAGGCCCACAGGTGTCTTGCCCTCTCACCTTTGTCCTGCTTCCCTACTCAGCCTTGGATCTGAGGTCTGGCAGCAGCCCCCAACTACTGGGGGGCGCTTCTGCCTAGACACAGCCTCACTCAGCAGCACCTGCTAGCGGGTTGGTTTCCCTGTGGGCTGAGTGCTGTTGGGGTTCAGGCCGGATCTCTTTCCTGTCCTGGTGCCCGGCATGAATGGAATCTGACAGGGTTCCAGCTTCCTATATTCAGTGTGACCTTGGGTGCCCTGAGTCTCAGCACCCCACAAGTGAGGGGATCCTGAAGGCGCAGCTAGCCCCTTCCCCTCTGACCTTAGGGGAGGCGCTGCCCTGGGGTCGGGCCCTGAGGGCTGTGGCCCATGGGCTTCCAGGTCGGCAGCGTGAGGGGCACAGGCAAGGACCAGCGTCCCCGTGATGCTCCTCACAGAGCAGCCGGGATGCAGGAAGAAGTCAGGGCAGTGAGCTGAGCGAGGTTCCTGCTGGTTGCTCACGGCAAAGGGCTGGGCTTGCTGGGGGAGGCGCTTCAGCGAGTGTAGCCCCGACCGGTCCCTGGCAGAGTTCAGCTGGGAAGGTGGGGCAGGCACGACACAACCCCAATGGGCAGTGTGAGGGGCGGGAGAGGAAGGGCTTTGCGTGAGGGCAGCAGCTAGTGCAGCCTCAGGAGAGGGGGGTGGGCAGCAGTGGGCTCCGGGAAGGGGCCCAGCAGAGCCAAGTGATGGGCAGCAGAGTCGAGGAGAGATGCGGGTGCAGCGACCTGGACACTCCCGGAAGTGCCAAGGGGTGATCCCGTCCCCACCAGCTGCTGGCCATCAGTATGTGGCCGCCATAGCAGCGATGGCAATGGGGGGCCTGTTCTGCTCCCCTTCGGACACGGCAGTATGTGGAGATACTTGATTATCGCAGGTGTGGGAGGGGTGCTACCAGCATTGAGGGGGTGGATGCCAGGGGTGCTGCTCAACAGTAGGAAATGCACAGAACAGCACCCCCAAATGCAGAGCGACATGACCCAGAACGTCCATAGTCAGGAGAAACCCGGAGGGATGGCAGGGTCACACAGCAAGCTGACAGTGGAGGAGAAGTGTACAGTAAAGCTTTTAAAGAAAATCAGTTGTACGAGGGCCAGACAAGAGGGGGCCAGACCGACTAGTGTGAAGGAGGAAGGGCCAGGGCCTTTGGTGGCCACGTGGCCAGCTGTGGGGGGGCTGCACGGGCCCGGGTGGGGAGCAGCCACGTCTGCGTGGCCAGGGCAGTAATCTCTGGAGTCCACTGCTACTCAGTCACGTATTTCAAGAGGTATTTTAAAATAGTGTTTGGACCCAGCTTTTTTGTTTTCTCTGGGAGAGAAATTCAATAATCTAGTCCATTTCGTTGCTGGAGAAGCTAACCCATCTCCAGGAGAAGTCGGAACTGGAGACTTTACCTTTGAAAAGGCCTGGGTGGGAACATGCAGCCTTCTTCCAAGTGTGGGCCAGTTCTCTGTGACTCCAGGAGCGATGGCGAGTCTGCAAGTCTCACACAGCTTCCTAATCGGTGGGTGGCGCGTGACTTAAGAAGGGTACTCACGGCCTCTCTGGAGGTGCTCCCCCAAGGAGTGTGGTGCTGAGGTGGGATGGCAGCCTGGGGGGTGGGGCAGTGCCTCTGCCGTGTCAGTTTACGCTCAGGTTGCTTCTGCACCCCTGTGGGGTCTCTTGCATCGCCCTGAACTCCCAGCTGTGCTCTCAGCGTGAGCGCACTTACCTAACCGCCTGCAGAAACACAGCACGCGCACGCGCCGTGGCGATGAGGAAACTACAGATGAAAACGGGGAGTTCGCGCTCACCGTGGGCGTGTTTCTCAGTCGGCACACTGGGAAGGCAGTCACTGCAGTGGTGGGACGGCTGGGCCCTGGGGTTTTGTTGGTGGGTCTGTTCCTTCTGAGGGTTCTTGAAGCTTTTTCCTAAGTGTTGGCCCAAGCACGATTTGAACCTTCCAGACATGAGCTGGCTCCACTGAGTTTCTCAGGGGCAGGCCTTGGGGATGGCAGTGGAGGCGGCACTGAAGGCTCCTTTCCAGTCAGGACTTCACGCCCAGCTCCCCCAAGACACCCCCGAAGGATCTGTTATGTGTATTCCCCTCCCTCCCTCCCCCCACCCTACCGTGGCATCCTTCTCCCCCTTGAGACACCCCCCGCCCCCAGTCTCTACTTTCAGCCACCAGCCTTCTCTTGCCTCCCTCAGTTCTTCTGGGGCAGGGGGGATGGGGGGGGCTGGGAGCCACAAGTCTTTAGAACCAGAACAGGCTAGACAACTTCCGATGGAGGTTTCGGGGTAGGTGAGGCAGGTAGAGGCGCCCCACGTGTGGAAATAGAACCCTTGGTTGCCACTGACTGACCCCCAAGTCTGAGATGTCTTTTTTATGGAGCCAAAGGCGTGAGAGTTGGAAGTGGCCAGTGGCACTTCGGGGGGTTGGAACATAAAGTGGTGCTCTTCTCTGCAGCCCCTGCCTTCCCCTCCAGGCTGACTCTTCTGGTTCCTTGATGACACTTCAGGTGAATTCCAGTTTTATAAATACGGTCCATCACCAAGTCCAGTCTCCTTTAAGCTTCAATCTTGGACTCGAGTTCAACTTGACCCTCTTCCAGGGCAAGACAGGACCCAGTGTTTGAGGTACGTTTATAGTCTGGCTTGTAGAGAGCCCCCTCTTTCCTCTTGGTCTAGATCCTTTAACATCTAGGGATGGAGGGGGGCAGGCAGGCATGGAGGATGAGAAATAGCCAAGCCCTACCTCAAGACCCAGTAACCCCCTCCTAGTTTCCCGCAGGTCTTCCAGGGACAGACCAGAGGGGCGGTTGCTGGAGCAGCAGGGCTGGTTTCCAGCCTCTTGGGAAGTCCTGGTGGAGGTCAGTGGCTGCTATGGTGGGCAGTTCGCTAGAAAATACGGCAGGGGTTCGCATGTGGGGGAGAACGGTCCTCAGCTGTGGTTCTTGGTGGCCAACACCAGGCATGGGAAGCCCCACCCCACCTGCTGATCCTGCCATTTCAGACGGCCCCCCAGTGGACAGCTGCTCTCCAGATTGCTATCTCCCCTCCCTTCTGTTACTGACCTGTAAATAAACACTTCAATGATGTATCTGGCCCTCCTAGAATACCTTCAAAATTGAAGTGTTTTAAAATGGAAGTCAAGGATTTAAGGAAATAAATCAAAGCTATTGCTACAAAAATGTTGCAGAAGATGCTGACAGTAACTTGGGAGTTCCTTAAGCTTTTTTTTTTTTTTAAAGCACTTAATGCTTTTGAGTAACTTGTGACTTGTTTCTTCTAAACAGCAACCTCTTTGCCAAGAGCAGAGCGAAGTGCAAGTTTTATCCTATCACCGAGGCCTCTCCCAGCGAACATGTGATCTTGATCCTCCCTATTCTCTTATTCCCTTGTTTCAAATTATTCGGGGGACGTGCTATTGTATCTTAATAAAGTTGTTTAAAAAAACCCTTGAGGTTATTGGGGGATGGCGGGAGTGGCTAACGTACCGCGGCTGGTTACCCCCATGGGCCCCTAATTTGCTCTGACCTTCACAGACCCAGTGAAGGTAGAGGAAGGCGGGGCAGTTGGGGAAGCCGTTAGGATCCAGCCTGACTACCAGAGCTTGGGTGGAAATGAGACCCACATCCAGGTAGGCCCACGCCCCTGCTGCTGCTTTACCTGGGGCCGTCCACACGTGGTCTTGGACAGCACCTCCTGACCTGAGTCTGCTGTTTCTGACGGGGAAGGTTTTGAGGCCCGCTAGGTAGTCATGGAGGGCCTGAGGCCTGGGTCCCGCTGGCCAAGACGCTGAGGCCGGGCTCAGGGCCAGGAGGCTCAGCCTGGTGCAGGAGGCTGCATGCGGCTACTCTCTGTCAAACAGGAAAGAAACACTTGACTCAGCTACTTCTGGGAAGTCACCCGGGCCACCACTTTGTTGGTGACAGGACCCTCCTGTTCACTGTCTGTGGAGATTAACGAGTGTTTTGTACAAATGAGAACCTGGAGATCCAGAGTAAAGAATCCTATTATGTGATGAGTCTCCCTTAACTTTTCACTTGTGAATTTAAAAAAACGTTACTGGCTTTAACCAAAAAGGATATCTTTATGGCCGTTTTCTGCAATGATTTTTTAAATTATGGGAAATTTTGGAATTAAAGATTGATTTCTTTGGCTTAAACGTTGCTCTCTATAAATACAAATTTCAGTTTTTGAAAATGTGGGTGGTAGTTAGAAGTCTGGGTGCAATGCCACCAGCCAGGGGGGCCTGGGTCTCTCTATGCCTTGAGGCTGGACCCCTCATGGCCTAAGTGAGGGGTGATGGCTAATGTACCTCCCACACAAGGGAACAGGGAGGCTAAGAGACAGGCTAGGCCCAACTGAAGACCACAGTCCAACTGCTTTGACTTGGCCCCTTATCCAGAGCTGCTTGGGGTTTAACGTTAAGTGATCTCTGGTGATTGTTAGGACCTGGTGCTTCTCAAGACAGCACAACGTAACTGCTGACGCCCAGAATGTGTTCTGGCACCAGCCTCCTTACTACCCTTCAAGCCTCGGAAGAATCTCACTCTCGGGGCCAGACTTTCCTGAGGAATAAAAATTAACATTTTCCCATCAAGGCATTTAGCATTAACAAATGTTTCCAAATGTGGAGTAAGGACGTGTGGGGATGGATGTTTCAAGTTCTCCGAACTTTCTGATTGAGGGAGGAACCACCGGAAAACTTAAGGCCCCTCATCTGATGAGATTATGGTGTGCCAGCCACGTCAGTCCGTGTGTGCTTGAGCATGCACACGCGAGTGAGAGAGAGGTGAAAAGGCCCAGCCACCCGGAGGCTGCTCTGGGTGTGGCACGCACTGGGCAGATCATGGCATAATCCTATGACCATTCAGAAGACACTGACCAGTGGAGAGGCTGCCCGTGGGCGCAGGACTTACCTGGAGGTTACTTTAACGCAAGGCACCTGAGGCACAGCTTGCTGTCGCTGGCCCCGAGTGGTGGCACAGGAGTGGATCTTCTGGAGACAGAGAGGTCCGTTGCTTCCCAGTGCTGCATCTCCCTTGGGAAGCTGCCGACTCTTGCTCTCCCAACAGGGTTGGGGTGAGTGTCAGGAGCAAGGTGTAAAGCGGACTGCACGGTGCCGGCGCAGAGCGGTCACTTACTGACTGGTAGTTGCATCCATTTCTTAATGGCCAGATAAATTCAGAGGCAATTTGAGTTGAAGCCCAGTTAATTTAAACTTCAACAATTTTATTTATAAGTGCATAAAATTTCAGGGGACAGTTTCTAGCTTTTTCTTCCAAATATTAAGCTACTTTGAAAAAACCTTATGCGCTCACACCTCCCACTTTCATCCATTTCAGATCACAAGAGACGTGTGGTGAGCAGTCCTTCAGGCACAGCTCCGGGGACCAGCCTGCCCAGGTCTGTATATCAGCTCTGCTTCTTACGAGCAGTCTGGACCTGGCCGACTTATTTAACTTAATCTCTGTATGCCTCCGTTTGCTCACCTACAGAGTGGAGCTATAATACTGCGCAAAGACTGAATAGGTTAACACACAGGCAAGTACACGCTGAGGTGATCGTGGGCACCCTATAGATACAATTGCAGACGAGCCACAGTCCTCATAAACAAGAGCCAAGGAAGCCTCAGGATAGGGCGAGGGATCTAGACCTGACCTTATTTTCCAAGACGGCTTTGGGTAACTCTCTGGCTCTAGGGGGTCCCTGGTTCCCTCTTTGCAGATGAATGTTAACTCTGCTCCATCCCATTTACACCCTCCCACCTCAAGTTCTTTGCAAAATTACACTCCAGGATGTCAAATGTTTGCTAACAGCCCAGTTTTTACAGAAGGCAGAAACTCCAACTCTCAGCTCCAGCAGCGCCGGTTGTGATGACAAAACCTACATCTGCTGCCCTTTCAGTCCAGTCCTCAAGTTGTGTCTCCCGCTCTGTGCGACTTCCTCCTCTCTGTGCTGCCTCCACCATCCTGAGGTCATCTCCAAGAGCTGCACCTGGCGCCAGCAGACCGCGAGGCCAGGTGGGAACGCAGTGATGGGCCTGACCGGCGTTTGAGCCCCAGCTGTGCTGAGGCCACAGGCATGGGTTAATGACCCAGTGGCCCATAGTCTGCTGACATGGAGGTGAGAGGGATCCCATCACCCCACAAAGTCTCTGCTCCAAATAATCGTCGGTTTCCTCCCTGACAGCTTTGGTGCTGACACCAAAAGAACCCGCTGTGGGGCCCGCCCATGTCCAAATGCTCCCAGCTAGGGTTGCGGGGCCATTACTGAGGGGCAAAGGGAGTGGCTGCAAACAGGGATGAAGGTGAATGCAGGAGCAGGTTCAGTTCCACAGAAGCAGCAGCTGGAAGTGACCTCTTCTCGGGTCTTGGTGTGAACAGGCAGCCTGGGCTTTTCTTAGAACGGCAACCCTGTCCCCTCCTCCCAACCCTGCCCTTCTGGTTCTCCTTGGCGCCTTCATTTGAGTTCACATAAATCCACGAGTCACCAGCATCGCCAACAGGTCTTCTCAGGAGTAGGACTGAAAGCCAAGAATTCGAACTATCCTGGTCCCTCGGCTTCTACAGCACCAGATCGCTGTCTGCAGCCCGAGGCTAATGAACTTCTTAATGCAAAGGACCCTTAAGGATACAATGAGATAATGCAACTCATTCTGCCACAGTTCCCTGTCCAGTTGTCACCTTACCACCTTGGGCTGTGGGTTGTATGAATGAATTCTCCTCTCACCCTGTTTCTCATGGCGACCCACCTGCTTTATGCACCTGGCTGTGGCAGGCAGTGAAGCGAAAACATTCAGGACAGCTCTGGTCAGAGGTGAATTTCATCTTGTCTGTGGAGTATGTAAAGAATTTTCGGTTTGTTGAAATTTGGAGGTTCATACACAAACCTAGACTCTCCAGCTTCTCTGGAAAATTCTGAAGGTGGGGTTCCATGGACCAGACTTCTGCATGCTCCATGCTCTGCTACTGACAACCTGCTGGATCTCCGGAGAGGCTGCCCTCCCCGGACAGCTGCGCCTGCCTGCCGAGACGTCACTTCCCTGACATGTGAATTGCTTCCATTTCACTAGCAGATTTTAACGACCTGGTCCCTGCGGGCAACAAAGTTAGCTTCTCTTGTTGGTGACTTGTGGTAATGATGGAAGCGAAGGTCTCCATCATCTTCCTCAGATCCACCAAAGGTTTTCAGAACGTGCTTGTTGAAAAGGCAGCATCTGGGTCTTGCCAGGTAAAGAGAGGTACTGCCTAGCGCTTTGAAGAGATGCCCCCCCCAATAAGATGCTCTGCAAAAACCAGCTGTCCCATGTGTGGCCTACGGCAATGAGGGTTGGCTGACTTGGCTGCCATTGATCTTTCTCTGGTCCCTCCTCTCTGCTGACGACAGGCAAGGGGTGGAGGAGGGCGGCGCTGGCTTTACTGAGCCACTGAAAGTGAGCTTCAGGAGCATCACTCGCCTTGATGCTCACTCTGGGCCTTTCCCATTCAGAGTTCCTGACCATGACTGCCAGGTAGCTGCCCCAAATGTCCAACAGCAAAAAAGACGGCGGGAGGGTGCAGGAGGTATGGTTCCAGGCTGAGGCACAGAGTGGGTACAGGCATGGAGTTGCAGACCCACTGGGGGTTCAGGAAGGGCCTGGGGCTGTGGCAGGAGGCGCAGCTACAAAGGAGGCAATTGGCACCTCAGAATAGAGTCCAGGGAGGGAAGGGCCTGGGCCTGTCTAGCAGGATGACCCACGGCAGTACCGCCTGCGACTGATGCGGCAGAGCTGCTCTGGCGATGGGAGCAGGAGGCTGAACTCTGGCCTAGCCTCTCCCTACCTGGCCCCACGGTGACAGGAGCAGTTTCCAAGGCCACTGAGCACACGCACCTTTTACAAAGCAGAACGAGCAAACCCAAAGGAAAGTTCCTAAAAGGACCAGTGCTCCTATAGAGATGAACAGTTCCACTTCCTGTTGCCACATTTTTAACTATTTATTGAATGAGGCAGTAATAGACAGAATGGAAAACAACACAGAATCCATGCTCTGCTACTGGGGTTTTGCTTTTTTTCTTCTTCTTGGCAACTTCTCAAACTATTAGGAGGTTATTTCACCACAAAAAAACACGGACTTTAAAGTCCCTGGACAGCTTCACAATGATGATAAAAAAATTTTTTTTAAAAAACAACAAATTGTAGAACTAGGACTGTTTATATGTAAATCTCCCTTCCCTCCCCCCCCATTACGTACAGAAAAAAAAACATACAAAGAACATTGGAGAGTTTTATATAAAACAAGCAAATACAAGAATCTGAAACTTTTCTCAAAAGCTGAGCAAGACATGAAGAATCTTTTAATGTCGCATTAAAAAAACACATTAAATACGCTATCACACACAGGGGACCCGGGAGGAGGGAGGAAGAGTTGTCCCTGTATTCAAGGAGCAGAGATTTGGCCTGTCCAAAAGTCAGGTGAATGTGGCCACTGGAGACCCAGGGCTCCAGGCTGAGCAGTCGCAGGGCGGGTTGCTGCAAACACCATCCCGACCGATCAGTGCCGTGGGGAGGAGGCTGTTCCAGGCCCGGCCAAATGGGATGTACCTGGGCAAACTGCAGAGGCCCTTCATAAACAGGGTCTGATCCAGGGGTGCAGAATACCTTCAGTTCCTTTCTTTTCTAACACCTCCGTGGTGGCGGCCAACCTTCCTCCAGCCAGGTGCCCCTTTCTGTGCCAATCTCTGCTGCTAAGCTACAGGAAGTTATAGGAAAGGAGAAAATCACTCCCATTGGTGTACCCTGGCCTTAAGAGCTCTCTCCCTCCTTCCTTTCCCCTACCGACCCCTCCCACCCCTTCCCATTCTCTCGCCCCCCCCCACTCATCCACAAGCACACTCAACGCGCACACACTCCTTGAACCCTTAATACTTCTGTTACCTTCAGTTCATATACATGACTGTTTCAGGACTGACTTTAAAACCAAAGCAACATTTTAATAGTCAGGAGATCAAGAAGGTTTCCTGGGAAGGGGAGGAGGAGGAGGCTGGGGGAAACCCTCTTGTCAGCCCAGCCTGGAGCTTTGAAGACATTCACCTGTATGTGGCAAGGTCAGCATCTGGGCCAGCCCGAGGAGCGGCTCAGCTGCTGGACCCAGAGGCCATTGGACCTTGCAAGCACAATTTCTGGACCCCACCCCGTTCTGGAACCTCCTTAGGTGAGTCCAGCAGGGAGACTTCTGGGTGGCCACTGGGAGGCAGCTTTGGTGAAGGGCATGGTAACCTCCGCCTGAGTTTGTCAGTAGCTCAACGCATGACCCTGGTATGAACAAAAACCGGGTGACTGTGTCTGGCCAC
This sequence comes from Scalopus aquaticus, assembly GCA_004024925.1. Taxonomy (NCBI): domain Eukaryota; kingdom Metazoa; phylum Chordata; class Mammalia; order Eulipotyphla; family Talpidae; genus Scalopus; species Scalopus aquaticus. Next base: position 364,719 of record PVIJ01000055.1, read on the forward strand.
GTACCCTACACCCACTAAACTGGGTGAATTATTTTTTTCCACAGCTCACCTTGATTTCATAAAGATAATTCCATGCGGGTTTCATATATATATATATATACACATATATATATACACATATATATATACTTTATATATATGTAAATGTGTATATCCATATGTACACATATACATATATTCACACGCACACATACACACAGGTAAGTATACACACGTTTCCGCAGAAAGTCCTGCCACAATTTGGCTTTTTCGGGACAGTGAAATTGACAACGTAGTATCTCATTCCACCAATCCCAGAAAATCAAGAGTGGTGCTTTAAAAAATGCAATTCCAAAATCTGCTGCCTTTCTTCCTTTTAAAAAAAAAAGGTTAACAAAACTCTTCTTCCAAAGTCAAGAGACTTAATTCCATTTGATTGCACCTCTGCAAACGTGTAAAAAATCTTGAAGTAGACTAGAAAACGACGCCACGATATGGTCGCGCGTCACTGTTCCAAGGTCACCACCTCCACAGCCTGGCCGTCCACGGTGACCGTGCTGTCCGATATCCTGGTGGTCACAGGGGCCATGGCCACCTGCACCGGCCCGTTGCCCTGGGCGAGGCTGGTCACCACAGTCTGGTACATGCTCACGGGGATCTGGACCAGTCCTGGGAAGACAAAGGGGAGATGGTCGGTGGGGCTGGGGCCCGGCCCGGATGCTGGCGGGACAGGGCGGTAGCTCCGGCCCTGCAGGGTATCACTGCCTTCCGCCCCAGGTAATCGCACACCCGCTGTCCAGGCAAACACCTCCCCCTTTTCTCACCACATTTGAATTCTCTGAAACAGACTGCAAGGAAAGAAACTGTAGAAATGGCTCCAGGGCAGGCCTCCCGCACAAGAGCTGACCCTGCTTGCCTCCAAATTTCTGCCTATGCTTAAGTTTTCTCAGTTTGGAAAAAACTTCCTCATATCACTCTGCCTTCTGGCCACCACCCCTCCTTTCAGAGGAGGGGTGTTTGTTTGTTTATTTTCAGATTTATTTTATTATGCATACAAGAACGGGGGTCAAGGCCAGGGGTATGGAGGGGGTGTGTGTGTGAGAGGAGTCACCGGAGACAGAGTGGGGAGCAGGACAGGCCAGACAGGAGAGCTCTGCTGCCCATGTGGGTCAGCTCCCTGGCCGGCAGCTTGACAGCGCTGAGACCCCTGTGCCACCAGGAGGACCCAGTTTATTTTTCAAAAACTTAGAGTGTAGATTACACAACTAGTAAAAACTTAAAAAAAAAATACCAAACATTTTGGGGCTAACTCTAAAACACCCAACTACCTCCTAGTATCACTATTATTTCACAGTAGGAAGGGTAGTTTAGTAGAAAGGAAAAAAATATGTAATCTCAGAAAGGGCAGTCCTTTCAAGAAAGTAAAGCCGATACATCCATATGGCCTATTTTTAAAAGAATTTCTACTTAAATAAGTCAAAATAAATGCACGTGTCAATCTTCCTAAAACTGAAATTATAATGAAGGGTGAAAAATGATCAAAGTGGGGAATGTCAACAAATTTTTTAAAAATGCAAAGCACATGCAAAGTGGAGCTGCAACTCCTATATCCACAGCGAGCTCAGGAAGTGGGTGCCACGCCACGAGAGAGGGGACGAGGTCCCAAACAGGCAGTGCCAAGCCTGGCACCCAGACACATGGATCTTTGCTGACAGTACGTGGGGGTTCACTCTACTCTATGGAGAAACAGAAGCGGAGAGGCCCAAGAAAAGTCCTACAGTGGTATCTGGTGGGTGGGGACAATGAACAATCTGGTGTGCTGTCCGGCACTTCAAGGTCTAAGTCACCCCACTCTACCAACACACCTGATGATCCGTGTTTCAGCATCTCTCTCTCAAAGACCACAGAGGTGGCAGAGACAACATGGGAGAAGAAAACTAAAACAGGGCCTCCCTGGCAGTGCAAGGTGTTAAGTCTCAGACTATGAAGCTGTTGTAGCCACTGCAGCACAAGTTCAGTACCCGGCCAGGGAGCTTCCCACACGGCAGGAGACCTCTCCTGTCTTGCCTGCTGCTCTCCTTAGCAGTGTACTTCAGTAGACCCGCCTGTTCTGCTCCCCGCTCTGTCTCTGGTGAATCCTGTCATCACCCCCGTCTCTCTGGCTTACACCCCAGCTGTTGTATGCATAAATAAATACATCTTAAAAAAAAAAAGGAAACTAAAACAAATACCTCAAAACTCTAATATCTTCAGAGAGATTTGTATTATAAAAATGCAATGTTTTTATTTTAAAACATGAGGAAAAATTAAAAAATAAAAAATCCAACAGACGAAATATATCCTGAAGATGAGAAGATGAAGTCAAGGAAATCTTCCAGAGGGCAGAAAAGATTAAAAAATGGAAAGCAGGAGATAATATTAGACTTAAGAGGTCCAACCTCTTAAAAATTCCAAAGAGAACAGAACAGAAAGTAGGAAATTATCAGACACATTGTAAGAAACTTCTATAACTGAAAAACAGATTTCAGAGTGAATAGGTCCATTAGATGCCTAGCACAACAGATGAAAAAGACCCAGGCACTGGTACACCTCCGGTAGATGCCAGGGGTAAAGCAAAGATCCTAAACGACTCCAGAAAGGGGACAAAAAAAAGTCACAAAGAAATGGAACTTTGCAAAAGTCAGTCTGGAAGCTAGAAGATGATGGAGCACTATCTTCAAATGTCAGAGAAGATGTGTGCAGCCTAGAATTCCATACCATGCCCATGAGATGTAACCCCTATCATTAAAAGTGGGGGCAGAAAAAGTCATCTTCAGACCTGTAAGCTCTAAAAACTGGCCACCCATGCAGGCTTTCTCAGGAAATTCTGAAGGATGTACTCCTCAGAAACGAGAGGGAAACTAAGAAAGAAATGGCCAAAGGATGTAGACAGAGACTAATGGTGAGGGCTCTGGGGCAGGATGAGGGCTGTGTAGCAAGTCTGAGAGGAAAGAGAGGGAACACGGCAAGACCACATAGGAGAGAGTACTGAGAGGGGGTTTCCAGAATGGAGCAGAACTGGTGATTACTACTTAAAAAGTAGAAGGAAAAAAAAAGGTGAGTACTAAGCATAATAATTATAATATACTCATCTTTGCAGTGAGCAGTTTTTATGTGGTTATAATGATATAAACATAGAAACTGAGTTATCAAAAAAGTGCGATAATGTCTCAAGAAATAATGGTATAAGACTATTATTTAGAGCACTGAAGATACATATCAGAAAAAAGAGCCTCTGGGGTACAGTCTTTTTTTTTTCTTTTTAAAGGTCTCTTAGCCCTTTTTGACATTTAAATTCATATGTTACTTTGATGAAAATAAAAATTAATTTTAAAATGAGATATTTTATCAGAATACTTTAATGCAAAAAGACAAATATAAAATGTTCATTTTCAGTGGTAAAAATTGTATCTAATTGTTTTCATTGCTTCCATTCTCTTCTGGTCAAAACAGGCAGTTAATGTGAAGTAACCCATAACAGCCAGGGGCAAAGCCAGGTCACCCACGTTATCTTCCAAAGAGCCCTCATGCTGGCAAAGGGCAACCAACACCTACACAAAGGTCAGCTTCACAGCACTGCTCTTGCTTCTGGGATGGGGTCAGCTCCCCAAAGCTCCAAACTTGAGGAACAAGCCTCTCACTCTATGAATACAGTGACTTCTGTTAGGAGGGAGGGTCTTCCTAAGTGTGAGGAGCCATCCCAGTTAGGGGTAAGGTGGAGAAAACCCAAAGAATTGTGAGAGTTAAATTTCTTTTACCGTGGTTTATGATGTGTTTGGGATTGTGATGTGGGTCCACGCCCAACAGTGTTGTTAAAACAGTTTTTAAGTATCATGAAAGATTTGCCCCAGAGTAAAAATGGAGAAAGGTTCAAATGCAAAATACACATTGGCTAATACTACTATAACCAGAATATGAACTTATCTTTTACGAATCTTTAGTGGTTTGGCCCATGGGATAGAAAGTCCAAATCTCTTTGCAGGTATTTAAAGCCTTCACATCAGCCCATCTCTCAGTTCAGCTTGGTGGTCCACGAATTCCCACCCACTTTACACTGAAGCCGGGCAAACTGTATAATTGAGGTTCTACACACACGTGAGCACACACGAGACAGCTTGGAATGACTGTCCTCAGTTTCTTTCTTTTAGGGGTTCCTATTCTTCCTTCGATAGTCAGTTCCAGTCTCCCCTCTGTCTCAGAGTCTCTCTTCTCAGGATCCCACAGCACTTTGCACTGGCCCCCATGGAGACAATAGTCATATCCATTTATCACTGTTTGCTTTATCGCCAAAGAAATTGTGAATTTCGTAAGGGACAGATGGAGTTACCATCTTGAAGCCCCCAGCAATCAGCTCAGTAAGTGTTTTCTATGCTTATGAATGAAACCTGCCTTATGAGATTTAACAGGAGTCCCTCCTAGGGACTGACTGAGGGGGTGAAGCTTAGGAATGACGAGTCTGTTTCAGAATGGGAGCTCCCTGGCCAGAAAGAGCAGTTGAAACACTACTACAGGACTCCAGCACGATTCAGGGCTCAACATGACAGAACCTTTTTTAAAGATTTCATCTTTTGTACTTCACCTCACAATTAGAGGAGGAGTCAACTTGGCCTCTACAACTGGGAGATGAAATCACTCCCACACAAAGCTGTCTCAATAGTGAATACCTGGTGACATGTCTGAGAAGCATTTCAAAGGGAGAAACTCCATATACAGGGTCATTTCCTAAGCGCAAATGCCTTGAAATTCCAATTCCATTATTTTCTACATGCCGTTTTAGTCTACCTCCACCTTAATAAATGCATTACCATTGAGGGGATTTTAGAAACACACACACACACACACACACACACACACACACACACACACACACAGAGCCATTCTGACACTGGATTAAATTAAATCGTCTCAGTGTCTCTGACCTAGCAGCCTTTACGTCCATGGCAAGGGAAAGGGGGAGGGGACTGGAGGTTTGGAGACCCAGCACGTCCTACGCCGGGCTGGTTGCCCTTGGAAGAGAGATGATTAAATGCTGAGGTGCGGTAATCAGGCTAGGACTGTCTCCTGCATCTGCTCAGCCTGTCCCTGATTAGCCCTAATCTAGGAGGCGTATGTTAATCTAAGCTTGTATTCTGGGTCATTTCAATTGATTAAGCAAAAGGAAGCCCTTCAAATTTTACTTTAAGGGCTTGGCATTGTTTTTTGTTTTTCAGAGCGACCCTGCATAAATTCTAGTAATAAGACTCTCTTGGCATTCATAGGCACTTTTCAAAGCCCTCTCACACCCACTGCACAACATGTGATTTCTGCTAAGACCCTGGAGAAGTAGGCAGGGGAGGTGTTCTTTCTTTTCACTAATGACAGAACCAAAGATAAGTAAAGCCAAAGTTTTAGTGCCCTATTCTCAACCCAGGCTTTCGAAGCTATAAGAAATTTTAGAGTTAATTCATTTTAAGAAATCCAGTCCCCTTTCTTTTTCTTTAAACTCAAAAGTAAACAGATAAAAAGTTTCCTTATAAAATAAGTAAATATGGACTGAGGGTGATTTTTTTCCCTCAAGATGGCTGATGTCAGTAAAGCAGTCACTCAAGTTCTTATCTGGAGTCTTCCATGCACCAGATGCTTTTACCATAGAGACTATGGTAAGATGTCAAAGATGACTCAAGATCATAAGATGCTGGCACAAGGACTTCCTCTGCCAAACAGCAGTAGACCAAACTCCCTGAAGGACTGCTGGCTCCAGGGTCACAAGACTCTAGAAAAGACAATGAGCCCAGACCCTGCTCTATGTTTCTAACAGTTGGGTATCATTTTTGAGCCCAATCTTCTCCCACCTCAAAAAGCAGCAATTACATCCTTCCAAAAGCTCAGGCCAAACTCCATGAAGCTAAGACATCTCTGTCCGCATATGTAATAACAGAGCAGCAAATCTGCCAGCTCTCCCTCCAAATATCAATCCAGAGTTGAACCACTTCTCCTGCTACTTGCCTCTTACCTAGACTGCCTTGTAGCCTCCTTTGTGACTGTCCTGCTTGAGCCTCTGCCCCACTCTAGTCCATTCTCCTCCACAGAGCAGCCTGAGGGATCTTATAAAACGGCACATAAAGTGAACAACAGGGGATCCTATCTGAGAAATCAAGATCCATAGGCTGGGTTGGGCTCTGGACATAACTGGCATTTTCCCTACCCAACAGCCTTCCCCCCCCTTCTTAGTCAAGTGCCCTCTGGGAGAGACACACAGTGATACTGACCTCTGAGATGGCCTGACTGCTTGAAGGACCCTAAGAACACGAGTTCTTGAGTGGCTTGTTCCTCCATCAGGTCCATCACTCCCCTTTTAGGAGAATCTATATTTTAACAGGGACTTAATTTTTAAAAATAGGTAACACAGAGGAAAAAGTAAAAAAGCTACAAAAAGGTTATAATACAGTAGAACAAGGTAAATCTCACCTGTTCTCAGAGGTAACTACTGTGGCCAGTTTCTTGGATGATCCACAGTTCACCTAAGGCCAAGCACTTGATGACTTGCATGTGAATGTCTATGTATTTTCCTCACTCAAGCCAAGAAACTAGCCATACTCTCTGCACCATGCTTTTTTCGAGAGCTTTTATTACAAGTACAAAGAATGCTGCTTAATTTTTTTAGTGGCTGCAGAGTACACCATTTGTATGGAATTACTTGCTTTGGATTGACCTGTGCTAATGATTGATACCTTAGGTTTCCAATCTTTTGCTGTTATGCCAATTATATATGCAATTTCTCATAAGTGCAAGAATAAAAACATAAGGGATATGATTTCCAAGTAAGAGAATATTTATGTTTAAATTTAACAGGTCTAGTAATGGGGAATGCTTAAATATTCCTCTCCTCCCAACTCCTTTCAAGACTCAAAACTATCTCTAGTAGTGGGATTTAAGATCAAAGCATTATAAGTGAGAGTGGAATAAACTTTTGGACAAAGGTTCACCTTTGAGCCTTTCAAATATTATACGGGTGGTAGATAATGCCCTCTACCCATAAGTCTGCCTTGTCTTCTAGTATAAGTGACTATTTACTCACAATAAGGGCCTTTGCTTTGTTCTCTACATAAAGAACACAGGCCACAAAGGTTTACAGTGGTCTGTCTCTGATGATAGCACCAGGGGAGGCTTTGTGGTAGACCATGGGCGCCAATGAGAGTGACTTTAAAGGTCAGGGTCAGAGCCTTGCACTCTCTGTGGATTTATCATTCATGAGCTGATCTACTCTACTCTTGATACTCTCCTGAGGTAATGAGTTTCATCATGACCTATGTAATGGAACACATATCCACACACCAACACACCATGAATGTGTACAAATACAATTGATTTACTTAGGAAAATCTATTTTTCCCAAGACTAACTTCTAGTATTCTGAGGTCTGATGAGTAAGTCTGCATATCGCAGTAACCTTGAGATACTGTGAGTCGGCGGCCATTCCATCCTACTCTCACACACTCTGAGTAGCTCTCTACTAAAGAAAAAACGTCCAAATAGTTAATGGAGATGGGATTACATCAGCTATTCTCACAGTACCCCTTCATCACAACCTATCGTCCCCTTGGTGGCCCCTAATCACCACGGACATTGGCTCAGGCACGGCCCTGTTTAGAGCTACTCCCTGCTACGCCAAGGCCCAGGTCTTTCATAGACCTCCCCCAGACAGATCGGCCTCTTTTCTCCTTCCTGCGATTTCACTGTCTATGCCACTCATTTGGCACCTTCTCTGTGCTAACCTCTGTGAAGCAGGAGTTTTTCTTGGTATAAATCACTTACTTAAGGCCTCCCTGGTGCGCAGTGGTTAAGCGCTGAGCTGTGGAGCTGTCGGCAGCGGCAGCGGGGATGCAAGTTTGACGCCCCGCTTGGGAGATTCCCACATGGCGCAGCAGACCTCTCCTGCCTCGCCCGCTGCTCCCCTCAGCAGTGTGTTTCCATTGATCTGCCTGTGCTGCTCCCCACTCTGTCTCTGGTGAACCCTCTCGCCGCCCCACACCGCTGGCCTGTACCCCAGCTTGTATGCGTAAATAAAGAAATCTTAAAAAAAAAAATCACTTACTTAAGATTGTTGGCAGACCCATGTCTTTAAATCTGAGCAACTTGAACAAAGATGTTCAATAACTGAATATGACAATTGATCAGGTTCTTCATGATTTTTAGCGACTTGATGAAGCCATGACCTCTGCAGTTCAGCGAGTCTTGAAGCCTTTTACTCTGCTGCCAAGTGAAGTAGGATTTTTCTCCACAACCACACTCTAAAGGTAGTGCAGCCAAATGCTGTATGGTAGTTCAGGTACATTTTATGGGAGGGTAATAAAATAGGCTGTTTTGATTTCACTGAGGGCCTCCCGGTCAGAAAGACCTCCACGTGAACTCTGGCTCTGCCACTTAATGGCCTGTAAGGCTCACTTTCCTCGTATATAAAAAGGTAATTACTAACCTCACTGTATAGTCCAGAACTAGATGTGCCAACCTAGGTAAAGTCTGGCACAGTGCCTGGCACACAGTAGGTATACACTAAATGTCAACTGCTTTTCGAAGATGACTTTCAAAGAGAGGTTTGATGAAGTCTGGTTGGGGTCCCGGCTGTTAGACTAAAGGTCTCAGGAAATAGAGAGGAAAGCAGAGACTGCACAGATCTCCTTTCAGCAGTGATTTGCTCCTGCCAGGAAGCACAGCATTTGCCAAAGACCTTCAAAGATGTACAGATTAGAGAGAAAAGCCATGAAATCAGGGCAGATGGACGGGCGGCAGCTTCCTTTCTAAATTACAGCGATGGTCACAAGTAGCACTGAAACTGCACCAGGGCATGTATGAAATAGCTGCCAATTCAGTAGACTGGTCAATAATCCAGGCTAAACAATCAATATTAAGAATGCTAACTACATGATTAGGAACAGTGTAATGCCACCATTCTGATTAATTTTTAACCCCTTAAGAAACTAGTAACACTAGTTTCTTGAGCCCACTAGTGGAGCGCAGAGCTGCAGGCCTGGTCAGGGCCACCCCGACCACAGACTGCCCTCCCCTCCCCCATCCCACAAGATAGAGCGGGACAGACAGCCTGGGGAAGAATGGGCCTTTCATTTGCCCTCACAATCTGGGGAACCTTTGGGAATTGTTGTTTGTGGTAACTGAATCTTTCAGCCGAAAAGCCTTCCAAGTTGGTCATGGAAATATCTTTAGTTGAGAAAAATATTGATGGTTGTGAGAGAAAAAGAGCTAAATAAATAATCATCAAATAAACACAAAGTTGGTGGAAGAAATACACTTTTTAAAACCCAAAAGAAAAATTTACAGTGTAAAGTCTTCTGTAGTTGATGCACATGGAATATACATCAGGAAAATTCTGGCTTAAATGGGGGAACCAGAAGACTGTGACTGGAAATGGTTGTATTACCTAGGTAACTTCTGCAATTCTTAGAGCCATGAAGGATATCTAGAGGTGTTTCTAGGGATGACAAGCTAGAGGGAAGTCCTTTAAAAATTTTCATTTGCAGGCCTGGAAAATTTTACAGAAGTGACTGATGTCTGTCTAAGGCAAGTCATTACTGTATAAAGAAAGACAGGTATGGAATGGAGTGGTCTAGACACAGGAGAACACGAAAAAAAATCAAGCAAAGAAGCTAGTTCAGGAGGCAGGCAGCAGATAAAGAGGCTGCGAATAACAAACAAGGACCAGATGGAAAGAGGACAGGCATGGGGCAAGAAAGGACGGTCATGAAAAGAATGTCAATAGCAGATGCAAAGGCGCTCCAGGTAACCCTCATGAGAGGAAGACAAGGGGAAAACAGAGAAAAAGCATCTCTGTTATAGTAGATGCTTCTGGGACATTTAATCTTCCTTTTCTGTGTTTTTTAAGTCCGTGGCTTTTGGGTGCATTTGTGGGATTTATGGATTAAAATATGTATTACATCTGGCAAATACTGAATATTCTCCTGAGGCCAGCAGCAATCTCACGGGTGACTTGGTTAGCAGGTACTTCTCAGCATCCAAGTGTTTTCTCCTTTTGCTAGACAATCTCAAGGCTCTCTTGGAAAACAACTTTCTAAAATGACTCTCAAAGCACTGACTATCTGGGGAGGACAGTGTTACTGTATCTTTTGCCTGATTTTGCAGATCAGTAGATCTTGCTTCTCTTGCTCCCTATGCCATAAGCCATACAGTACCATTGAATTCATCTTTACTTTATTAATAAATGCATTTCAGTACATATTTTGAAGGCATGATTTCACTATTTTCTTTTGAAATTACTGGAGCGCTCAGGAACATTAATAAAATCAGGGTTTTGTGCTTCAGAGTTCAGAACACCAGGGTTTTACTATCCTGGCAATTCAATTCCCACTGTGGGGGCTGAACAAGCTGACTCCAAGGCCTACTGATCTGACCAAGAGGACTTTAAACTGAAAATGGCAGGAGAGTTAAGTGTCCAATCAGAGTTCGTGGAAAATGCATGGGCGAGAAAGACATGCGATCTAACTGCACAGAGGAGGAGAGAAGGTGCTTAGCATAGCTCCAGAAGAAATCACTGGGGAATGGGTAGAACAACACTTAAGGTCTTCAAAGTCTACACTCCAGTGGATAGGGAATGGGCAGTGTATAAAATGTAGATTTTTTTTAAAACAGAAAGTGGAACTGAAATTAAATAGGAAGTGTGGACAGAAACATTAGGAGAAAGGCACCAAGTTGTCTAAGAGTCTGTAAAAGTTGATGAGTAGAAATGAATATGAGGCCCAACTGGGAGAGACGCAGTAAGGAACAGAGATTTATTTATTTTCCTAATATTTTCAAATTTTTATTGCAGAAAATTTCAAAAAGGAGAGACTGTTAGGACTCTTCTATGTGAACAGGGATAAATTGAGGCAAAGAAGTTTCCAAATATGTTCTGATTTTTTTTTTTAGCCCCTCACTTAGCACAGTCTATAGAGTGACATCCATAAGACAAATTTTCCAGTGCATCTAATGGACAGAATTAATTTTGCTTTAGACAGTGAGACAGGTGAAGGCAGCAGACTGGAAAGTGGAAGTAAACTGACAGTTAAGGGGGTTCATAATCACAGAAATCTATCTCAATAAACTTCGTTTTGATAAAAATATTTATGCTGCCTTGCCTATCTGACTGTATTTAGCATAGCCAAACTGTTAATTCTTTATAAAAGAATTCCAGCTAATAAAGGCAGAAGGAATAGCACTAGAGAAATCGCCATTTTGTATCTCAGTGAAATAATAGATCTATACAAAATCTTCAGTTGCTACCAATGCCAAGAGGCGATGAGGACTACAGAGAGGAACCACATCATTCTCCCAGGAGGCAGAGCCTGGAAGGGCAGCCTCTCGGTTGCTCTAACCTACAGCTGCTTCCATCTTGCTAGAGATGAACCCCCAATGGCATTTTCAGTCAGCACCACTAGCAATGGGTACAGTCTGCCATCCAAAGGCCTGACAATAACACAGAATTTGATAAAAAGCCAGGCAACACGGGCCACCAGGCCATGTCGCAGAGGGACAGCTGCAGAAAGACTGCCCCCGCATGGTGGTGCCTGGTACGCAGCCTCTGGGCCATCCACTATGGAGGGTTTCATTAAGTCCCTTGGTGAAGGCACCAGCATGCTGAATGCTGACAATGAGGCTGTTTATAAAAAATCTCATACTCTGCTTAGTTGAGCTGAAGGGAGCATAGGTCATTACCCACCACTCCTCTAAACTGGAATCTGTGATGTGCTTTCCCTGTAGCAGACACTTTCCTAATTATGTCTTCCTTAGCTAGTATGAAAACAAATTTGTATTCCTTAAGCACCCACCGGGGAGGGGCGGAGGAGATGGCCAGGGCTTATGCTGGCTTCCTTAAAGAAACTGCCCAAGGATTTAATATGTGTCGTGAGTAATCACTATGACAGACAAGCTGTACGTGGCAACTAATAGTTGACTCTATTTACATTTATAAAACTGACAAGTCACCTCTGTATCAGAGTTGCCATGAGAATAAGTAATATTGCATTTATAAGATTTAAGATTTTGAGAAAAAATAAAACACTACTTAAATTTGAGGAAGTACTGTCATTTCTTACAGATTTTCACCCAGGCGTCAAAACAGCCCCGGAGTAGCTATCGGGACAGCCAAGTGGGGGAAGCAAGTCACGGTCCTGCCGTTCATCCCCAGAGTGGCCGAGAACGGCAGGTGCCACCAGCCCAGCGTTCTACCGCAGGAGAGTCCACAATCCATGTTGCGCACAAAAGGAACAATTCACATCCATGCTCTTAGCCCTGGAGATTTCACATGCCCCCGTGTTAGTCAGAAGCTCCACTGAAGGAGAAAGGACCTCTCCTAACCAGAGGGCTATGAAAACTTAAGGAAGAGAAGGCCAGGGAACAGGTTAGCTGAAAGTGGGCATTTCTAAAATTAAAGCCCTTTCTCATGGTTACAATTCTTTCTTTCTTTTTTTTATTTGCAAGGGGTAGGCAGGACATGGGAAAAGAACATGAGATTCCTGGAGGAAAATTACTTTTTAAAAGTGAAAATAAAGATCACAGTTTCAGTAACACGGCTAGAAGGAATTGTTCCAAAAACACCCAAGTACATTTCCTTTTCTTCTTTCAATAAGCTGAAACAGACACTCCAAGGTTCACTTAGGCAGTCAAGCTGTTTCAGGTTAGGCAATCCCTGCGAGGGTGCCGTCCAGGGGAACGCACTGTGAAGACGGACATGCTCTAACTGTACGCTGGCCAGTACGGTGGCTACGGAGCATGGGCAGTGTAGCTACCGAATGTTTACTTCTGATTTTAATTAAGTTTAAACAGCCAGATTGCAGCTCTACAACCTTTCAGTGCTTCCAGTGAGCCAACTCTACACCACAAATATGCTCCAGTAGCACACACACTGTAGAACATGATTAAGAGTTGCCTTTGTTTAGAGGGAAACTCAATCTGAAATTAGATGCGCTGCATTCACCCAAAATATATTTTCCTGGCATTTCCCTTATATTACAGGTTTTTTCCTTTGCTGCCCTATTCCATCAACTTATTTTAATGCCCCCAGGTCCCTAGGTGAGAAACTTTATCAGCACTTTAGCACAATACAGGGTAGCTGTACATTCTATGCTACCGGCAATAAGGAGAGGCTGGGCTGGGCAAAGTCAGAAGAACTGCTGGGCGCCTCTCTCGGAGCCAATCTGATAGCAGGGTCTTTGTAGTCTCACTGAGCGTGTCTCAGTTTCCATATTTAGACCCCTTCTGTGATTCTCCGATCCAACTGCTAGTCTTACAAAGGGAAAGATGTTTTTATTAATTTTACTTCAAAAACCCCATTTAGGCTCTGAAAATCTCTAAATTGGGGCCTTTCTAATAATGAAGATTTGGTGTAATTATAATGTCACAGGCAATTGTGCTGCCAGAGAAAAACCAATATGTCTCCGTGCTGGGCCTCTGCTCTCGGTTTGACCAACAGGAGGAGAAAAGAGGCTTTGTCAGGAGCAGATGTGCAGTGGGAGGCCTGGGAAAGGAGATCTGCTGGATGAAGCAGGTGCCACTTAGACATTCACTTCACTGACTCCAACCACAACCTCCCCCTTCATTTGATATCCTGCTCTTGGAGGAGGATCGGGAGAGAGCATCACACAAAGAGGAAGCACGTTTATCCTGTTCAGATTACTGCTCTGCCAGGCGCTGCTCCCGGGTTCTGCACATTTGCTCTTTATTAAGCAAATGGTAGAGCTGGGAGTGAATCCCTGTATTTACACAGGTAACCTGAGAGCCAGAGGGCCCCAAACCATACTGGCTGCGATGTGCAAGCTATTAGAGTTAATAACAGTGTGCTGACATTCCTTCAAAACCCTAATGGAAGCATAAATAAAAAAGAGGGAAGTCCCCTTTACCCAAGAACCTTACAAAATTTATTCTGTATAAATTTTTCTTGTTATGATATTTTGGTTCGTGTGTGAACAGTGATTAATTCCCTTTTTACATACTCAATTAAAACCCACCTTTTAATCCGTGTATTTAATGGGAATGACTCCAATTAAACTTGTCCAATTATGGCTCTGGACTTGGTATGCCAAAGGAAAAATAAAATCCCCTTACAGAATATTACCTGCAATGATAGGCACCAAGATTCTGTCTTGGTTACAAGGAGCTGGAATCATCTAAGACCAGAGTCTGTCTTTCGAATATAAAGACTCAGAAAGATCTGGGGACCTAAAGGGAAGGAGAATGAGATAACGAAACATGTAACTTGGCCTTGAGAACACTGGAGATGGAGAGGAGACCACAGTCAGTGGTGTTCACCTGCCGAATGGCAGGTACCTTCTAGGGAATCTCTGCCCTGAAGCCCTGACTTCAGTCTTTTGCCCCGAATGTGCCTGGCTCACGAGTTTCCCCAGGCTGCGAACACCCGACACAGACCACGGAAGTTAGAGAGGATGAGGCTTGACAGCATGTGCCAATTCCACCTGGGGCCCTGAGGTGCCAACTCTGGCTATATTCCGCTTTCAACATGGGAAACATCTAAAAGGTACTTCTGAAGGACACAGCCACGGCTCAAATGACTACAGAAAAATAGAGACCAATATACAGTGGCCTAGCATTTCATTGCAAAGGACCTCTTATTTCTGCAATCTTTAAGTCCTCAAGTGGTTAGCTGAGGCTAGGTTAACAATTCTCGGTGTACACATGAAGAATGCCTGAGTCCACCCCCACTTGTAATGATATAGGGGAGATGATGCACCAGCTGGTCTTGTAGACTCTACAAGTAAGAACAGGATTTGAACTCACAATGACACGTCTAAGAGGCAGGCCCACTCCTGAGGGGATTTGGAGGTTGGCATCTTTGCAGGAGACAAACAAAGGCACCAAAGAACCCTGACAACTGAAAACCCCCTGCCATGGGGCTCTGTCTGATGAGTGACAGGAGAGGTCTGATAATCCGGAGAGCTGAAACTCAGAGGTGAGCGCCCCAGCACGCCTTCCATCAGTGACAGAGGTTCTCTGAAGCAGAGATTCTCAGTGTGAGAGCCACTCGCTCCATATTACTAGACCAGACCCTAAGAATGTGTCTTGGAAGTGCTCAGAGTGAACCTTCTGAAGATGCCTTCCCTTCCCACTGAGTTAAGTGCTCACTAGCAATAATGGTTAAGTTATCGCATGCTCACAATGCCCCAGGTACTGAAGAAAGTGGGACTAAATTTTCTCTGCTGCTCCTAAAATTAGATCTCTCTGGGTAGGGGAGATGGGGGAGCTATTCTGGAAGAAGGCACTTAGGACCTCAAGGGTTGTTATGAGGGCGTAAGTGGGAGAAAAAGCTTCAGTAGTAGGAAAGGGCTGGGACTGTAAACCCCGTTGTGTATTCTAGAACTGAGCACCCCTTTACACATCTCCATGTTCCCATTGACAAGAAACTGTCCCGTTTTATTGTAAAATCTAGAGTTAGTTTCATTTAGCCTTGTGACCTCCTGGGCTCTGGACAGTTCATCTTTTGAGGGTCACTATATATCCATTAGAGCACCTGGCCTGAAGATAGCTGTAGCCAAGATCTGAGCTTAAGAGGCTTCTAATAGAAATGTGAAAGTGGCCTGGGTCACGAATGGACTAGGAAGTGGGTCTAGGTGACTGCACTCCAGCTCTGAATCCTGTCTCAGGTGTTCCTGCTCACGAATCTGCAGGGCACAAAAATGGACCAGCTCTTCTTGCAACTCTCCTGCCCAGGTGTTTTTGGGTATGGGTTACTGTAGTGAGATAGCTGCTTTATTTATTTGTTTGTTTGTTTATTCACAAAGCCATGCTGTTGAGCCCAGGCTTATGAAGGATATGTGCTGTCCTCCTCTGTGCAGAGAGGCACAGCTGGAACAAACGCAGCCTTGAGATCAGCACTGTCCAACAGGACTTTCTGCAAGGATGGAAATGTTCTGTACCTGCATGGGCCACCACAGTAGCCACTTGCTACATGTGACTATTTAAATGTGAATAAATAAAAATTTAAAAATTCGGTACCTCAGGCCACACATGGCTATTGAGTACTTGAATGTGACTAGTGTGACTGACGAAATAAATGAATTTTATTTAAAAAATTTTTAAAGCTCTTATAAATTTTATTTCATTTAATCATAGTTTTATGAAGTAGTATTGGTATCCTCAACTTTAGATTTAATTTTAATTAACTTGCATTTAAATTCAAATAGGTACACATAGCCAGTAGCTGGTCTACTGGATTAGAGCTTAGTGTTTGATACTGTTTGTTTATTTGCCTCTGTTAAGCTTTATCACTACACTGACTTCTAAAGTAATTGAAATATAGCGGTGACCATTCCTTAAAACAACCCTGCAAAAGTACACATCAACAGCTTAATCTGATGATTAATAAAGGTGATTTTCACTTGTTTTATACCTTCTTCACTTCCTAAGTTGGGTAGGTTGAGGAAAGAAGGGAGCCCACATGAGGCAGTAGAAAGTACTGGAAGTGGGTCTCCCTGGTGGTACAACGGGTTAGGTCTCAGCCTATGAAGCTATCCACAGCCACTGCAGCGTGAGTTCAATCCCCGGCCAGGGAGATTCCCACATGGCACAGCTGACCTCTCCTGCCTCGCCCGCTGCTCCCCTCAGCAGTGTATTTCAGTAGATCCCCCTGTTCTGCTCCCCACTTTGTCTCTGGTGAATCCTCTTACCACCCCACACCTCTGGCCTGCACCCCAGTTTTTGTATGCATAAAGAAATAAATCTTTAAAAAAAAAAAGAAAGTACTGGAAGAGAACAAGAGTATATTATAATTTTCAAATCTGCTAATAGTTTAGAACTTAATTATTCCTTACTCAATAGAAAAGAGTAAGTATGTGATAGAGGTGCTAGCTATCACCACAAAGGTAGTCACACTATAATGTATATCAAATTAACAAGCTACAGACCTTAAATTTACACAATACCCCACACACATATATTTTAATAAAAAAGAAAATGACCCTGAGCCAGACCCAGCTTTAGCTGCCCCTTCAAAACAAGGCTCATGGGTTCTACCCCACCCACCTCACTGGGGGAAGGTGGAATGATTCCGGCATGTTTGCTTAGTCAGCTGCCAGGGGGTAGTGGTGGTAACAACTGCAGTAGGAATAGTAATGAAAAAGAAAAGGAAAGAATGGAGAAAAAAGGAAAAAAGATTATGATCCTAAATATTATTCTCAATGCTTAGAGCCTGAAAGCAAACAACAGAACAAAAGGGACAGTTATTTTCCTGGTATGACATTTACCAACATCTTCCCCATCTTAAAAGCTACTGCACTTAAAATGGGGAAAACCCTGTCTGTAAAGAAAGTGTGTTGCCCAGAGTGAGTCACAGAGCTGTCCACACTACTGCAATTGTGGGCAGTGTCAGCCACTTCAGGTCTACCCCTCAGTAGGAAAAAAGCCATTTACTTCACAGGAGGATAGTCTTAAAACCCACAGCTCCCAAAGGCGCTACTCTTTGGGGACTTTCAGACAGTAGTTTTGCAGCCTGGGACTCAAGGCTCACCCAACACACTGCTTGGGGCCACCACTTGTTGAACTCCCCATTTTTGGATTAAAGGTACAAATAGTATCACAGCATCAAAGTGCATAACAACCCTTTTAGAACTATTATGATTTACAGTGAATGAAAATGAGCTCTTATAATAAACACATTTATTTTTAAGCTTTTTAATACTGAGGCAAAAAATGGTTCAGTGCACAATGGAACAGTTTATTAGTACCTTTTGGGAAGAGCAACACTGACATAGTTCTAAATTGATTTCTCTATCTCCACGACTCTTGGGGACAAGTGCATATACTAAAAGTGTGGCAAGAATAAGGAAAAAGGGAGAATGAAAGATCTACTTTACAGTATACCAGACAAGTACTGGCATTTTATCTCTTGTTTTTATTTATTATTTAGCTCTTATTTTTAAAAAGATTTGGAACAGGAGAACATGCAGTAAATAATAATGGATGATGGTGGTGATGATGATGACAAAAAAACAGTGATAAGTAGTGACCCTTCACAGTAGACGCTAAAATACAATGTAGTAGTTGAGATCTGAAAAAAGATTAGGGCATTGGGAGTAACAAAGGCCATACTAACTAAGTGCCCTAGCTCAAGGGGAGTGATATGACTGAAAATAATGCAGGAGAAGTTAGAAATGTCAACTTACAATCAAGATTCCTTTAGTTTCCTCCATTCAAGGTTATAGAAAGGGCATCTGAACCACCAATGCACATGGGTGCTTTGGTGGTGGGTACACAGTGGTGAGAACACCTGCGGGGGAATGGATCCTATACTCTCAAAATACAGTGATACAAACCAAGATTACTTTAATAAAATTAAGAAAACAAACAAAATTTCAATAATAAAAGAAGTAAAGAAAGGGCTTCTGATCTACTCCCATTTTACAGTATTCACCTCTGAAGCACAAATCCTTCCACTGACCAAGGGAAGCAATTGGATTTGTACTAAAGACAAGAAAGCAGAGTCTGTAGACAACTTAATGTAACTGAGGGAATGATGGAGATGAAATCGACGCTGACAGCTAATAATATCCTATTTACAACAGATCTATGTGCCACACTATTATTTTAATACTCACAACTGCCTTATGAACATGAAACTATTATTGTTCTACTTTTATAGTTAAGGCTTGAAGAGGTTCATTTCCTTGCCCAAGGTTACAGAGCTTGGGAGTGGTGCACCTTTTAGAGCATCCAGTTAGGTCTGCAGGTCCTTCCCATCACCATGCCCTCCTTTTTCTCTCAGCACTATACACCAGATACTCACAAAGTTAAATGACCCCAGCCACCATTTTCTAAGACAGAGGCTCTTAATTTGGGGGGGAGGGGAGATTTGAGGGGAGCGGTGGCGTGGTGGGTGAGGGAGTTAGGATGGAGTGGAAATGGACAGCAGGAGATGTCTCTGATCTATTCACATATTTGACCAAAGCTATGAATCTCAGAAAACAAAAACTTTTGTATACAATTTCTCAGGGTCCATAGACTCAGGTTAAGGATGCCCTGATGTTCATATAATTACATGTAAAGTAAGTTTTTATAGAAAAATTAAGACACATATGTTGCCTCCTTTGGGCCCAGGTGGGTTTAACATCTTTATGATCTGTACAGAACAGTCCTTTGGGCTCTCCTGGCTCACGTGGGAGGCCTTGCGGAAGAGCAATGGTGTCCCAGTCTCTCGTGTAAGGACTCCACTGGAATCTAAAAATTGATTTAGTTTGATTTGGCAGTCAGATTGGGTAGTACAACAAACACTTGTTTTACTGTGCAGCAAGACTGAACTGGGCCTTTTAGTTTAGGGCATTTTATGTTGATAAGTCTTTAGGGGGGACCTCTGCAGCAGAACTATTGCTAGGGTCAAGCCAGAACAAAGGATATAGTACACTGAAGAGAAATGAGAACGCTGTTCTTACTGTGAGTATAATCTGAATGCCTTGTAATCAGTTTTAATTTTTAAACAGACCCGACCCTCTAATCCATTTCCCTTCATCAGGGTATGAAGAAGGTAGCTGGCCCCGGATCTCAAGCAGGACAGCACAGGTAGCAGATGATCTCTAGGTGCTGGACAATGAAGATGCACTTTCCAGTGTCTCTGGGGGAAAGCTAATTATGGGCTGGAGGCCAAGGGGAAGGGCACAGTTAGGAGCAGGGGCAGCACATTCAGCAGCCAACTTGCGCTAGGCAGAAATGCATACCTCCGTTAGCCCTTTCCCACATTCCCTGGCCCTAGCTCCTTGGTCTCTATTTCCTAGATACAGAAGGGAAGGCAAAAGATCCCTGGCAAAAAATGAAGGGCAACAGGAGGGGTTGGGAAGAGGTTTCTAGGAGGTGAGGAAACAACTCTTCAGCTGGGTTTATTTCCTTCTGAACATCTACTTCATCCCAAATAATGTCTCCCGGTTCTAAAAAGCATCCCCAAATCCCCCACTTCGATCAAATGAAAACACAAAGACATGTTCACTAATGGCAAAGTAATCTGCTTACTCACTGAAACTACTTAAATCTGATAGCCAGCAGCTAAATTCTGCAACTGGAGAAACACACAGACCTATGGGTTCCTCCAAGCTATCAAAGGGAAGCCTGTGTGTGTGTCTGTGTGTATGCAGAAAGGATGGCTGCTAGGCAGGGGAGCACATGACAGCAGAACCACCGAGCAGCCCTATAGCCCTGAGGAACAGCTGGAGTACAGTGCCTAAACTAGACAAGGCAAGGAGCCTATAGCAGGGGTGGGAAGAAAGGACAACTTATTTGTTCAACATCAGGAGACAGTCATAACTCTGTATTTGTGTCCTCTGGGCAGAAACTGGTTTATATCAAAAGAAGGTGGCACAGCAGAATGGTCTGGAAACAAACTGCCTGAGTTGAAATTCCACTTCTGCCACTCTGTGAACCTGTTCAAGTTACTGAAACTTTCTGTGTCTTAGTTTTCCTATCTGTCAAATGGGGGTAACAGTGCTTTACCTCACACGGTTATTCTGAGTTTTAAATAAGCTAATGTAGGTAAACATATAACAGAGAACCTGCACATAGCAAGCATTATAGAAATGCCTGTGAAATAAATAAAATTAATGGGACAATGGGATGGAGAGAGAGAATGCAAGGTCAGTAGTGGCGAAGAATGCTGATGACCTCTCTGGACAGGCCCCAAATCATCTTTAGTACAAAAATGAAATTGAAATGAAGTTGGGGAGGAGTGGGAGGATAAATTAAAACATCAAAATACAAGAATTGAGGCTCCCTGGAATTCTGCACATACAGAAAGGACAGCCGTGATTGCGTAGGTCTAGACAGACACACTGGCTTAGTCCTAAGCCCATCAGCAGCACTGCAGGGACTGTGTCTCCTCCACCAGCTACTAGCCATGCGTTACTCAGCTCACTGGGGCATCCTTCAGAGCGCGTGCTTCCCGCCCTGTCCATCTCTAGGGTGACGAGCACTTCCTACGTCCCCTGCTCCGAAGGAAGTTGAGACAGATGGAAACTTAGACAAGTTTGCAACTTGCTAGTAATTCTGCCAAAAGGCTCAATAGAATTATTTTTTAAAAGAAGGTTAAAACAAGGCTTAATCCTTCCAGATAAACTTGAAAATATATGTAAAATCGACTTTACCAAAAATTTTTGGGAATTTTGATGTAGTTTCTTTGAAATTTGGAGATGGGTCGTTGATTATCTGCTGATAACATCAAAATATTAAGATATTTAACATAAAGAACAGAGTAAATAAAATTGAAATAAATGAGACTCTATACAATCTATTTAAGAATTCTGCATATAATAAAGATGACATTTCAAATCAGTTCAGGAAGGATGAATTTCAACCTTTTTACGGACTAAGTGGAGCTGGAATAATTAGATTATGTAAGTGGAAAAATGAATTCAGATTTCTTCCTAGTGCCACATAGCAAAATAAATTCCAGATATTTTAGAGTATTAAAAAGTATTTAAAAAGGTGATACTATAGTATCACTTGTAGGATTTTTATTTAAACCATAGTTTGCAACTTGGGATGTATTCCCCCTTTCCTGTACCCCCCGGGTCATTTCCAAAAAGTGCCTTGCTCTGCACTGATTCCTGGTTTTTCCTGATAATAAACTCGGTTTACTGACAGACACCAAAAGTTTGTGAGTACAGAAGTGACAAATAGTGACAACAGGACACATACTGAAAGAATGATGAAAAGAGAATCCCTAAAAGCTAATTGGGAAAAATGTGGTTCTGGTCCCAGAGAAATCCTATTAACACTGGGGTAAGTGTCAGGAGACAGGTGGAATACCAGAATTTCTTGATTCAGTCTCTGGATTCCCAAGGGGCAGATGAACTGATCAGCCTTCACTGAAAATTGCTGGGATAAGGCACAACTCAGTGTTCTGATTTGATACAGAAAAGCTGCAGAGAAAAAGCTGCACTCTCAAGCCTCAGTTCAGTACACACCTGTGGTCACTAACTGGGCATGGCCTACTTTGGAGAAGGACTGGCTTTTAGGTGATAGACCAGAATCCTCTCTTCTCACACATGCAGTCAACAACATGAAATCAACACAAGGGATGACATACAACTAAAAGCTATTGAAAAAAGGCTGCTTCCAAGATTTAACAGTAGTGAGTGTAGTTCAACTTGATGGTATAGCTGAACACCTCTCCTTGGCCGGAGGACAAGAGGGTCCTTGCACTTACCTACAGATTCATTCATTTGAAAAATTAAGTAGTCAGTTCTCACTCAGATGGGTCAAAACCATTAAAAGGGATAACAAAGTCCCCTCCCGAGACCACACAGGGGAGTATTCTTGGCAGTTCCATAGCGAATAAAAGCAACTGCACTTTTGAAGACAGCCAGATACCCTACCTTCTCTCTTCCAGGCAGACTAGCACTACGTGAGCAATAGGAAAAGGTAAGGAAATAGGGGTTGGATGCTAGCTAAAAAGGGAGGTTTTCCTTAATTTCATCTATGGTTCATTTCACCCTAAGCATACGGGGCTACAAGATACCTTTGTTCTGCAGTGTTCTGGCTAAGATCAACTCTCCCTCTATACCCTCAGCCCTATAGAGAAAGCGAGTTGTAGTTATGGAATCTGTTTTTTTTGTTTGTTTGTTTGTTTGCTTCTTAAAGAAAATTATTCTCAGAAATCACAATGGCTCTTCACATTTCTTATGGTACTCCCTTCCCTGGGAGGACAGAAATACTTTTCTTTCCTCCCACTTCCAAAGGAGGACTGTATCTTTCTTCAAAGACTCTTCCAACTAACATCTTATTCAGATCTTAGAGACCTATCCTAAAAGAAAGCCAGCCACTTTTCTTTCAGTCCCTAATGCTGTTAGGAACTTTCCAACTTAAAGTTTGCTATTGTCTAAGTATATATGTATTTTAAAAAATTTAATAAGCAATCATACAGAAGTCTCCCAGAACAGGGCTGGTCCTTCTCTTTGAACCAGACTTCTGAGGCTATTCCCTGGCAGCCCAAGTCTTGGTAACTGACTCCCAGAGCCTGCAGAGGTGAATCCAAAGAGCTGGGCTGGAGTAGTTAGTTCTGGCAACCAAATTTCTGTAAACTTTATCCCTTTTGTTTATTTGGGGTATCATCGATATTCAGGCAGTTAAAGAGCTAGGAAATAAGGGCAGGGTGGTGGCATGTTATTGGTTAAATCCAGAGGTTTTTGTTGGTGCCACATATGATAGGAAACAGAACCTATAGCACCAACCAGAAAAGCACCTTCATCATAGTCTGGTGACCACCTTTTTAGAGATGGAACACTGCACCCTACTGAAACGCACCCACCCACAGGAGAATCTCTGCTACAGTAAAGGCACTGATTTACACTCCCCCATAGGAGAATAAAGGACCACATGTACCCCACAGTAGATTTCAAAGTACCTCTCAGCAAGTCCTGTCACAGCAAAATAGTCATTTTTCAAATAAGCAATTCAGGTAGGTAGCCATTATCATGGCGTTTTCCTTTCAGAAACCCCAAGTCTCTGACTAGTGACAGGAATCAGAGCTCCTAGAATCTTCCTAGGCATTCACTGCCTACCAGTAAAGAAAAAAATCAAATCAAAGCTCAGCCTCTTTCTGAAGGGTTTGTTGTCAGTCATGTCATGAAGGTTTAAGTGGAAACAGGGAAGAAATTCAATAAAATATTTATGCTCTCTTACCATTAGCATCTTGGACTCCAGTAAGTGCTCCGACGGCTGCTGCGGTTTCCCCAGACAAGACGATTTGTCCCCCACCCTGCAAGGTGGCCTCGGCCAGGGTGGCGACGGCATGAGCGGCAGCTTCGCTGTAGGTTCAGGAACAGGAGAAAGGGGACATGTCAGATGAATGAAGAATACAGCACTGTAACAAGACACACCATCCTTCACCCCTCCCTGGTCCACTCCATGGTTGTGAGCTGTGAGCTACCACCAAATACAAATTCCTGCATTAGTGGGTAGAGTCAGAGTGATTTTTAAAATGATGATAATAAATAGGCAGAGAAATCCAAGTCTTACACATATATAAAGCTAATGTGGGATTTCCGGTATGCCTAGGAAATGGGTGTTTGAGGACAAAATGCACTCACTTCCATCTCTTCTTTATCAACTCAGCACTAGTAGGCCACAGTGGAAGCTCTGAGCCACATTCATGATGCAAAAACCATTTTGCTTGTCAATCACAGTTTTCTTTTTCTCTTTACGGTAACATAAAGAGAGCCATCTGAAACTGTCCTTTTATAGCCAAGAATGGATGATAACAGGAGTCAGCAACCTAGACTAGCTATTCAATTAATATTAAATAACAATTGTTTTATATCCATGATCATCAAATACAAAGTACCGGGTGACTAATATCCTCAGAGTCCAACTCTCCCCTTGCCTCACTACACATGTGTGCAGCACTGAATTGAGATTTAAAATTTTAAATTATCAGCCTAAGTCCAAACTCCTTGACTCTAGAAATACAATGATATAAAGAATCCCCATTCGCTACAAAGCAAATTGTCCACAGAATAGAAAAATAAACCAGCTGTTTGTAAGGTACACCACACCCAGAAGTTTGTAGACCTATTTTCACTGATTCTATACGGTGTTACAAACCATTAAGGTACTATATTTAAGCTATAATGTACTATATTATTTTATGTGCCAATAAAAAATTATAATTTACCATCCGAATATCAGAGATGTTAAAATGTAAAAAGTAAAGAAAAAGATAAAAAGACCCATTCAGGTAAACGCACCTCTCCTGGGCAAATACATGGTAGCACCTCACACAGTTACTGAGAGAACAGCCACAGTGGCATGAGGTAGGAGAGATGGTGTCATTTAGTTCAGCAGATGGACCAAGAGCTGCATAAGCAGCTGGCTAAGCTTGTTAAGCTGCAGGCTTTCTCATAACTATGGTGGCCATCTTGCAAACACAAGCCAAAGGTGAGGATGGGTGAGGGGCTGTGGGCTGGTTGGGGGAAACACGACTGTGGGCAAAGCAAACTCAGATGGAGTTCTCAAAGGAGGGAACAGCTCGATTATGCCTTTTATTAAACTAGCTTTCTTCAGGAACTATCAGAAAACAGATGAAACTGCGGACTATGGATAGCCAACAGTATGTTCTTCAAAGCTGCACTACTGCAAAATGGGTGTATCATCCAGGTACTCATAATACAGTATTTTTTTGTACTACTGGTCCTGTATCAGCAATTTTCCTTTATTATTACGTGCTTTTTAAATTTTGTCCTAGTTACTTAATCTGCTTATGGCACAATTTGCCTCAAATCCATTCCAAGTTGTGTATTTTGTTTTTTAATTCCCAAAATTACAATTGACCAACTCTCCACTCCCAACCAAAGGCAATATATACCAAACTCAGTATTATCACTTTCACTAAGAAAGACAGCAGATGAGTAACTTTCCCTGGGGAAACCTTCCTGATAAGGATTCTAGGAAGCAGTAAAAGAAACCCAATGTTAATGAGAAAAGCCTCATTAAATATAAAATTCTCACCATCTTAGCTTGCCTTGCTTTTTAATTTTTATGTCCTTGCTTAAAAGTTATTTAAGACAATGAAATCATGTAGAACACTTACAAACATTTCATTAAGTGTAAAAGAAAATTTAAAGATGTTATTTCTTTCTACTCTTAAATACAACTTTAAAAACAGATAAATACATACTACATACATAGTTTAAACAACTTTTTCCACTTAACATTGTATTTTCCCCATGTGAATACGCTTTGATATTCTTTCAAAATAATGGAATGCAAAATTGCTGATTTCCCCGTTTTT
Source organism: Scalopus aquaticus (assembly GCA_004024925.1). NCBI lineage: Eukaryota > Metazoa > Chordata > Mammalia > Eulipotyphla > Talpidae > Scalopus > Scalopus aquaticus. The sequence goes on from PVIJ01000055.1 coordinate 390,502, forward strand.
TCTAGTTGTTTAGCTGTGACAATTTTTAATTTCCAGGTTCCCTGTGACCTGGGCTCCAGGTCGTGAGTACATATTTTACTTTACTTTCTTCATAAAAAACTTTGGCAGGTGAGAATTCTATCACTGAACACTCATGCACCAGTCCTAAAAACCTCTGGAATATAACTGATGTTAAGTAAAATAGCTGAACAGAATCATAGAATTTATACGCAGCCAATGTAAAAGATAAAATCCTTCTCTGTGCTAAAATACTTCCTGGTAACCTGATACCTATAGCCAGTCATTTCATAGTATCTGTAACATGAATTCAGGCCAGAGGAAAAACTTGGATCCGGAATCACTATAAGGCCATTCTTTATATTTTACGTGGCATATTTTAATTTTAAAATGCTTCATAAATATTTGTTAGAAATACTAAGATAAATTAGTGTCTAGAGCCTTCATTTTTAATGCTGAAACTTGTGTCAACAAATACTACCACCGGCTGATTTTACGGTACCAGTTATCACTGAATAATAATAAAAAATATTTTAACATTCTGACCTGACACTTCAGGGAAAGCTGAAAAGTATAATCTTTGGAAAAGGCTGCTGCTGTGGTATTTTGAAGAAGGAAACTGGCATATGAGAAGCATTTATACAGAAATAGGACCTTTGTTTGGCGGTCACCCTAGTGACAACCCTTTCCCCACAGTTTTTAATCAAAATTTACAATAACCTCGGGCCTACGATCATCACAGGTGAAATCCTGCCACGCTGGCACACCCTGAACACAAGTGGTAGGGTGGGATCTCATGGATGATGAGGGGGAAGGCAGCTCCCCGAGTGCTGGCATGTCGTGAGCCTGCTGCACCCAGTCACACCATTTTATATGTCTGAAGGTCCAAGTATTTGAAATCATTCTTTTTTTTTTTAAAGATTTATTTATTTTTGCATACAAGCTGGGGTGCAGGCCAGAGGTGTGGAGCAGTGAGAGGGTTCACCAGAGACAGAGTGGGGAGCAGAACAGGCAGATGGATGGAAACACACTGCTGAGGGGAGCAGCGGGCGAGGCAGGAGAGGTCTGCAGCGCCATGTGGGACTCTCCCCAGCGGGCATCGAACTCGCACTGCAGCTGCCGACAGCGCCACAGCGCTGCCCTTACCCGTTGCGCCACCAGGGAGGCCCTGAAATAATTTTAATACCTTTTTAAAATATGTGATGACAGAGGAAAAGTTTGAGAACCAGAAACAACCTAAAGCAGTCAGGGATGTCAGGGCTGAGGATCCCACAGGATGACGGGTCGGTGAGGTCAGTTATTTCAACCCCTGTCAGGGGCCAGAAGCAAAGAGGCAATGGCAGCGTCTCTCAGATGGGGCCTAAAAACAATGATGACTTGTGTGGTCAGCAAGCCTATTTTTTCCAAACCTCGTCAAACCATTTATGCCAGACTTCATGAAAAATGATCAAACTATACTGCTGGCAGAAGGCTACCTCTAAATGTGAATAGGGATTAAAATGTCTCTAAGCCACCACTTAACACTTTTTTGACAAAAGTCATTTCCAAACCAGAATTACAAATGAGAAGTTTTCATCAACTTTGTATCTGTTACGTTTTCCTTTACAGGAAAAGAAGCAGGGTACAGTCCCTGCCCTCCACGTCCAGAGATGAGCTCTCCTCTAGGGTGTCCATTCCATTTTACTAGATAAATACCAGTTAATTTTTAATGCTATACTTTATCTTTACAACATCTCTACTTTTAAGTCAACAGCATTTTCATTAAAAATTAGATTTTTCTTTTTCTTTTTTTTGGTGTAGAACTGGGGTGCAGGCCAGAGGTGTGGAGGGGAATGAGACAGAGACAGAGTGGGGAGCAGAACAGGTAGATTTACCGATACACATTGCTAAGGGGAGCAGCAGGTGAACAAAAAAGGTCTGCTGCGCCATACGTGGGTTAGATCCCTAACTGGGGATCGAACTCAGGACGTAGTGGTGATAACGCTGAGACTTAATCCCTAAAGCCACCAAGCAGGCCCCAAAATTAGATTTTTCTTTAAAAATGATTAGTTTTTTTTAAGACCACTTTCTTCACAGCAAAAAAAGAAAGGGAAAAAAAAAGCCATCAGCAACTTCAAATTCCTTAAGTGGACTCAACTTCAGCGTTTGTTCTCCTACAGCACCAAGTCATAGCAGTGTACACAACACCACTGTACACAGAAGAGTACTTAGAAGTAAAAACTCTCGGTGTAGACAACACAGCACAAATTTCTACTAAACCAACATAGATTCAGTCTACAATCATTTATTACGTCACTTCTGTATGCTGGATGTGTTCAAGAACTGACTTTGCAGAAGTACTGTTGAAGAGAGCTCTAAGTCTAGGACCTCTTAACCAAAGAACCAAAATTTCAATGTAACTATTATATCGCAACAAGCAAATGATTCTATTTCCTTTCCTTTCCTCTCTAGTTGGTTGTTCAGGCTCAATAGCTCTTTTTTAGCTGTGATGATGCTCTGCCCTTCATTTGTTCATTTTGATTCCCTATCTTCTTTCTAAAAGTGCTAATTTTTTAATTTTAAGTTTCCAGGCTTTTTTAAATGACAAATTTTCCGTATTTCCTTTAGGCTGGGCTGTTAGAAAGCCATGTGGGCTAAAGGCTGTGGAGCCTAAAGGCTGAGGGCCTTGCCCACATTCTGACCTGTTACATGAAACTTTTTTGACACTTTGTGGTCAGCTCACGTATTAGCACATGTTTTTGTCACCAGTATCAGGTGGCCACTCACGTATTAATACGTGTACATCTAGTCTCCGGTTTTTCACGCCACAGTGGATTGATTTGGAACCATTAGGAGCTATTTCTTTGATTGTACTCAGTCTAGAAGCTTTACACATTGTTTTGGTGAAAGTGTAAGGTGTTTTATGAGCGATATTACAGTTTTTTTAATATCCAGTAGTTCAGGAGTTGTGTGTGTTTTATTGAATGCTCATACCATTCATGAGGTGGCACAGAAAATGGCCGGCCCCAAGGGCCGGTAAATTTAAAGGCACCGGCACACAAAGTGTTAACAGCATGGTCGAAAAACAGGGGCCTCCCTGGTGGTGCAATGGGTTAAGTCTCAGTCTATGAAGCTATGCATAGCCACTGCAGCAAGAGTTTGATACCCGGCCAGGGAGCTTCCCACATGGCACAGCAGACCTCTCCTGTCTTGCCTGCTGCTCCCCTCAGCAGTGTACTTCAGTCAACCTGCCTGTTCTACTCCCCACTGTTTCTGGTGAATCCTATCACTGCCCCACACCGCTGGCCTACACCCCAGCTTGTATGCATAAATAAATAAATCTTAAGGAAAAAAAAAGAAAGAAAAATAGGTCTGTCCTGATCCTCCCTACCTCCCTGCTAGAAGACCCCTGCCTTCTTACTCCCCACCTGTCATTCCATGCAGCCTGCCTCTCTCTTCTCTGCCCACATCTGCTGTTTACAGTGCAGAGAGGTTCAGGGATTATTAGAGAACCATACTTCTTCCACCTGCACCTGAAACAGATTCAGGCTGGAAGGGGGCTCATTTATGGAATCACTTTGTTACCAAAGAACAAAGATTTCTCAGTGTATTTTTCACCAACACATTGTGGAGAGGCTAAGTGTGTGTGTCTCATCCTGCAAACACTAGGGGACTGTGTCTTAAGTGCCCCCCTCCTGACATGAGTGAGTTACCATTTCTGGAATCAGGAAGACCCTGATATTCCCTAACAGCCTGCTGTAGTCTAGTCTTTGCTGCCAGGCTTGGTTTCTTCACCCCATCAGAGGCGGCAACACTTCATACCCCGACACTCATCCAGGCGTTGAACTATCTGATTGCAAACAGATTTCAACACTCTTTACTCCTCCTACACGCCACAGTGAACCATACTCACCTTCCTTTGGAGTAAACACTGTGGCCACCTCAGCTGCGTCTGAGCTGTTAACAAGTCCTCAGGGGAAACGATCACCCTCCTTGCCTTTAGAAATAAGCCCTGGTCCTCACACTGAAGGGAGTCAGAATGTGCCTCATATTTTCCATTATGTCTAGGGTTCCCAGGACACTCACACTTCACTGGAATAGCCACGGTACTGGCTGGAGTCTCAGTGAAATTAAGGTTTCCAAGTTTTTGACAAGTTACACCTAAAGACTACCTCTTCCTAACTGGCCTATTTCTAACCTCTTCCCACTATAATCAATTCTGAATAGACAAACCGTAAAATATAACTGAAACGATAATACCTGTAATTCCTAAAGCACTAACTACAAGCTGGACATTCTGATAAGAGTTTTATATATATCATCTCAACAAAATCTTTCTGATTCTGTCTGGTGAAAATTTATCTTCATTTTAACGCCGAGGAGACCAAAGCTCAGGTGTCAAATTTCTCAAGTTCAAGTGGCAGAGCTGGAATTTAAACCTACATCTCTATAACCTTGGGGCTCTTTTCTCAGCCACTGAACTAAACAGCCTCATGGAAATCATTTGTACACCAGCCTACCATGGCCTCCTAGAATCTATTACAACCAATCTAAACTTTAGCTGATTTTTATATTTTGGAGGAGGTGAGCCCCTGCTTGTGAATTTCTATAATGTCTATAGCTTGTATTACATGATTCAACAGTGAAATATACTGTGTTTTACTTTAATTGATATCCCCAATAACAGTATAATTTCTTTGAGGACAGTACAGTCTTTAATATAATCTGACCTAGTAGTGCCACATCATACCCATTCAATGACATTCAAGACTAACCGCCGCAGTGCATAATGAGGGGAGTTCTACTACGAACCAGGCACTGATCAAAATATTGCACATGCACGGACTTACCCCATTCTCCTAACACTCCTTTTATTACCCTCATTTCATGGAAGAGGAAAGCCTGGCCCTAAGTTCAAGTAAACTGCCCAAGGTCAAACAACAAAGAACTGGGATTTAAACTCAGTAGTCTGGTTTCAAGAGCCACACTCCTACCCAGTGGTTAAAATGTCTGGGTCCGGGCCTCCCTGGTGGCGCAACGGGTTAAGTCGCAGCACTATGAAGCTATCCAGAGCCACTGCAGCACAGAGTTTGATACCCACCGGGGAGCTTCCCATATGGCGCAGCAGACCCCTCCTGCCTTGCCCGCTGCTCCCCTCAGCAGTGTACTTCAGTCAATCTGCCTGTTCTGCTCCCCACTGTCTATGGTGAATCCTCTCACCACTCTGCATCTCTGGCCTACACCCCAGCTTGTATGCATAAATAAATAAATCTTTAAAAAAAATGTCTGGGTCCACTGAAAATAAAATTGTTTCAAGAAAGAAGAAAAATGAAATGAGGATGATCTTTCCAGTCAACAACCAGTAGAAGGGACTAAGCAGGGAATGATGTAATTTAGCTTTGAAAACTGCCTTACTCAAGTATTCCATTCTGCAGCACCCTTCCTAAACATACCTAGAGGAAAAGATCTCCATTACTTTTTCCTTTTACTGAAAGTCAATGATAAACATGGGGAACAAATATCAGGAGAAGGCATTAAAATCAGTTCTCTTGGGGCCTCCCAGGCGGAGCAGTGGTTAAGGGCTGCGCTGTGGAGCTATCAGCAGCGGCCACAAGAGTTCAATGCCCGGCCAGGGAGATACCCACATGGTGTGGCAGACCTCTCCTGCCTCGCCCGCTGCTCCTGCCTCGCCCGCTGCTTGCACTGCTGCTCTCAGCAGCGTACTTCAGTCGATCTGCCTGTTCTGCTCCTCACTCTGTCTCTGGTGAACCCTCTCACCGCCCCACGCCTCTGGCCTGTACCCCAGCTTGTATGCATAAATAAATAAATCTTAAAAAAAAATCAGTTCTCTCCCTGCTTAAACATGGATTAATAACCCTAACAAAAAGCAGTTTCTTCTATGGAGGCTAAAGGAAAGCTAATCCTGAAGTTTCTTGATTTGTTACATATCCCATGGTCCCTCTGAAAACACAAAATATTCAAACCTTGTTGCTTTCAGACTGTTAACGGACAGGAAAGGATAAAGCAAAAGGAACCCGTGGTCCTGACCAGCAGGCTCCAGCTGGAGGTCAGAAAAGCTAGACTAGTTGGTGTGGGGTGGGAAAGGGGTGGGTGAGCACTGTTTATGAGCCAACCTACAATATCTTATGCACTTAGAGTGTTAAGCCCCAAGCGCCAATCGTGACAGTCTGAGACACAGCATTCTGCTTTACGACCCCAAGGCTGGGACAGACTCGCCTTCCGCAGTTAACCCCACCCCCGCCTCCACCTGTTGAGAGCCATGGTGACTGTAGCTCCTTGTTGCATCTCCTGAGATGCTGCCACCGCGGCCTCTGCCAATGATGCCACCGCCTGGGTAGCTTCTGATGCTTGCGTCGTCTGGATGGTCATTTCACCTCCTTGTAACGTGGCCCAATTTTGTTCCACCTGAAGCAGAAAAGAGGTGATGGTGAAGAATCTAAGTCATATAAGGATTATGATTTTTAAGTCAGTTTTAACAAACTGCTATGTGCTCAGTGAAATATACATACACTTTCAAATCAGCATGACCCACAATATACAGAAATAGTTTGGAGATGGCTATCTATTGTGCTAAAGAGAGTATACAGGGCCTCCCTGGTGGCGCAGCAGTTAAGCGCTTCACTGTGGAGCTGTCAGAAGTGGTGACGCTAGTTTGACGCCCAGCCAGGGAGATTCCCACATGGCGCGGCAGACCTCTCCTGCCTCGCCTGCTGCTCCCCTCAGCGGTGTATTTCCGTCGATCTGCCTGTTCTACTCTCTACTCTGTCTCTGGTGAGCCCTCTCGCTGCCCCACGCCTCTGGGCTGTACCCCAGCTTGTATGCATAAATAAATTAAAAAATCTTAAAAAAAAAAAAAAAGTTAGAGTATACATATGAATTTGCTTCTATTTGCATAAAGAAATTCTGGAAGGACACACAAAAGAAAGCACTGAAAAGATTTTCCTCAGTGTATGTGTACAGACGGTGTATGTGTACAGGTTGGATAAGAGACAAACAGAAAACAAGACTTTCCACACTATATTTTTAAATATTTTCTGAAATAGCTGGTCATATCAATATATTACTTATTTAAAAATTAAACTAAAAATTTTTGAGTGAACCACAAATGTGACTCTAAAAAAAATTCAAACTGTACAAAGAGAATATAATACCAGTACTCCAAAAGCCAAATATTTCTTATTTAGCTTTTCAGAGGTAGTCTGTGTACAAGCGTATGTACACATACACTCCTGTTTCTCCCTTTCTACTCCTTCCTTTTTAAAAATGGAAATGACTGCATATTCTATATATGTTTTACTACGCTGTTCCCCACCCCCCCCCACACAAATAATGCAGTTCTCAAATAACTATTTTGGAATGAATAAAACTGCTTCATTCATTCATGATTCATAATAATGGCTGCACAGCATTATAGTATATAGACACACCATGATTTATTAAGCAACCCATCTTTCAATGGGCATTTAGGTAGTTTCCAGTCTTTTGCTATTACAAACAGTACTGCAGTGAATATCCTTATAAATTACTTTGTATATTGTATGTTAGTCTACTTATAGGGTAAATTCCTAGAGTTGGTATTATAGATAGAAAGTTACTTTGCATTTTTATTTCTGATGAAAGCTGCCAAACTCAGCAAATATTTTTTTTTTAATTAGAAAAAACTGCTTTCCTTTTAGTGGGAAAGAATTAGGAACAAACAAAACAAAGCATATTATTTAGTACTAGAGTATATGAGAATTCAGCTTTGCTAGTAAACCCAGCACAGGTTTCTCAACCTGGGTAGTGTTAACATTTTCGATGAGACAACTCTGGTGCAGGGCTGTCCTGTGCCCTGCAGGGCGTTTAGTGGCACCCTTGGCTCCGTGGCTAACCAGATGCTAATAGGGTCTTCCCCTCATCACAATCAAACATAACTCCAAACAGACTTTCCGAGGGGGTTACTCTTTGTCGAGAACCAATGATTTTCAGTCCACCAGTTTTCTTTGTTCTGTATACCTGTATCTTCATTCCATTTCGCTCAATAAAGAGTGGTTAACTGGTCTCCCTCAAAAACAAAAAGCAGCAGGTGCATTGAATGCCATTTGTGTTCAGAAATCTGGGAGGTAATAAACCAGCTCAGGCTTAGTATTTTTATGAACTCTTACATCTCAGAATGTCAGCTATGCTTACTGGAGGTCTGACAGTCTGTGCTTCACACTGCTGGGCCCAGCGAGCAGTTAACATGAACCTGTATGTAACTGTGTCCCAAGAAAGTGCTATGAACTCTACGAGAGGTAGATATTTAAACGCCTACTTTTTTTTTTTAAAGATTTATTTATTTATGCATACAAGCTGGGGTGTAGGTCAGAGGTGGGGAGTGGTGAGAGGATTCACCAGAGACAGAGTGGGGAGCAGAACAGGCAGATTGACTCAAGTACACTGCTGAGAGGAGCAGCGGATGAGGCAGGAGAGGTCTGCTGCGCCATGTGGCTCAGGATAGCTTCATAGTGCTGCACTTAACCCGTTCCGCCCCCAGGGAGGTCCAATGCCCCCTAGTTTGGTTCTATTACCATACTCATATTTTGACAGCGCTTCTCAGAATACTTGTTGAAAGACTCCCAGAGAATGAGACCTTCCTTTGAGAAACCTTTGTATTTTCCAAGAGTTCTCATCACAGTGGCCAACAAGCCTTCAAGGTCCATCGCTAAGAGGCAGAGATATCTCATTTCCTTCCCCTTAGAGTTGCAATTGTTGTCCATCCCCCAAATCACAAAACTCTTGCTTCACAACATAGTTATGTGTTTGATCTCATTATTCCAACCAGCATCACTACAAACTAATGTTGCTTTTAGACAGCAAGTGATGGTACCAACTCTTAGACAATTGATGATTCCACTCAAAACATCAGCTGACGCTGGCCAGCCCTGGCACCTTTTGCCATTAAATAGTCTTCCTCTTTCTAGAGCTGCTTCTCTATTTTAGCACATCCCAATGCTGAGCAAGGCCTAGTGCAGCTCTCTCAAGTCCTTACACTCTAGTGGCAGCAGCTTACTATTTACACATTTATAGTGAAAATGGCATTAGAATGCTGCCATACAGAATATACTTTTAGTAAACTGAGTTACATGGCATGGAAGATTAATGGATGGCAGTAAAGAGAGGAGAAGAAACAGGAAGAAGCAGAGGAAAGAGATTTCTATTCAGAAATATGACGGGTGATAAACAAACTGGCTTAGGTGTTAACATTTCTTTGGAATTCCCTATTCTTGAGTGCCTCGGCTGTGTTTGCTTGAGCTCCTGTTGCTCTCCCTTTCCAACTGCTGGGAGCCACCATGTGCTTATTGATGCCCTCATGTCACCATGTCCCAAAGAAAGGGCCACAAGCCCTAGGAGGAAAAGACATTCAGAGAAGGTACCATTAGCTTTTATGCTTTCCTGACAGTGATCTCTAATGATGAGGCGCTTCAAACGGTATTCCTCTTAGCCCTCCAGCTACAAGGAGCCACCTGTGGCTGGTCATGCTTTTGCAGCTCCACACCCTCTAAGCATTACTCCCTTCAACAGGAATATCATTCCCATCCCTCCAGCTTTGGCTTCTTGCTCCACCTTCTAGTCTGAGCTCAGGTGAGACTGATGGAGGCAAGACGACTCCGCTCCCCTACAGTTAGTCCAGGACTGACGAACCCCTCTGTGTTCACAGAACCCGGGGCTTGCTTTCACTAGACCCTTATCTCCCTGCAAGACTGCTTTTCTCTACCACTTACCTGTGTACTCCTTAAAGGCAAGAGCAATCTTTATCTTCCTGTGACAATAGCATCTGGTACTCAAAAAGTGTTTACTGACTGGACGGATGAAAGACATAGTCCTTTATTCATATTTTCCCACACTGCTCTTCAGTTTACCCATATTTCATAAAAAAACCCACCTAAAATGAATGGTGCTACTTCAAAATAGTTATGTGAACTGATATTTCAGTTTAAAATTTAGATCTCTGATATCTTTGTACTTTGGTGTTTTTTTTCCTTCTTCTAATAGAATCATATACCATTATTATCATTCTATTTCAAATTTCAACTTTTCTGACACATAAAGCAATTACTATCACCAATACCAAGGGCAGTCTTAACACACAATGGAATTCTCAAATTCACTTGTATTTGTAAATGTCATCAAAATTTAAATTGCATATTTTGAAATCAATATACATACATTTATTTCAAATTATTTAAAAATTCTTTCTTTGGGGGCCTCCCTGGTGGTGCAGCAGGTTAAAGTGCTGCGCTGTGGAGCCGTCGGCAGTGGCAATGCAAGTTCGACGCCCAACTGGGGAGATTCCCACATGGCGCGGCAGACCTCTCCTGCCTCGCCTGCTGCTCCCCTCAGCAGTGTATTTCAGTCTATCTGCCTGTTCTGCTCCCCATTATCTCTGGTGAATCCTCTCACCGCCCCACGCCTCTGACCTGCACCCCAGCTTGTATGCATAAAAAATTAAAAAAAAAATACATAAATAAAAATTCTTTCTTTGTTCATTTCTAAATATCGGTGTAACTTGTTTTACGTCCCTAATTAGTTTTAGGCTACCTAAGGTTAGGGATTTTTATTTCTTATGTAACTACTTAGATTATTAAGTATTCTCACTACATGGGGAGTGTTCAAACAGACTTGAGACCATATGTTAACAGAAGAGACAGCCCTCAGACCATCCTACTTATAAATGGACGTAACTGTATGTTGAAGGCAGTGTAGTCTGATGATTAAGAGCTCTCAACAGTAAGGCTGGACAACAAAATTATCTTACAACTTCTAAAAAGCATAGCTAGTGTTTATTTTTGTAAGGGGACTTTCTGTTGCTTAGGAGAAAAGGTGCTTGATTACAAGCCAGCAGGAAGTTACTACTGAGTCACCTGCTGTAACATCCCTGGTAGAATGTCTTCATTGACTTGATGTGGTCTTATCTACCCCAAATTGGTGAGCTATTTTAACTAATTATAGTTCTTTTGACTCAAAACCAAGATGCTAACAACCAAGTCAACATCTAAGAAATTAGAAAGCAAATAGGATCATACTATAAAATCTAAAATGTGTTGTCACTTTTTCATATAACCTATGCTTCTCTTCATTTGATTTTTGTCTCATCAAAAGTGTCTCCTTCCCAGCCCCCTCACTGCCTCCCATTTCCCTCTTAACACCTCTGCCACTTCATCTTCAAAGGGCCAAAACTGTTTCAGGGACGAGGCACTCAAAATCAAACAAGTTAGTAACTTATGTGCACTCACAGAAAAGGGGAATCAGATGAATTTAGAAGAAATTTAAAAAACCTTCCCCTTACTGCATGAAATATATATAGCTTTCCTTTCTCACCAGCACCCTGTCCAGCCCCCCTCCAAAAAAAAAAAAAAAAAAAAAGGCGTGCAAAGAGCTAGACTCTTTTTAATACCTGACTAAATTTGGGTATTTACCAGTAGCCCTTTATATACATGTTTCACCACTCCTTCAACGGGTGACTTTAAAATGATGTTCGTATAAAGCCATAGACTAAGACTTTTTCTTTATCCTTCATAAACATGAACTTTTGAATACATTACTTTTATATATGTGAAATTATTTAGTAAAACAAGCTTCAGAGAAGTAGTCTCCAAAGAAGAATTTAGGAAAAAAAAAAATTTTTTTTTTTAAATAGTACCAGAAAACATTCAGTAGGGCAATATGGTTGCTAACCCTGAACAAGGCAGAAAGTACCAACTGTATTAAGTGTGCCCACCAATGTTTCTCTGCCTCTCAGTCTTTAAGGAATGTCCTTTAGTTTTAGTGTTTGGAGACTGGTAGATTTTTCTCTCAGTTAATCCATATCCTTTTCATGATGTTTATAAACTTCAAAAAAGTAAATGTCCTGCTGACCTTTACCTTTCTACCCTGAAAAACCAAACCAGCCCTTGCCCCAAACTTTCAGAACTCCCTAGGTGGGAATAACTTTTCCTAAAGACAGAAGTTACTTTGCAGCATCTCTTAGAGCTGGGACAATAGATAACTTAGGTCCACTTCTCTCCTTCCCTAGGCAGGAGCACCTGTGGGGTGGGGTCCCTGCGGGCTGACTCCACAGTCCAGCACATTCGCTTATGGCATGGAGGGGTTCTATACATAAGGACCCCGGCAGTGTTTCCCTTCCTCCCGCTAGCGGTGAGACCGTTAGCAGTTCCCTCCCTTCCTGAGATGCACAAAGGAAAGTGACTGGTGGTGCTCTAGGCAGAAATGTCCATGGTTTTAAAAACGAAAGTGAGATAACGCTTTTAGCTTTATTTCTTTCACATCTGTTGGCTATTTTTCAAACTTCAGGAGTACAGCACACGGGTACCTTTAAGGAAAATTCCACGGTGATATAATGAATGCTTTCCTAAATCTTCACTGATGGCTTGGAGCTCAGAGCCTAGATAACCTTTTCCTAAGTGCATTACCCTGCTTCAATTCTCATTCTGACTTTGGTAATCACCTAACCTCTCTAAACATTTCAGTTTTCTCATCTATAAAATGAAGACTGTAATAGAACTTATACACCATGGGAATGAGTACTCACTTCACCAAATACTCAATACAAACTAGCTACTTTCAGGTAAATATTCCATAATTATCTTGATTTTCTTGTGAGGTCTTTCAAAGGCATTTTTAACAAACTGGGTCAACTGATTTACAATTATATTTACCTCTTCACAAATGCTTCAGTTAGCTCCAGTTTTAATTATTTAATTTTTTTCCAAAGATGAAAGTTCTCTGAAGTTCACAGCATAAAAATAAAAGACTATTCTCCTTTAATTGTGTATTATACAAAACGCTACACTGCTAATGTAAAATTGTAAGTTCCTGACCTCTGAATCACAATGATCCATGAGTTTCAATTGTTATAAATAATGTACACAGCCTAAGATACTTTGCAAAACTAAAGTTTGATATTTGGAAAGGTTTAAATAAAAGAATGCTACAAATGTGAAGGCTACATAGAGTCTCTTTCTATTCTGTACCCTCACCTATATATTCAAGAATTTCAGCAGAGGTAGACAGAATTCTCTCTTACCTCTCCATCAGCCACAGCAGAATAGTTCACTTGGGCAACAGTGACTGTGGTTGGCAACTCTGAAGCATCAGCCAATGTGGCTACTGTTGCCCCTGTACCAACCTAAAGAAAAACGTGGAAGGTGATATGTGTTAATTACTGGATCCTTCTTTATCCAGAAGTTAAGATTCAGTTGACGTAAAAACTCAGCACAGGTAACAATCAATATGCCTTGTTACATGAAATGAGTCATTAAAATCCTATCTAAGGCACTAACATGGATTTCAGAGGTTAACATCAACCAAGTCAATGTTACTAAGCCATCACTTTCCACCATGGGTGTCCAGTGCCGATCAACCAGCTCTCTACTCTCACCGCAATCTAAATTTTAGAGGTTCTACCCATATAATGTGTTTTACCTCAGAAGAGGTAATACAGAAGCAATATTCCCTGGTCATTGACAGAACGAAATGATTAAAAACAAAAAGCAATTTTACAGTGCTTTGTTTTTATAAATGCCCAGGAAAACTACTTATAACTTTGCATTTAGAAACATGCAAACGGTGAAAATTTTCCAGGTTTCAGAACTCAGTTTCAGTAGGAGGGCCCTGGGAAGCTATAAAGGTCACACAGGCATTTATACAAAGAAAACTTTCAACAATCTGAGACGAGGCGCCCACTGACCCACCTCAGAAACCACAATATGGTAGTCACAAGGTTTACTCACCTGGATGAGTGAGACAGTGCCATCGGGGTTACTAAAGGTCTGGACTACGGTCTGTGATGGTACAAGATGGGCTATACTGTGTGTGGTTGTGGCCTGTGTTTGTGTTTGCTGGTCTTCAAAAGCGTACAAAAGGTCCTCCCGCCCGTGCTGTTTATAACAGTTTTTAACTATGGTCCGTAGTGCCTGAGTCCATGAAACCTGTCACCAAAAGACCAGAAAATGCACATTATACCACAAAGACTGTTGGTTATTCAGTCCACTCTGGAATAAGGAGCTGCTTATTTACCAAACCAAACCTCACACAGAAAAATCCTTTATGGCTATTTCCCATGATCTAATTCCGACACAAAGAAACTAAGCACCAAATACCAAAGAAGGTTTCCCATTTGTTTCCTTACTGATGAAAATCTGGTTTAACGGTCAGGTTTTAAGCCTTATTCTAACCCAACGACAACTTTTAAACTTGTCACAAAAGGCTATTTTACTTTTTGTCAAGAATTTTATGTCAAGATTCTAAGTAAACTTCCAAGCTAATTGAAAAACACACAGAAGAAGTAAGGAATGATGTCTAGTCTTTCTTCTTTTTTAAAAATAAGTTTTGTTATCAGCAGACCTACCTGGTTGATTTCATGTTGCTCCAATTCTATATTTATCTTTATCAACATTGACTCTTGCTAACCACAAAAAAAAAACATTTGTAAGTCTTCAAAATGATTAATACTTTTACTTCAAGTTTCTTTGGTTTTTCCAATCACCTCAATAAAAATTAAAACTGTTCTAGAAGGCAACAATACAGAGAGAAGTGTAAATTCATGGACCCACCCCCGTCCTCTTCACAGTGGTCAAGGATGAATGGGAAGGCTATGAAGCACAGAATACCAAAGTTCTTCTGGAGACAGGCTTGACCGCTACGCAAATGATTTTAGCAAAAGAACTGGAAATAACAAAAACTGAGATGAAGCAAAAAGGGGCCAGAGGAATCCATACCCTCTGCTTTTGCTCTTCTGTGCGGACATCGCTCCGGACATTTGCCCAGGGGATATCTTCAGGCCACCAGATGGGCTTGCAGCTTTCTTTGCCCCAGCCTGGTTTTCCTCGACCTGTGGAGTACTTGAGCATCTCTGGAATAAATGCCCGAAGCTGGGCCTAAAAGAGAAGATAGTAGTCACCAGTAGTCATGACGTGTGTCTGTATTTTGGGATGCATCTGTATTTCTCACCAAATATGACGGTGAGAACCCATAATTTCCCAAGGTTTCACCCAGCTCCATGGGTGATTGAGAATTATACTTATGTTAGTAAAGTATACCTGAAGCTGCCATTTCATCAACACGTTCCTGTAAGATCAAAAATATCTGTCCTTGGGCCTCCCTGGTGGTGCAAGGGGTTGAGTCTCAACACTATGAAGCTATCTGCTGTCACTGCACCATTAGTTTGATCCTGGGTCAGAGAGCTTCCCACGTGGCGCGGCAGATCTCTCCTGTCTCACCTACTGCTCCCCTCAGCAGTGTAGTTCAGTCAATTTGCCTCCCCACTGTCTCTGGTGGATCTTCTAACCTCCCCCCCACACCTCTGGCCTACACCCCAGCTCTTGTATGCATAAATAAATAAATCTTAAAAAAAAAATCTGTCCCCAAGTTTGATTTCTGCTTCCTAAGATACTATTAATACTCTAGTTCCCTTTTACAGTTCCACTGCATTAAGTTGCCAAACAAAATCAATGTGTTTTCAACATTGTTCTGGAGGTAGTGACCAGGCTATTAGACAAGGGAGAAATAAGGGGGTGAGGTGAAATCATCATATTTGTAGATGATATGACTGTGTATCTGGAAAACCCCACAGAATCAAATGAAAAACTACTCTAAGTAATAAGAGAATGCAGCAAGATGGCTGGTTACAAAATATATGAAATTAAATAGGCTTTCAGCTTAATAAAAAGGGAAAAATGGCCTAGAACTCTTGCAGTTACTAGTAAGCTAGGTCAATGTCTTTGAGTCCAGCATATAGACATAGCGACAAATGTGTGTGTGGTCTTAAATCAATTATGGACTTCATTCAGATTTATTTAAAAAAATCAAATCTAGACTGAACAGGTTTTAAATAAACCATACAGCCAACTGCCATTCTTCATCTCCTGGCACAGTAACCACACTGCATAAATGCCGGGGGAGGGGAGCCCTCCTTTGTTAATATTCTTAATTGTTGACAAAGATTTCTGGCAAGAGGAGTCGTTTATCAAGTTATGGTCTTATAAATCCTCCTCAGATCTGATGGTCCCTTATACCCTGACAGTCCACAGCACAGCCGAGATAAGTAGCAGCCACACTGCATCTACAGCTCAGACCAAAGAGAGGAGAGAATTTTAGCAGAGTTAGACTCAAGGACAGAGGTTTGTAGCTGTAAAACAGAAAAAGAAAGGGAAGGAAATGGGAATACTGAAGTATTAACAAGAAAATGAGTACAGCAACACTTTTATATCAAAGATTCTATATAAATAGCAGATGTTTTTATTCAAATACTACATTACCAGAAGACGACACAAATTAAATGTGTAAAGCAAGTTCTGGTTGACAGTAGCTACATGGTTAATTATTCTGCACAGCCTGCCACTCTACCTCTTTCTAAGTCCCCTCTTCCAGACTGTCCCCTGTCTACAGGATATGACATAATACACTCAGTATATACTTGACTCTGCTAACAGAAGTGTATCCATTTGAGGACCCAGGCCATCAGTTGCTCATGAGGTCACGTCTTCAGTTATTTTAAGAAAGTGCATCTCAAAGTCATTTTCCCTTTTATCCTGGCTTCTTAGGAGTATGTCTTTTTCCAGCCTTAGATACACAGGGAAGGAAAAGGCTTAATCCTCACAAATATTATTATGTTATTTATGTTTCTTTACACACACACACACACACACACACACACACACACACTAAAGTGGCCTTCTCAGATACATAAACTAAATAAACCAATCAGAGATTTTTTTTTAAGATCTCCTTTTCTTTAGCTCCATAATAGTCTTCAAAAGAAGAGTTCTTCATATCCATACCTAGCAGAGTCTGAAGAAAATGAAGAAAGTTAAACACCTCTAACAAAGTCTGCTGTCCAGAAAGAACTCACTATCCAGAACACCTGGCTGACAGTCAATTCAAATCCCACATGGGATGGGACCGATACAGTCTCTAATTCTGATAACGTTTGCAGCTTCTGATGCCGCCTATTTGCACTAAGTTTCCTAGACTCCTCAGTTCCGCGGCTCCCTGGTACGTGACCGTGGACACCTTTCATCCTTTCCTGCTTTGGTTCTCGTTCTCCAGGTTTCCCAGTGCACTGCAAGGAATGCATTGGTTACCTGAAATACAGGCCAACATCAGTCTCATATCACCCCCCAGCCCTACCCCAAGCTACTTGTTTTCTCAGCAAAACCTTTGCCAGCAGAACTACATCTCCTTCTCCCAGATACCTAAGCTCAAAACCTTAGTCAACTTAACCGCCTTCCTTCAAAAATCCATCTAGCAACTCATTCCAGTTTGATTCCTTCTCCTTTGAAATGTCTATGGTATCCATCCCTTCTTCTCCAGTCCCATTTCCACTTCCACTTTCTAGCCGAAGGCTAGCTGGCTAGTCTGGCTGGCTTTCTTGTGGAGTTCCATGTTCTCCCTCTCTCTTCCTCATCCCACATATCCTTGACAGACTTCCCTAAATGCTCCAAAACTCCAATGCTCCAAAACCTTCAAACAGCCTTTGACTAGACTTCTCTGCCCAATTTTCAGGCCTGCCACAATCTGGCACTATATTCAGTAACTGCTAATCCCCACCAGGTAGGCTTGGTCCTTGTTAGGCAAATCTCTATACTCTTCTATGAATGCTGAGTTCATTCCTGCTTCTATGCCTTTTGATTTGTTCCCCCTACTGAACTACTTTCTTATGCTGTTATTCCAATGCCACCACTCATTCCTTAATGTCCCCAAAATACTACATTCTCTGTGAAGTACATCTTGACTATTTCTCGAGACATATTTTGTACAAATCAGTAAGAATACTAGCTCTAGACTCAGAGAGTTGGCTCTGAATCCCATTTCTCTCTGAATCTCAATTTTAAAATAGTAATGATGGTAAACTTACAGGGTCAATTGAGTCGATCAGAGATAGCAGGTACATACATAGTTGCACTGAGTTAATAGCAGTTTTATTATAATTACTTCATCATCAGTGATCTTTTCAGATTCAAAGAAAGCCAACTTTCTGAAATGGTTTTCTAATGTTAAACACACTGTCATGTACACAAAGACACGTACCCTTAGTTTTTCAAGGTGGGCATAGTGAAAAAAGGCAAGAGGCAGAAGAATGAGTTTATATGTATCTATGGAAACCTAGCTGAGGACGAACAGTAAAGAATGCTGGAATCAGGAATGAATTGAAATGACCATTTAGGCTTATTCTTGCATTGAGGTATCAAGCTGTAACCAGCTGAGCCCAACGTATAGGTAGTTTAGGTGATTTTATACTGCTGTGAGTGTTTGAGCCTTAAAATAAGTGCACAAGCAGATTAAGTAGTGAAAATGATCAGAAAATGTGACTCAAATATAACCATAATTAAGGAAGGAGAGAACAAGGAAAACTTTCAAAGATGTTTTATACACTAGAAATCTCTGAATGGGCAATGCTTCAAAGTTCCAGAAAGAAGCCAGTAGAGACTAACATGGAAGGCAGAAGCAACAGAAACAGCAAATGAAAGGTTATTTCACAGGCAAAAACTTTCATGAAATAAAAAATGGAGTGAATTAACTGCTGGTGTCCAGCTCCAATTCAGAGGTAAAACTTAGCTTTTCAAAGTACTAATTATCAACTGTACAAAATTTACCACTACATCTAAAAAAGTGGTAAATGCATTTTCTACAATAAAAGTGGACTTTTCAATTCTATACCTACTGGGGATGAAAGACATTCTTTTCCTTTTAAATGCAAGGCAATAATCTGACTTCACTGAAAAAGGGCAATTTTCCACCAGACTATTTTTATACTGTCCCCCAAAAACAGTATTAAGGCTGAAGTGACTCTTAATAAGGGAAAATTAGCTGTTCAGTATAAAAAGAGTTAAATGATTCATTTCCAGAATTCAGCACTGTGCTCTCATTACCAGTTGGATTAATTACTGGTCCTGGAGAGTTTTGGAAACCCAAGCTACTCAATGTGCTTGTTAAGGAAGGTTGGTCTTTAATCCACAGGGGAGACAATCAACAGGATCAGCAAAGGCAAAGCCTACCCTCTCAGGCTGTCCTTTAATTGGGCTGCAACAAGCTCTCCGAGCCTCTCCTTCTGATTTAGGGCTCCAGATGGGCTTACAGCGCCTAGTGTGGCCGGTAAACCCAGCCCAAACCAGCAAAGAGTAGAAAATGCCACTTCTTTCTAGGCAGCTTCAGCAAAGAAAAAAGGTATCAAATTCATGCCAGTGGCAGTCAAAGTAAAGGTTATGTGAAATCTAGAGATGATTTTCAACAGAAAGATGTTCTGAAACTCTAAAAAGTTTGATCCAGCCAAAAAAGGCAAACACTTCTTAGTTGTTTCTCCTTATCAGATGTTTTCTACTTGTCAATTAAGTCTTAACTGTCCAACAATGTATTATACTTACGTATTCCCAAATACCTTTCTCTTCTCATTCCCTCTTTCTTTGCTCTGCATATCCCTGAGTCTAGGAATTTTGAAGATCCTGCTGTCAGTCTAGTTTTAATTACCAAGAAAAGGTCTTTCCAACTAAAATTCTTGCCAACTTCATCTCCACTGAAGAGGATGGATAATACATAAATAAATTTAAAGACAAGGCGGGTGAAGTCAAATCATGTAGAAAAATAGTATTTTCTATAGCCTACAGAAAAAGAGGAAGATGGCAGGAAAACTAGACATTTTTCAGACTGTGGCTTCATTAAGCTAATATTATGAAGCTCCACACTGATAGACCCAATTATATTCAAGTGTATATTTAAAGGGCACTAAAGAGCAAAAGCAAAATTATCATTTTGTTTACTATGTGCTCAAAGTTGATTTTTTGTTCACTATCTTGCTGAAAATTCTTTTTTCACTCACTATTTGTACCACTGACCTTAGTTCACAGAGCTAATGAATGTGGCCTTCCATATCAGAAACACCAACCCTGTATCCCGCTCTCTCAGTAGCGCCAACAGAAACCCTGGTGTCTCTTCATCTCACTTTTCCCATAAATCACGTTCCCCAGGAAACATGAGAACAAGTTTGGAAGGAAAAACAAGTATAGCTTCAGAATTAGTGAACTGGAGGGTCAGCTAACGAAGAAAGCTAGAGACCCTGAAACACTCCTCTCTCAAGTCAACACTTCTGCCCTCACCAGCCCATCAAACTGTTTTCTCACTAACCAATATGATCTTAAAATCCTACCCTTTTCTTTGAAGGAGTCTCACATTGATCAATTTCTGCCAGCATATCCCAATTCTACATTCTTGTACAAATTTTTTTTTAAAGATTCATTTATTTATGAATAAATGTGTGTGTGGGGGTAATATTCACCAGAGACAGAGGGAGGAGCAGAATAGGCAGGGTCAACTGACATACACTGCTGAGGGGAAGAGTGGGTGAGACAGGAGAGGTCTGCTGTGCCATGGGGGTCAGCTCCCTGGCTGGGAATCGAACTTGTGCTGCAGTGGCTGCAGATAGCTTCATAGTGCTGAGATTTAACCCCTTGCACCACCAGGGAGGCCCTCTTGTACAACATTTAAATATCAGAAAGTCAAACTCCTCTTGTCAATTCACTTTTCCCCCCAATTCAGGTATTTATCCAGAAGCATTAGTGTGATGAACAGCGCCATAAACCAAATTATATGTATTAACATAATTATACACTGGAAAGGCACAGTTTTACCTGATTTTTAAAAACACAAATGGTACTATATTTACATATTTTAGTACAACTTATTTGAGTCATTTAATATTTTGTCATAGAGATTTTCTCGTGGTAGTATAACCAAAATCATCTCATTTTTTAAAAACAGGTGTCTAAAATCCATGGTATAGGCTTTCCATTTTAGTCATTCCCCTATTGAGGAACTTCTAGGTTGGTTAGTTTTTTCACTTAGAAAATCTGCTTTTACATACATTTTTGTGCATTCATGTATTTGTCTAGCAGAAAATTGGAACTGCTGGTTACAGGGCATACGAATTTAACATTTTAAGATATACTGCCAAAAAGAGTCTGCCAATCCCATTCCCACCATCAGTGCAGGGCAATTTCCATTATTTTCATACCCTCTCCCACACTTTTTTTCTTTTATTACTAAGCTTTCTTATTTTCACTCATCTGATGGGGGAGAAATGCTTATTTTAATTTCCTTTACTAGTCAGGTTATCTTTTCATGTTTACTGTTTTTTTTCCTTTCTTTTTGTAAATGTTATAATGCTTGTCTATTTTTTAAATTATCTTTTTCTTAGAGATTGAAGTAAATGTTTATCTATCCTGGATATTAATTCTTTGTCATGTAATTGGTAAATATTTTCCCCTATTCTGGCTGTATCCTGGATGTGGAATTTATATACCTATCCTTTCTCTTGGTACTCCTGAAGAGAACTTTATCCTTTCACTCAAAATATGCTATGTTCTATTTAAGGACATATCCAGTGTTTCTGTTACCATTACATTCTCATAATTTCCTCCTACCTAACATTTCCAAAAAGTGAATGGTACCATAAACATAACATTTTGTAATTTTAGACAGTAAGAAATGGTTACTTGGTATATAGATTCTGATATTCCAGTAAGGAGAAGCAATGTAGAATTGTTAGCTGTACCAGTGACTTCTCAAAGTTGACTGCACAGTGGAATCACTGGGGAGTTTAAACATCACAGATGCCTGGATCTCATCCCTAAAGATTCTGCTTTAATTGGTCTAGACTGGCCTGGGCACTAGGATTTTAAATTCCCCAGATAATTTATTGCGCAGCCAAGTTTGAGGACCACTGACCTAAAATACATTTTATTTAGCCCTTATTCTTTAAATTTTTTTTTAATTGTGGTAAAATATACCAGCATAAAATTTACTATTTTAACATACAAAATTCAATGGCACGAAGTACACTCAGTGTTGGACAACCAACACCACTATTTCCAGAATCTATTCATCATCATCCCAAACAGAAACACTGACCCATTAAACAATAAGTTCCATGTCTACCCCACCCCTCCCATCCTGGTAACCTCTATTTCACTTTCCGTACTTTATGTTTCCATGCATTTGCCTATTCTTCATACAGTATTTGTCCACTGTGTCTGGCTCATTTCATTTAGTCAGGTGAGAAGAGGTCAGACTTTTGCTTTTTCAAAACAAAATATCATTCAAAAAACTTAAACTGATGACTATGTTCTAAGTAAAAAATGTTAAGACCTGAGGCTCACTTCTTCCTAATGAAGTTATCACTGTGCTAAGTATTTCTAAAGGTGTCCCTGAAAGCTGGTGAAAAATTACTGCCTTGTTGCATCATCACCCCAAGGGAATATTAAGGCAGCAGAGTGCCCCAGTGTGAGTTAGAGGGGTACAGTAAGTACAAGGGGGAGAGGGGAGAGGAGGAGGCATGGTTTTAATCAATGACACAGGACTGGTCTTTCCAGAGATATTTCTACAATTATAATCTGCCTGGATCTCTTCTAACACAAATCCCAAAAAGACTTACAACATCAAGAACAAGAGAATCTTAGAGGATTTGAGTGCTGTAAAGAACAGAACTGATTTTCCACTAGCAAAATCATTATTATTATTGTTCAAAAACTCTTCAAAAAACAATGTGATTCCTTGAACACAAAGTGTAGCCTGAGAATAAGCAACTTTGGGGTCACCTGGGGGCTTGCTAGAAGGCAAAATCTTTACAGTCCCGCTCCAGACCTACTGATTTACAATATGCATTTAAACAAATAAGACTCCCAGGAAATTGATTCTTACCCACACTGAAAGTTGAGAAGCCCTAATTTGGCCCATCCTCTGGTCTCTGGTGTGAAGAATTCTAGAAAATTTGGTTAATCTGGCTTTCAAATTCTCTGAAAAAGATGACTTCGTCATTTCATTGTAAATGAACTCCTGGGTTACAGAATCTAAGCCAAGTTCGCGAATCTTCTGCTAGGTTTTACCTCATCGTGTTTCTTAACCCAATTCTTACGGGGGGTGTCAGGCAGATATGGGATAAGTTCTAGGCACTATTCTTAAAGGTACCTAGAAATTCTAGTTTTGTTTTTAGCATTAAAAATACTACATAGCTATTTTTTTTTTAACCACCCACACAAAAGGATTATCAGGGACAAGATATACATATAACTGTAAAAAGAGGAGCTTTTCAGGTAAAACATTCTAATTACTAAAACAGAATTACTTTCACCAAAACCAAAGGCAAATAAAATATAATGACAAAAACAAAACTACAAAGTTTCTCCCTAAAAGAACAGCTATCAGATCACACAGAATTTAAGATACAGTTTTATGTAATTTCAATCTATGCAGGAGACAATTTTGACAGTGGTTAGAACAAGTCAGGAAATCCATTTAAAACTGTAAATGCGTATTTTTAGATTTGCTGAAAGACTCAACCTGAGTATGATAATATAGTTTTATAGGAGAGAAAACATAGAAGAAAGCACTGGTAATAAGGACCTGAGCCTGAATTCTATTTCAAGCTTGCTTCATGAATTGTTTCTTCTATTTATGGCTCAACTTTTCAGTACATTATCAGCTGTACTGTCCCACTTCATTGCTGAGTGAAATAAAAATTCTAGGTTTATTAATTTTCTCTAAGTGAAAAATGAGTGAGAAATAGGACATTAAGATCATTCAAAAGTTAATACACATAGCACATATAATTAGTATTAATAATACCTAGTGTGATACTTTAGTTTTCTAAGCATTTTCTCATACAATACCTCATTTTTAGTTCCTCTGACTCAATAAGGTAGGAGGGCAAGTATTTCTCACTCTTGGCAGAAGAAACTGAGAACCAGAGCTAAAATGTAATAGACCTGATTCTTATAAACCCTGCTAACTTTCTAAATTAAAAGGAATTAAAATAACAGAACACATAACATCAGAACAATATTGAAAGTAATTTACTTATTTTGGATAATTTAGGACTCATTCTAGACTTGTATGTAGAATTAAGTTTGTAAGTTAGGGTCTTCAGTATAAATACTGGTCGTCTCCATAGGACTCTATGCAGAGAACATGATTAATAGAACTGCCTTACTAAGCCAAGTCCATTTCTAGTACAGTGCACTTTCATAATTCTGGCATTTTATCACTTTACGGAAGTTATGAATTGCCATATGGTCTGAAATCTAGAACTGATGTCAAAGTAAGTAAGACTTACTTTGCGCTTTGTCTACAGGCCATATCTGAGCTCTGTGCTTCCTTAACTATAAAATAGGAATATATCACATAATACACACACTCACTCTCGCTCTGTCTCTGTCTTTCTCACTGGAGGGTAAAGATTAAATGAAGCACCCCTCAAAAAAATTAGCATGCCTTCCAACATATAGTAGCTATATAAAAGAAATATAGGTGAAAAAAGGTTGCTGAAATTGTCACTCAAACATAAAGAAAAGTAATTTTCGGACAAAACGAAGCAGAAACATCAAGTTGCAGTAAAAAAATTTTAGTTTAATATAAAATATGGAAATAGTTTATTGTGTTTTGATGATTATAAAAGTAATTCATGCTTTATTAGGCAAAGAAAATGAAAACCACCTATAATGCCATCACACACCATCACTTAAAGTTGTGATGTATGTAATTTCTCTAAGGTTTTACACATGTACACAAGTAGGTAAATTTTATGTGCATACTTTGGGCAAATGAGATTGATGAACTCAATTCTGTTTTTCCTGAAATAAAAGAAAATCTAGTCCCCCAAAAGAAACAAAAAATAAAGTCTTAAGTATCTCAAATAAGATTATGAGAAATGCCATTTTACGACCAGTTTTTGACTTAATATACCACAAAGTATGATTTCACTGCAGCAGAGAGCAAATCATTATTCTTTATGTCTAACATTTCATTAAGTAGTAAACTTCTACTCTCTTTTGAGCCTAAACTGCTCTTCCCCTCATGCCTATTCTAAACACCACTTCTACAATTTATACAATCACACTGTTACCAGATTTTTCTCCTGTACAGTGAACACACACTTCGCTCACCTGGAGGGCATAACATGTGGTTTAAATTCTGACAGGCGCTGCAGCCTGCTCTCTGGAACAGCTGTCCCGATGCACATTCCTGTTCCTAGTGTATCAAAGTGCTTGTACTCACACCCCTTGCCTATTGAAGGTTTGGTTTGAAATAAAATCCTGCTTTCACTACCATTAGTAAAGAAAAGCTTTAGGAGCAGTAAGGGGCAAAAAAGATTATGTAGCTCACATTAAGAAACGTCTGAGGAACGAAACAAAACATTTTTTTTTAAGGATGAAGGGTAGAGAAACCCAGGATCCAAATAATCATATTCAACTGGGAGCTGATTCCCATGGTCTTGTTTACTCTTCCAGTCTTTCGTTCATATTTTTGAGTCATCCTCTGTGGCGAGAAGGCAATGTATGGCGATAAAGGCCATGCATGTCTCCAACGGAGTGCCCGAGTCTGATCCATGACTCCAGCACCACCTGCCCTTGGCTCCACCATTGTACCGAGCTCCACAGGTGTGGAAGTCACAAAAATGGAAAACAATGGTTTCAAGTGTTCTACCTCCTAAACGATAAACTGTTTGCTCTGAGTTCTACGGCCGTCAACCTATTTTAATAATAATCAGTATCCATGATGATTTAATAGAATCCTAACCTCATAATATTTCAACCTAAAGATAAATGTGAAAAGTGTGAAGAATGTCTACCCAGGAAAGAGGTCTTCCTGACACAGTATTCTAAACCAGAAGTTTAGCCAGCTTTCGATGTACTTTATGTCTGAGATATTGAATAAATTCTTTATATCAATTAAGTTAAAAAAAATCACTTGATGTGCTTTCTTTAACCCTTCAGAACAGCCTCAGAGGCAGAAAAATCACTAGAACAAAATGATAGCGAAAAGGTTTAGACAATGCTTTACTTTTTGAACCATTATTTAGAGATCCTTCAAGTGTTCACAGAAAGAACCATGAATCCAGCAATCAAAAGATCACAAACTAGCGTTATATTTCCAAAATGCTGTATTTCTTCCAACCAAGTTATAGGTTCAGAGTCGGGTAAGGAAGAAAAGTGCCACCCCCAGCGCAGCAGCGTTAGTATCTGCACCAAGTGGACACCCACTCAGGA
Organism: Scalopus aquaticus; assembly: GCA_004024925.1. Classification (NCBI taxonomy): domain Eukaryota; kingdom Metazoa; phylum Chordata; class Mammalia; order Eulipotyphla; family Talpidae; genus Scalopus; species Scalopus aquaticus. Next base: position 416,553 of record PVIJ01000055.1, read on the forward strand.
GACTTACAGTCCAGTTACCCACTAACTATATCTATATCTAGTCTGACCCATAGGCCATTTACTGACCAGATAATGACTGAGTATTATTTAGGTAACAGCTAATATTTTAGGTTCTGGGCAGTTGTAACAGACAGCAATGAAAAGTAGAAACTAAGCCCCTCAAATTCTGGCTAGAAAGAGAGACCACAAACAAGTACAAATGCTCATAAAATAATTTAAGGTCTTACCATTTAATGTCTTACAAAAGCATTAAAACAAGGGCTGTGCTAGGCAGGAACTTGGTGAAGAGGAGAAAGTTGCATTAGGTGGGAAAATCAAGAAAGACTGGCTTCTGGAGGTGATGTCTGAGCTAGATTTTGAATAAGATAAGGTCGCTTCATGAAATGACCTGAGAGAACAATGTTCCAGGCACAGGAAATAGCAGAAATGATGTCTGATGAAAAGAAAGAGGGCCAGTATGGTCATAGCATAGTCATTCAGGAAAATAAAAATGAGGCTGGATAAGACTAGATTATATAGTGCCTCAGAGGTCATGGCGATCTGAATTTGGTTCTAGGAAGAGTGGAAAGTCATTAAAGGTCTTAAACAAGGCAGTGAAATATGACCTGATTTACATTTTTCAAAAATCTCTGGTGGCTCTGTGGAGTATGGACTGCAGCAGAACAAAAATGGCAGTAAGGAGAGCAATACAACAGATGAATTGAAACAGTCTACAGGAGAGAAGCTAAAGGCTTGGGTTGGGGTGGTGATGGGAACTGAACTTGGTCAGGTACAGGGTACATTTCAGAGGTGAACTATCATGACTTGTAATGAAACAGATCCAGACAGGGAAATCAAAGATTACTCCTATCGTGGGGCGTCAGCAAGCAGACAGATGGCCGCGCCAATAACTGATGTAGGGGTGGGGGAACAGACTTGGAGCAGAGCAGGGCAAGCAAAGAGTCTGCTTTTGGCAAGCAAGGTCCTGGACATGTAGCAATGGTACTGGCTGGGGTGTAAACCTCATAGAGGGGTATAAAGCCTACAGGACAGGATGAGACCATCTGGAGTGAAACATAGATGGCTGAGGCCCAGGACATGCTCATACTGACTGGGTGAGAAGAGGAAAGGGAGTCAGCGGAAGAGCTGGGAGGGAGGACCCCGTGTAGCTAGAGGTTATTCAGGAGAGTAGAGAGTCACAGAAATGGAAAGAAGTGTTTTAAGAAAGAAGAAACAGTCAACTGGGTTAAATGTTCCCTGAAGACTGAATAAAAAAAGGGAAAGAAGACTCACAACTGGATAGCAAAAGTAGCTCAAAAGAAGTATATTAATAAGAAATGAAGTGGGAAAATATTATTTAAAAAGGCATTTGATCCTAATCAAGTTATTACCTTAAAGCTCAAAAAATATAAAAGACTCAGCAAAATTCCTGCAGTATGCTGACTTGACAGGTTATGTTCATTTTTGCTTCCCTTCTCAAAGGCAGAGGAAGGAAGCAATGACACGGAAGGGTGTCCTACTGAGTTTTACGTTCTTATTCCCTGAGGAGGAGCGTCTTACCTGGCGATAGTGTGATGCTATTCAGAACTTACATGGAAAGAGCTTAGCCTAAAAGAGACTAAAAGTGTGTCCCACTTGATTGTGATTCATCAAAGTCTTAACAGTCTCCTGGCCATATCAACTCCAAAAAGCGTCTTTATCTACCCCAAGGGCCCAAATGAAAGAAACGCTACCAACAGCGAGAGGAGCCCATGTGCCTGCCCTTGGCTGGGGGCACTCTTCCAGCACTACATTTCCTTTCCCAAGGTGCTGCTGTTTCACTACCAGACTCCAGCCTGCGTCTCACTTTGCTGATGTCACTGAGGACAAAGCTAAGAAAAGTGATCTGAGGCCTGCTTACACCCGTGCCACTTGACTTTGTGTCTCCTCCTAATTTCCCGCCCCTTACCTGGGTCATTTTGTCCACAGAGACTGGAATTCCATCGATGGTGAGAGGCGGTAGCTCCGAGTTAACCTCCTGTGGCACAGGGGCGTGTTCTGCCAGGGCCGACTCCAGGTCTTCCAGGATCATGCTCTTGTACTTACGCACCTGCAGGGAATTAAGGGAGAAGTAAACAAGATGCCCAGCAACCGGGGAGGGTTAGTGCCAAGCAACCAGAGAGTGGGTGGGGTTGGCCTCCCGCAGTCAGTGCGGAGGCCTAAGAACAAACAATTCTAATGCTAGCAGATAAAAATACCCGCTGGCCCTAAAGACATCACACTGTACAGAATTAAATGAAAAGATGATGAAATTGCAGGTAACAGCAGTAGAAAGGAGCCAGTATAAAAGCCCTACAGAAACACTGCTTTCATGGCTAAAATCATGTTTTCTCAGACAATGCTGGCCTCGTCACCTGCTCCAGATTTAACAGGAAAGACATTCATTATTCTGCATTTCCTAGGTTGCTTGATACACACCTAACTGTGGCAATTAATTGTCAAAACCATTTCAAGGTTCAGCAGGGACTCCATCTTTAAAACTTTAAGCAACTTTGAAATGGCGGCTACTTTCCTGCAAAGCCAGGCACCAAACAGATAGGAGATTCAAGTGCACAAGAGGCTGTACTGAAAGGCATCAGAGACAAACACAAGAGGTGTATATTGTAGCTTACTGTCACTATCAGTAAGGCCCAGAGCCAGGGAGAGTCCTACATGACAAGTCCTCCTCCCTTCTCCTCCTCTGATGACAGAAGCAAACTTCAAACCTGTGATGCCTCCCCAGCTCTGTCAAGCCCAGCTGTGTATCAGGTACTGTTGTTCTAACTCCCTTCCTCTACCGGGGGAAGGGCTCGCAAAGAAGTGAACAGCAGCACATTTGTACATGCACACATTCTTTTATCATGAGCAGAAATGGCAGACAGACATTGGATCCTGCAACCTCCAATAATGGGTTCATTCACTTGAAGAATACACACGGGGGATGAGGATACCTCTGGGGATAACAGAGAGGCAATGGAATTATGGAGATGTGACAAGGTGGGACAGGAAGTTAACTTGCTTCCATGGTTCACACCCTCATCTTAGAAAAAAGGGGAAGGGAAAATAAGGTTTGTCCAGAACTTACAATAATATCTGCATTCTAGGTAATCTGCTACGTGGACTGCACTCTCAAATTCAAGGCATAGTTTCTCATAAGAAGGTATCATTATGAAGATTAAAAAAGAAAGATTCCCACACTCCACCGCGAGCATGTGGAAAAGTGAAAAGAATGTTGACTACCTAGTACAACTTTGGCAGTCAAAGATAACTCCAAAAAGGTCAGCAAGGAAGGGGGTGAAAGAAAAATACTGCAACTTGTTGAATCCTCTCTCTAGAGTTTTAGCTTTATCCTGGTTTCTAATGAAATGAAATAATTTCAAAAATTATTGGCATTGTATTTATTGTAACATAGGCAGCTAGTGTTGCCACAGCAACTTTACAGAATTATATTTTCTGCTTTGTAGGTTTTTGTATCTTATGTACAATTACATTAGCAACTACAAAAAACTTGACTCTTACTTACAGCCTAAGTTCTGGTCTTTGAACTTTAATATATATGAGGTTAAATTATTTTATTATTATATAGGCCCACAGAGAATAAGTAATAAAGGTATAAAAATTAATTTCATTGTGCTGGAAATACCTGGCGCGCAAAGATAAGAAGTCAGTAGGTTACTACTATTATATTACTAGCGAGTTTCAAACAATTTCAGTTATTTTTACAGATCAGTAAAGTCGTAGGCATTCACATCGAGGCATTTTGCTAGATGTATTCGTGCTATATAATTCCTTAAAAATATCCTGAATTTTAAGAAATGCTGGTAGAGCATTATTACCCAGAGTAATTTACAACAAAACAACTTCAGGGATGACTACAGCAAAGCTTTATAAACTTAAGTAACTTTGTGAGAATTACACAGCGGATGCCTTAGTTCCATCTAATCTGTCAACTAGGAGATGCATATGTGCCCATATTTATCAACTTGGGGTCTCAAATTGGGGTCTATCTTCAAATTGCTGTGGTCTAGGTAGTGTGGCATACAGCTGCACTCCCTGCACACATGTGACCATGGCTGTTTTCCCTGGCGCATAACTCCTGACCTTTTCAGTCAATAAACCATTTAGAATCATTTGATGAAGGAATGTGAGTCTTGGTGATGGTTCGATAACCTCCCTGGTAATATTTCTGATAAAACTGAAAAATACTAGCTGCTTTGGAAAACTGTTTCAGATACAATGGCAGTGCACATTTTAAAGCAATGTAGCCCCATCCATGTTTCTGATGCTACAAAGGTTAATATTATATGAAGCCACAATGATTCTGAAATGAGAAGGAATTCAAGTGTTGGACTCTGAATGTGAAGAAGTTTTAGGGATATCAAATTTTTCATGTACATGTCCCCTTTTTTGTGCACACAAAAGCAGTATGATTAAACAACACTTTTAATAATTATAAAGTAAAAATTCTAAGTGACAGAATTATGTCAGTTTGTAGATGTGTTTTCTTTCTTCATGGAACATAAATAATAGTGCATCTTTAAATTAATGGTATCATAAATAGGATGAAACACAAGTTGTTTGCCAACTTGTGCCTTCCATTCCAGAAACCACAGTTTAAATATTTGACACTTTGGGGCCTCCCCGGTGTCGCAGCAGTTGGGCACTGCGCTGTGGAGCTGTCGGCAGCGGGGATGCAAGTTCAATGTCCAGCTGGCAAGAGTCCCACATGGCGTGGCAGACCTTTCCTGCCTCGCCTGCTGCTCCCCTCAGCAGTGTGTTTCCATTGGTCTGCCTGTTCTGCTCCCCACTGTCTCTGGTGAACCCTCTCACCACCCCACGCCTCTGGTCTGTACCCCAGCTTGTATGCATTAATAAATAAATCTTTAAAAAAAAAAATCTTTGACACTCTGGGCCTCCCTCGTGGCGCACAGGGTTAAGTCTCAGCACTATGAAGCTATAGGTAGTTCAACTGCCAGCCAGGGAGCTAACCCACGTGGCACAGCAGACCTCTCCTGTCTTGCCCACTGCTCTCCTCAGCAGTGTATTTCAGTCAATCTACCTGTTCTGCTCTCCGCTCTGTCTCTGGTGAATCCCTCACCACCCCCCTATTCCGCCACACCCCAGCTCTTGTATGCATAAATAAATAAATCTTAAAAATAAACCTTTGACACTTCAAACCAATATCACTGTCAACTAACTGGTTTGACAAAGTCAAAAATCACCTAGAAACAAAATCAGCTGCATCAGCCCACCACTCTCTCTTCCCCTAATTCATCCTATATAACACTGCCATTTAAAATTTCTGAAATACTTATTATAACCAAATACCATTTACTGAGCACTTACTAAGTGTTTCACTACATACATATTCAATTAATCTTTATATATTTATATAAGGAAAATACTGTATCTATTTTGTATATAAAATAAAAAAACTGAGGGCCTCCCTGGTAGCGCAAGGGGTTAAATCTCAGCACTATGAAGCTATCCGCAGCCACTGCAGCACGAGTTCCATCCCCAGCCAGGGAGCTGACCCACATGGGGCAGCAAACCTCTCCAATCAATCTGCTTGTTCTGCTCCCCACTCTGCCTCTGGTGAATCCTCTCAACGTCCCCACCTCTGGCCTACATCCCAGTTCTTGTATAAATAAATAAATACATAAATAAATAAATAAATAAATAAATAAATAAATAAATAAATAAATAAATACTGAAGCTTAATGACCATACATAATTTCCCCAAATCATACACTTAGTGTGTGTGTATCATTATAGTTGGAAGCAAAATTAATTTTTATCTAGTTTCAACACTCATCTTCACCCATTTCACTGTCATTTATCTTTTTTTCTTAGAAGTATTCCTATAATTTTCCACTTCTTAGAAGATGAAGTACAAGTTGCTCACTCCAGCATTTCAACCTTTCCAATCACGCTCTACTTTCCCAGGCCCACCAGTGCAATTGTGCCTGCCTAGTTTATCAACTAGTAGACTGTGGACTCTCTGGTACCCTCCTGAGTTCCCAGTGTGCGATGCATGAAGTCCTAAGGGGCAACTTGGCTCATCTTCCTCTCTGCTTAGCTGGTCAATCTCCCTGCTGATCTTTACAACTAGCAAGTTCTTGTCTATATGCAGATCTTTAATTCTACTTACCTAAATATATTATCCATCTCTCAAGGTCCAACTCAATTTCCACTTCCTCTAAGAAGATTTCCCAAGTATTCTTTACATAATTTGCTTCCTCCTCTAAATCCCTAAGTGTTCAGGTCACCATGTGTCATTTATATCACTAATTTCAGGTTACACTAAACACAAGTAGCTCATGACAAGGCTGAGCACAGGGACCAGTTCTTTTGTTTTGTTGATATAAAGGATAGTTCACATATTGAGATATGCTAACAAATGACACACTAACACTCTAGTGTCAGAGACAGAGAGCGTCAAGGGGGTTTACAGGAATCATTGGCGTTTTGGGCACAAAATGTGATTGCTGAGGATTTAGGTATTGGCTGCTATAATAACAACATCAAAGGTCCTTTAATCAGGTTGCAAAAAAGTGCCAGACAAGGTAACACAATTCTTTCATTAACCTCAACACTTTTCTTAATGCAAGAGGCTCCATAAAAATTTTCTTGTATTTATTTATGAATACAAGAGCTAGGTGTAGGCCAAAGGTGGGGGTGGGAAGGAATGAGAGGATTCACCAGAGTCAGGGTGGGGAGCAGAACAGGCAGGTTGACTGAATACACTGCTGAGGGGAGCAGCGGGCCAGATAGGAGAGGTCTGCTGCGCCATGTGGGTCAGCTCCCTGGCTGGGGATCGAACTCATGTTGCAGCGGCTTCATAGTGCTGAAACTTAACAACCTGCGCCACTAGGGAGGCCCTCTATAAAAAATTTTTTAACTTTTTTTTTTTTATGTGCAGGTTCCTCTGAGATTAAAAATAAATTGTCATCTACAATACATAACAAAGACACACTTTACAGCAGAGCATGCTCTACAGCTCTATAGCTGCCTTAGACCTCTGATCCTCCATGGTGACTATACCAGTCTACATTCCCATCTACAGTGTTATGAGGGTTCCTTTTTCTCCACACCCTTGCCAGCACTTGTACTAGTGATACTTTAATAAAATTAAAAAAAAAAAAAAAACAATTTAAATCTGGACAGGTCATTTTTCTACTAACAAATTAAAGTTATTTGGCCAGAAAAGAACAGTTAACATAAGTAGAAGTACGCAAGAGTAAAATACTATTTTTAAAAGTTAGCTATGAATAGTTATGCAATCAAAATTTGACCTTATATTTCAAAATTGAAGCATACAGTGTTGAATCAAGTCTGAAGAAATTCAACAATTTTAAACATGCAGCTCAAATATCAGTAAATATAAAATGCTTATATCTTGGATTATCTGCCATTTTGGTTCTGACATAAATTAGTAATTTTCTTGCAAAATCCTACACTGGTTTCTTGGCAAACAAGACAGCATTTTTTTTCCCCCATTGCATTTGGTAAGGCAAAATACCTTGTGTTACAGGAAGTAGAAACAGAAAATGATGATTTTTATTTTGATCTGCATAAAGTAGTTTGAAAACCATTCAGACTACTCTTACTCCTGGATAAGGGGAGAACAGAGTGGTAACTATTGTGCTATCAATAGATGGCGGATCAGAAGAATGTGAAGAGCAACCTACAGAAAGCAAAGGTTATCTGAGAACCCAGCTCAGTTCTCTTACCACATTCTCCAAAGGTGCTGCACCAAACACTTTAAAGACGGGGTTGGGTTTGGAGGGTGAGATACAGAGGACAATAGCTTGTTGTCCCACTCGAGTAGTATACTCATCTAATGTGGCTCGAAGCTTCCTGAATCAGAAAATAGAAGAGAATAAAAATAGTTAAAAAGACAGAAATTACAGTGACAGACACAAACTTTACTTAAGACTTGAAATGATTTATTCTAATTGGGTGTGTTTTCTTTTATCTGAAATGTGGGGCGAAAGGGGAATATGAGGTTTTATAGACTGTTTTATATAAATATGTATGTACTTTTCTTTCTTTTAAAGACCAATGATAGCCCAATGATATAAGGGACAATCAGGAAACAATGTTGAACATGGCGAGTATTGAGTATCGACTTTCGTGATCTTACCAACACCACAGGGGTCTTCATTTACTGCTACTGAGAACAATAAATACTACTGCTGAGATGTCCCCTGACGTTATTCTATCAGCTCCATGCTTAATGAAGGGGACTCAAATGACCTGCTTCTAATTTCTTTGATATACTCATTGTTTATGTCTCACTGACATAATTTTATCTAAAAATACTACTTCAAAAAAACCGTAGTTTTCAGATTTTCATTGTGATGCAAACAATAATTCTCAGTCCTGCATTATTTTTAAAATGATGGTATGAAAAGAACTTTTCCAAATATATCAATACTGTATGAAATAGAACATTGTCCTTTTCCTTTGCATTCATGCAAGATTATTTTAAAGTTCTAAATTCCATAATTCTTTTGAGAACATAGTACACTCTTTCAAGGGACTGGTGAGTCACATCAATTCAAACAAAGCAAAGGAGTATATCTAAAGCAGAGTTTTTCATCTTTTTTTAAAAGATTTATTTTATTTATTTATGCATACAAGAACTGGGGCATAGGCCAGAGGTGTGGGGGTTGAGAGGATTCATCAGACAGAGTGGGGAGCAACACAGGTGGATCTACTGAAATACACTGCTGAGGGGAGCAGTGGGCAAGACAGGAGAGATCTGCTGTTCCATGTGGGTCAGCTCCCTGGCTGGGGATCGAACGCATGCCTCAATGGCTGGCCATAGCTCGGTAGTGCTGAGACTTTAACCCCTGCGCCAACAGGGAGGCCTCCAGGTTTTCACCTTTCTGCAAAAGCATGGAATATTGTACCTGTGCCCATTACAGAACGGATTTTTCTTTAAATAATACACTCTATTTCTTCCCGCCTGTACCATCATTAAGGGAAATAAGTGTTCATTTAGTGACATATGATCTGTTTGCTAATAGCTAATGTTAAGTACTTTTTGGGTTTTCCCGTAGGTTTCTTAACAATCTTCTAATGCTTTTAATTTAAATTGTATTTTATAGTTTTTGTCACATATCACTCACATGCGCTGGCACTCTACTTGGAATTATCATTTCAATAAACAGAAAATTTGAATATAGCATTTAAAACACTACATGGAAGAATCTGGAAGATTTTACAGAAGAAAATTCTTATCCCATGTGAATGCACATTGTATGACCTGTTGAAATATTAAGACTTCCCTGTATGACACCTGCATAAATCTTTCTTTCCGACCTACAAACTCTTCAGAAGAAATAAAAAACAGCAAAGGACTGCACACCAAACAAGAAATTGATGACTTTCCTTGAAGAAATGGTCTATATTTACCATATATCCAGTTCCTCTTCTCTCTTGAAGCCACTCCAATCCTTTTATCTTTACTGCTCCTTTGAAAATGTTCTTCTCAAGTTCTATCACGACTTCTATGTTGCTAAGTCTAATGGTCATATTGCATCTTATTGAACCTGTGAGCAGCATTTGACAGGGTTCATCCCACATCCTCTTTCTTGAAACAGTTTTGCACTTGGTTTTGTTACCATTCTCCTGCTTTTTCTTCTGACTTACTTGTTGGTTCTTTGACTCCTGTGCTAGTTCCTTTCACCTCTCCAACCTCTAAAGGGTAGAGTGCTTCAGGTCTCAGTCTGCACTCAGTCTGCACCCTAAGCGGTCTCCAGTCTCATAGTTTTAAATACTACCTATATGCAAATATCAACAGCCAAGATCTTGCCTTTGAATTTTACACTCATATATCTAACTGATTATTCTATATTTCTACTTAATAGTTAAGTGGAGGTATCACAAACTTACAAGTTCAAAATTAAAATTCTAGTTCTGCCCTACCTTCACTCCCATACCTATTCCTCCTCTAGGATCATCTCCTTCCTTCCAGTGATCAGATCTGAAAATCTTGAGGTTACCCTTCACTCCTTTTATCTCTTACACCCCACATCCAACCCAATGACTCATGCTGAGTTGACTTTTGAAATACATCCAGAACTAAACCACCTCTTACCACCTTTGTAGCACCTTTGCTGCTGCTGCTATACTGATTGTAAGACATTATCATTTCTCACATAACCTCCTAATTGTACTAGACTGTAAGATCCTATGATATGGCTGCTACTCTGACCCCCAGCTCCTCTCCCTGGTTGATCCTCCAACACGACTACCATTTTCCTTCCTGCTTCTGAATCCTTTGCTCTAGTCCCCCTGCCTGAAATGTTCTTCCTCTAGACATCAATTAAGCTGCCCTTTTAACTTCAGGCCTTTGTTCAAAGGACTTATAAAAGGGCAATCCTAAGTTCATCTTATTAAAAAAAGATAAAGTGGGGCCTCCCTGGTGGTGCATCGGTTGAGCGCTGTGCTGTGGAGCTGTCCGCAGCCCGCGATGCGAGTTCGACGCCCAGCCGGGGAGAATCCCACATGGTGCGGCAGACCTCTCCTGCCTCGCCCGCTGCTCCCCTCAGCAGTGTATTTCTGATCTGCCTGTTCTGCTCCCCACTCTATCTCTGGTGAACCTTCTCACCACCCCACACCTCTGGCCTGTACCCCAGCTTGTATGCAAAAATAAATAAATCTTTAAAAAAAAAAAGGATAAAGTACCTTTTCTCCCTCTCCCTTCTATTTTCCTTGTTCCATTTAATTTTTTTTTTGCTCCATTTAATTTTTTTCTGACAATATTTTTTTCCTTTTTCCCTCCAGCAGAAGATAAGCACTTAAAGGAATTTGTTTCAATTATTGCTACTTTCCAAGGCCTAGAACAATGCCAGCACATGCAAGACATAAATTTTCTCCAAATAAATAAATACAATATTATACATCTGTTAAATTACATTTTTGATTTCATTTATTTAATTTTGTCATCAAGAAATGTAAGTTGATGTCCTTGGTAACTTAATAGCATATGTCACCCACACGTGAAGCATTTGAGGACTAGCGACAATAAGGGATTCCTCACCGAAGCAAACGCGTTTGCTGTCTTTTCCGGATAGACGGATTAGACTCAAACACGTGAGGCCGTTTCCGCTTCTTGCCTGTTGCCACAGCAGCAGCAGCCGCCATTCCCACTGGACCTGAAATAATGATGCATGTGTTGAGTTAGGCAGAGCGTGTCAACCATACAAGACAGAAAACGATTAAAAGTAAAAAGATGGTAGCATTTCTTTCTGCTATGTTGACAATACAAACTCTTCCTGATATCAATATACTTCACTGTTATTCAACACGAACTATGTTTTAATTTACCAATAAAACAGTGAATCTTTAAAAAAAAAAAAAAAAGTGAATGGTTTACACTTCCCCACCACACACCAGACTGAATTTTATAGAACGCAGGGTTTTGTTCTGTTTTGTTTTGCCAGCATGCCCATACTGTTATGGCAATATTCTCAGAGTTTCTATATGAAGTTGCAGTATTGAAAAGAACTTGGCAAAACAAAAAGAAATACAGATCTCAAATTTCATTTCATCCCTGTGCCCCTCTTTCCATCACTCCACGACAAAGCAGCATTAAGAAAGTCAGAGATAAGCACTCATACTTAAAACCCCAACACTACCCATACGAATATCACTTTAACTGGAAAACTTTTTACTGTATGTCTGAGAATTATGCCCAAAATGGAGATGCTGACCTTAAGTCAAGTTGATGAAAGCATTCTGACAGGAAAGAAATGAAAACCCTAAGCAGAAAATGCTAATAAAAGTTGAGCTGGCTTACCCTGAAACTAATGACTAAACTAAAAGAGCTACTGGACCCTGGATTTGTGGGATATCAACATATCAAGGACAAGGACACCCCCCCCCCACACACACACACTTTAAACAGATGAATGACTTTTATTCTTATTTGGAAAGCCTGTAAAAGACTTAAATGAAAATTATGTTTAACTGCTTAAGTAGCTCAATTAAAGTGAATCTCTATGAAAATGTAGATGAGCTTCTCTACAAGTTGTTTTAGTATTGTCAATCTAACTTAAACCTTTCTAAAGAATCCCAAAGCAAAACACTTACTGACCCATTTCTCCAACATTTTTTTTGTAGCAAGACACTATTTGATCTTCCTTAACAAATTTTTCAGTGCACAGTACAAAGTATAGATACAATGTTGTACAACTATTAATTTATTCTTCTTACATAAGTGCAACTTTATTTTTTTAAAAGAGAGCAGCTTTTTTTTAAAAAGGTGAGTTGAGATATAGGGGGGGGGGCTGGGGGTGGCGTGAGAGGATTCACCAGAGACAGAGTGGGGAGCAGAGCAGACAAACTGAAATACACTGCTGAGGGGAGCAGGAGGTGGGACAGGAGCGGTCTGCTGACCAGATGTGGGTTAGCTCCCTGGCTGGGGTTCAATCAGGCTGACCTCAGGCTGTTGTGGTGATAGTGCTGAGACTTAACCCCTAGGCCACAAGGGAGGACCCACAGCAATTTAATAGCAAAAAATTATAATCAACCTAAGTGTCCTACCAGCATATGAGGTATTCAGATAAGTAGAATACCACGCAATAGTTAAAATGAAAACTTAAGAGCTACACTATCAACATGAATCTCAGAAAAATCATGAATGAAATAAACATGTTACAGGAAAATAAGGTCAGAGTGATACCATTCACATAAAATTTAAAACATGCAAAGCAATGCTTTTTACTGATACATATTCACATAGTAAAAAGATAAAAGAAAATGGAAGAGAATGATGATGATAAAGACCATATTCAGAATAGCAGTTACCTCAGTGAAGGGAGGGAAGGGAATAGGTTTAGTAAAAGCAGTAACCCACTATACCCTTCCTTCTCCATTTACCTTACTATTTTCCTCAGAACACTCAGTCCTTTCTGAAAGTATCTTACTGTACTATTTGTACCCTTTTCCCCACCACTGATCTATGAGCTCCTTTAGGGAATAAACACTTGTCTATCCTTTCCACAGTATCAATATATGGTAATATATGGTAGATAGTAGTTCCTTAATTGTTAAATGACTAAATGGTTAATGACTTCTATCAGCATGGCCTCAGATTCCATATAAGCCACATAAAAGGGTTAGATTAAAGCTCTTTCCTAGTTATAACGTTATGACAAGGCAGTACAGTAATATAGCACAACCATGTCTCAAAAACATTTTCCTTCCTAGGAAAGAAGCTGACTTGGATTCACTGTGTCAAGATGCCCTCTTCTGGGAAGTATAAAAATTGCAAAAATATAATTTACCAATATTTCATGTATTTTGCCACTAAGCCTTATTTTCAATTTCACCATTCCAGAAATATACAATAGATAATAACAGACAGCAACAAGGTTATTCTTCATTGTATCTGTCTTCCTACCTCCCTTTTATACTAAATAGATGTCCTATTTTGTCCATTCCGGATAACTCATTTCCTATCCAGTTTTTCCTGAATATCTTCCAAAATCAATTTTCTTTAGACTCATCCAGGCATGGTTTACATGGACTTTTCTCAGTGCTAAATATACAAGATAAATAACAAAAAGAGGAATACAAAATATAGCCCATCTTTACATCATTTAGTGTCCCAGAAAATCTCAAGACCTTGAATTGGATTAAGCTGATCTAGGATTGTTAGCCCCTTGAGGCATCTGGCAGAAGCAAACAAAAGTCCTCTGTAGAGGACAGTAATATTCTAGGCTCCAAATTATTTCTAAAACTAATTTTCCAAACACCTGCAGTGTTCATTCAAATATAACCAATACACAAAGAGAAAATTCAATATGAACAAGAAACAGCACTAACAACATGTAACAGAAACAGTCTCTCAGGCACTCTGGAAAGTAAAATTACTGAATAGATCGTAAAATTATAATCCTTACTTTACTCAGGAAGATTAAAATAGTTTTTCCAACTATAATTAGAAACTGTAATATTGTAAATGTAGGAGGAAAAAGATCCATCAGAAATTCTAAAAGTAGAAAACAAAACTATTAACTATTACCAAAATTAGTATATCAATAAACAGACTTAAAAGCAACTTAGACACAGCTAAGAAAAAAATACAGTCAAAGACAGTCAGAAGAACTACACAGGAAGAAGCATAAAGAGACGAAAAGAATGCAGTACAGAACAGAGGGTAAGAGACATAAAAGACTCCATGAGGAAAACTAACACATTTAACTGTACTAATAGATGGAAGAGAATGAACAGAGTAGAAGCAAAATTGAAACAAAATCTAGTGACTAAGATTTTCCAAACTTGACTAAAGGCATCAATCCACATATTCAAGATGTTCCAAGAATCTTAAATCAAATAAATGTGAAGGTCTATTGATAGATCCAGATATATCATAAAAACTACAGTGAATCTTAAGATCAATTAAAGAAGGGCCTGCATGGAAGATAACCTTCAAAAGAGTAGCTTTTAGAATTGAAAACAATTAAATTCTCAAAAGCAAGGATGGAAACCACAATATAGTGAAACAGTATATTCAACATGAGGGAACATGTTGAGTATGTTGAATAGGAAACAACTGCAAAATTAGAATTCCATACCCAGCAAGAACATCCTTCAGGACTGAAGGTTAAATAAAACAGTGTCACAATCGAATATGACTTAGTGATCAAAAAAGATGAACTCATGCCATTTACAGCAACATGGAGGAACTGGAAGGGATTATCCAAAGTGAAGTGAGCTAGAAGGAGAAAGATAAATACCTGATGGTTTCATTTATAGGTAGAGTACAGAGAAACTAAACAGAGGATCAGACAAGACAGCTGACCCTTGAGAGGTGATCATAGATCTGAGGCATCCAGGAAGGGAAAGGAGGGAGAGGGCAAGGGAAGAGAGTAAACTGAGGGGGAAGGAGAGCACAATGGACTATAGTGGAGGACTACGGATGCTCTGGTGGTGGGGAAACTATGGACCACACCTGAGGGGAGAAAACCTAAATTGTGAAAAAATAAACAAGGATGAAAAACAACGGCACGTCAGTGATAAAATAAATTGGAAAAAAAAGACTGGCAATTAAAAAAATAAATAAGAAATAAATAAAAGAAAATTGTATACTTGAAAGGCCACAAAGTAATCATTTGGAAGAAACAGCGTATGTTAAATTAGGGAGGTGTGGTGATTGAGGAATAAGTAACAATGTAGAAATGTATTATTTGGAATGAAAACAATCTTGTCCAATTGTTGGCTTGAAAAATAAAAAACAGTGTGAGAAAAGCAAGCAAAAACTGAGACTTTGCTACTAGCAAATCCATACTGAAGAAAATGCAAAATGGTATCTGCACAAAAGAAAAATTTTCAGAGGCAAGTTGTATATAAAGAAAAAAAAGGGTATAAAATAAAGTAGGGTTTAAAATACACAGAGCATTAGTATATAGGACAATAGCAAACAGACCAGGGGAATGAAATTCAGTTGTCCTAAAAAACTTGTATTATACCAGGAAAGGATAAAAGTAAGTTATATAAGACTTTGGGATTAGTGAGGGATGTATGTCATAATTTCTAGGGGTACCACTGATAAAAGTACATATAACTTCCAAACTAACAAAAGAAAAATTAAAAATTAAAACTTTGCAATCACAAAGAAAAAAAAAACATAACAGAGGTGGGACATAAGAGAACGTATATAGTAAAAATGATAAAATTAAACTTAATACTTAATGTAAATGAATGAAATACTTCCATTAAAAAGTCAAGATTATCAGAATGCATGAAAAAACAAAAGCCATGTCATATCAAAAATAGTACATGACCCTAGAATTTAAGTCTCAGTATAATATAGGCACAGGCTATAAATACAAGGTTTAAACATAATTATGAAGATGTGATATGAAGATAAATGCGAGTGTCTGCATCCTAGGTTCTTTTAGCTATGCACGGCTTTGGGAGCTAAACAAAAAATTAAGAACTTCCAACCCCAAAACATTACCTGCAGCGGCCAGATGAGCCGTCACCTCATCAGCTGCTGTGGAGTTGAGTATGTCTGAATCATCATAAGAGGTGTCCTCAGGAGACGAAGGCGAGTCTTCATCAGCACTCAGCATACTGTGTTCGGTGTAGGTGGCCACATGGACCTGCTGCACTTGCTGGGCCACGGCATGGGCTTCTATGGTAGCCATGTGTTCAGTCTGGGTCACTCCGTGTTCCTCCATGAAGGTTTACTGTCAGAAAAAAGGCGAAGAACCAGATTCAGTGTATAACATAACACTTGAAGTAAGAGATACTGTCCTCAAGAGCAGAGGAACCTTGACAAGTGTTCAATTTTACTACATACCACAGGAAATGGGATGCAATATTCAAACACGCACAAAAACAGAATATTTTCTTTATGTGAAAACATTTTGTTTTAATTTTATACCTATATGGAAAAGCAATAACAACTTAATATTATATGTAATGATAAAAAGATATTTAAAGATCATAGTGACTAGCATTTAATATTGTGGACATAAAACACTTAGTAAGGAAGTAAAATACTTAACATTACCTGGTATTTCAAAGACAAATGGGAATTAAGCATTTTCCCCCAAAACACAATTTTTGAATGCAATTTTTCAAACTGGTTTTGCTACTTATAAAACCAGCTCCTTCTAAACCATGAAATGATACAGTAATTTATAAAGTATGAAGACAAAGATTTGCTCTCCCTACTGTATAATCTATCCCCCTCTCATACCACCAACTAACAGAAAAGTATGTCATTCTTTAAAAAATTATATGTATATATCTATACACATGTTCACATTATACATATTATTACACGGCTTGTTTTTTTTCATATTAAACTATACATGAACATTTTGACATCTCAAAACACCGATCTACCAACCCTACCAATAGCTGCAGAATACTTCATTGTATGGATGCACCATAATTACATACCTATCAGGTAAGTCAGCTTCCTAGTTTTTGCTACCATAAACATCAATGCAATGACTAAACTTGTATATAAAACTTTCATATGGATTCCTTAACTGAAGAAATCCATATGAAAAAGGAATTACCATATGATCCGGCAATTCCACTTCTGGGTATACAGAAGTGAAAACAAGGTCTCAAATGACTATTTGTACATTCATATTCATAGCATTATTCACAATAGCCAAAAGGTAGGGGCAACCCCATTATCCATTAACAGAAGAATGGGTAAACAAAATATGCATATACCTACAATGGAATATTATTTTAGCCTTAAAAGAGGAACACAAACTAGAAAGATCAAAACTCCTCAAGCTGATTTTTAAAATCTACAAAAAACCTGCACCTGACATTATACTGGATGTTCAGAAACTACTAGAGAATGAGAACACAACTACAAACTGGGAGAAAATATTTGCAAAAGACATTTGTTGAGCCTCCCTGGTAGCACAAGGGGTTAAGTTTCAGCACTATCAAGCTATAGCAGCCACTGCGGCACTGAGTTTGATCCGCAGCCAGGGAGTTGACCCACATGGCACAGGAGGTGACCCCTCCTGCCTCACCCGCTGCCCCCCCTCAGCAGTGTATTTCCATCTATCTGCCTGTTCTGCTCCCTACTCTGTCTCTGGTGAACCATCTCGCCGCCCCACGCCTCTGGCCTGTACCCCAGCTTGTATGCATAAATAAATAAATCTTTAAAAGAATTTTTTTAAATAAATAAATAAACTCTGACACATGGTACAACCTGGATGAAATTTGAGGACATTCTGCTAAGTAAAATAAGTCAGTCACAAAGGACAAATATTGTGATTCCACTTATATAAGTACCTGGAACAGTCAAAATACACAGTAACAGAAAGTAGAATGGTGGATGCAGGGGCTGGGTGGAAAGAAACTGAGGAGAGGTCTTACAGGTATAGAGCATCAGTTTTGCAAAATTAAGATATCTGGAGATTGGTTAAATAAAATGTTAAAGTATTTAACACTACTGAACTGTACACTAAAAATGGTTAAGATGGTAAATTTTATGTCATATATATTTTCCCATAATTTAAAATCATCCTTGATATAACTGTAATTTCTGTGCAAAGATGTATGACCAGAGCCTAACAATAAAACTAGCCCTCATTATCTTAAAAAAAAAAAACAACTTTATATTATTTGTGCTTTTCTTAGAATAAATCTTAAAAGTCAAAATTTTGGGGTCAAGGATACACATATTTTAAATTGTGATGCATTTTTAAAAACTGAGTGCTTAACCTGTGAACTAACATAATCTCTTCTTGCACAACCTCCCCTAGTCCAACACACACATTTGAAATTTAGCTATCATGTAATAGTATAAACAGTAAAACAGCGCTGCATATATGGAGTTGATCCCATTCCAAAAAAAAAAAAAAGGGTAGTCATTCATATATAGAATTGCGACATTTATGATTACAAGTTAAAAGAAAATAATTATTCATACAAAATTCTGTCATTTTCCTTCTATTTGGTTATAAAACTCTCCTTTCATTCTTTGGGGTCTTCGAAAATCCTTTGTTTCTCTAGTTGCATTTTAAGCCTAATCAGAAACTTCAGGTCTACTGTTTCCATGTAAGTGATAAATTTTTACTTTTCTGAGGCTCTTGATTTCTGTTTTACATTCTGTGTTCCTTCCAATTTTTTTGCTCTAACTTTTAATTATCTCTTTCCACTCTCATACCATCAAGCACATCACAACATCCTTCTAGCTCAGTGATTCTTAAATTTGGGACTATTCAATTATCTCAAGCAATATTCTGCATTTCAAAATAAAATTCACTTTAATTACAAAATAAATCCACCACAGCATGTCACAAATCCAAAACGATCGGAGATCACTAAGTGTCATCTGAAACCCTTTCCATACTTATTTTCTGCCTGAGGTCACCTCCCTAGCCCTGGATATCTGCTCAGCACATACCCTCAGATTCACACCCTCTTTTCTTCAAATGGAACTTTTAAAGAGATACCTAATTAAATAATATGTGTCCAATAGAGAAAAGGATAAATAAAACATGATAAAATGTTAATATCTGGGTAATGAGAATTCTTTATACTGTTTTTCAAAACCTTTCTAAAAGTCTGAAATGATATGAAAATAAAGACACTTTTTTAAAGAAAGGTACCTAACACAGTTTCTTCCATATCCTATGTTTGGTGTGTTTCAGAATAGTAAAGGGACTAAATACTTTAGATTTGTACATATCTAAAATGCAATTTAACACACTATTTAAGTCAACAAACAAAATATTCATGAGGGGAAGGTGCCATTAAAATACTATTTTTCCCATCCATTTTGCTGCGCTTCTAGTCTAAGAAACAAACTGCACAGGGTATTTTAAAATGCTGGGTACTTCAAAATTGTTTTAAATGATTTGGGATTAGATGGCATCTAACTCCTTTTCAAAGGGATTTGCATGCCCTGCACTTGGCATAATGGATTTCAATTCTTTTCTCCAGAATGCAGTTCACAGCATAAATCAATAGGGCTGTCTTTCACAGGCTTGTCACTTCCACCAAGTGCTTCTCCTCTTTCTACCTCTCTCCATCCCACCCTCAGCCTCTCTAAACAATTTTATTCAGTACACTCTGTAAAAAGTAAAGGCAAAGTTATTTCAGACTTCTTTGAACCAGAGTGGGAAACCTGTAAATAATGCTTCCAATGTTTGCAAAAGTAGTAAGTAAAACAGGATGTCTAAAGCTAGATATAATTGGCATACACATATTGCTGGAAATCATCACACGCCACCCCAAGTCATTTTTAGTGATACGTTTTAACTTTTATTTGTGAGGACCCAGTCACTGAATAGTAAAACTATAGAAATTGCTAGTAGATAAAAACATATTAAATGATTAAAAATAGCATATTAAAAATAGCACAGACTGTTATTACCAGATATCTAGAACCCCTTGACAAGTAACTTGACCTTTAAGTTTCAACTTCAACATTCTTTAAGTGAAAAAAAAAAAAAAAGCCTATTCTCTAAAGGGTAAGATGAAATTATCCAAATAAAGCGAGGAACACAGAGCCTGGGACATAAGTGCCCGACATTAATTATGATGATGGTATTAAAGTTCCTGTCTATATGATCCATCTTTCTTGACAGGTGATGAATGACCTGACTAGTCTCACACAGACTTTATCTCCATTTATTCATTTTTAAGCATCCATCTCTGAAAATATGATTTTTTTAAATTGTATGCAAGAGCTTTTGAGTCAGGCATCTAAAAAGTCTCCTCCCTCTTTTTACATTAACCCCAACAACTGAAATACTATTCTCCTAGACAAAACACGAAAACCATGGAACCTCTGCTCCTAGCATAATTTCATGACAGCCCACAAAATGGAGAGCCAGCAGATGAACCCAACAGTGATTCCTCTGAACAGATGTGGAAAGTAAGATGAAAGCACCACAACACATAAATGACCTGTGACTCTGAACGCTACATCCAAATAAAAAGATTTATCTGCCCAGCACTCAGAGTCAGTGCTGCTCAGCAGATTAGTCAATGCTCCATTTCACTAATCTTTCAACACGCCTGGATCATCACTCCCGGCATGCGTTTCATCTAAACGTTCTTTATTACATCACATGTAAGGGCGGGGTGAAAGGGCTGCTTGGTACAGAGCAGTCCTTCTTTTGCCACTCCAGGCAAGCAAGGATGGAACTGAGAGATAATGGAAGAGAACACAGAAAAAAGATTTTCCTGTCCCAGAGCACCCTAGTAGTTGAGATTAAGCAGAATGTTTTAATAATCAAAGTAGGAAAGAGCCAGGAAATCTAATTAAGGTACAACTAAAGAAAGGTAAAAGAAAGCATTAGTTCAGTCAATATCATTATCATATCAAAAGAAAAGCTGTAACAACTGCCTAAGGGAAAGCCTGAGAGCAAAACTATCTACGGTACAAACCAGGGACAGGAAAGTTGAGAGGTTCAATTTACACTTCTGGACATATCCAGAACCCACACGTTGGGACAGAAATTTCACTCAACAGAATAGCCTTTCTCAAAAAGTCTATGATCCATGAATGGATTTGATTCTTGGGAACACAGGGTAAATAGAGCAAAACTCTCACCAGGAATTTTTTTTTGACTGTACAAGTCAAAGTGAGAGTAGAAAGTAAAATGTGGCTTAATTCTGAGTAATAAATAAAGTTCAAGACAAGAATACATTTGATCTTCTTAGGAATATTCTCTTTCAAATGGCCCAAGAGTGAATGGACGAGCAAAGAAAAATAAATTAACAAAATATTCCCACACCACTGAGTTCTAAAAAATACAAAACAAAAACAAACCAGCCACACATGCAGCTTATTGCTTTCCATGTTTAGACTCCAACTACAGATACAAATACAAGACATTAAATATAAACCAGAATGTAAAAGTTATGAGCCATGATAATGTAAAAGCAAAGACATGGCAGCAATGAGGAGGGGTAGAGAGGTGGAGGCATGGCTGGGAACACCAATATCCTATCTTGAGACAGTGAATAAATCAGGAGACATCGAGAGCGGATGGAAGAACTTACATTACAGTGTAACTACCAAACCGAGAGGGAAAGGAAGGGAATACTGTGAGGTAATCCTTACAGAGAAGAAATTAAAAATGCCCAGGAGTGATAAATCAAGAAAAAGTGACAGACTATTTAGAATTATAGAGGAGGCATCAAGTTCCTTTCATATACTGAAGTTCCTTTCAAAAACTGAGCAGGGCTCAATTGAAGAAACAGTCTTGTACTGAATAAGACTAATTTCCTAACATTTATTTATCTGTTTATTTTCTCATATTGTTCATTTTTGGACAGTATTTGATTTCTCCCCTCAGATTTAGTCCCCAAAGTTCTCCCAGCACCACATCACTCATGATTCATCTCCACAGACCCTTGTGCTTTCGCCTTCCCTGTTTCGATCTCCCCCTAACTATTCCTCTCTTGCCTCTCACTTCTAAGCCCTCTCTTTTATGTGCCTGAATGCTCTGTATCTAGCACTCTCTGGGTGAGTCCATTTTGTGTGCCAGTTTTGCCTGCCAGGCCCCTGTTAGGTTTCGCCAAGGGGAGGCTACAGCGTGAGATGGGAAGAGATGTCGCTGCGTTTTCATCCCTAGCAACGCAGCTTCAGCAGCAGAGGTCACCTTCATCTCCCAACCCCAGCTGTGCCCTTTCACCTCCGATAGATGAGCGCCAGCTCCAGGGCACCCCACTCAGAAGTCAGATTACCAGCTATGTGGGGACTCCCTGAGCTCTCAGGTTCTTCCCCTCTACGCCAGCTCCACAGGTGGTGCCTGCCTCCCTAGCTGTGAGTATCTGCATTAGTCTGATGTCTACTTTTGCTCTTTCACACTTCCAATACCTAAGCCCAATTCCCAGAATGAAATTCACTGAAATATTTCATAAGGTTTACTACAATAGATCCTGACTGATACAAAGAGAAGAAAATATCCCTTTTAGAAATTACTCAAAGTGTTGGTAAGCAGCAAAATTTTATAGTGACTTACGTAAGTCAATACAGTAAAGTATACTGACATTTCATACTGTCAACAAAGCCATTCTAAGGATATTTTTGTTAGACCACCATTAGAATCTGTTTGCATATAGTGATGGAGATGAATACAAAGTCTTGAATTTGAGGAATCATTAAAATTTAGAGAGCAGGGCCTCCCCGGTGGCGCAGTGGTTAAGCGCTGCGCTGTGGAGCTGTTGGCAGTGGCGACGTGAGTTTGACGCCCGGCCAGGGAGAATCCCACATGGTGCGGCAGACCTCTCCTGCCTCGCCCACTGCTCCCCTCAGCAGTGTATTTCTGATCTACCTGTTCTGCTACCCGCTCTGTCTCTGGTGAACCCTCTCGCCGCCCCACACCTCTGGCCTGTACCCCAGCTTGTATGTATAAATAAAAAATAAATCTTTAAAAAAAAATTTTAGAGAGCATAAAATCCCTCATGAAGAGAAAAATAGGACACTCAAGTGAGAATGGGGTGCAGACAGAAAGAGAAGTAGATAACATAAACACAAGATTTTTCTGTTTTGAGTCTATCTTCTCCACTCTTTAAGTACGGTTCTTAGTAAGTGGAACATTCCAGCAAACCTCAAAAATATAAGTCACAGTAATACATGTCTTTTTATGGAAAAAATAGTGACAGTCATAAAAAATTTGTCATATTATTCAATGAGTAGGTTAGGTCAGATACTTGAACAAACCACAGAGAATGTGGCAGCCACAGTAGCTTTGACCTTCATCTAGTACTACTCTTAGGTTCTTGGCAGAGTATGCAGACTATTGAAAATCAATAGTGCCTGGTAACTAAAAATTTCAGCATGGCTTGCGGTGATTTAGTCATGATTTTTTCTTTCTATACAACTGGAGGTATTCAAAGTCTCCTCTCCATTCTACTGCAAACCTGCTGAAAGGCTTCATCAATTTTCATAGCAGGGTGAAGAGTTCAGTCTCTGGAGTCAAACCATTGGGCTCAAATCCTTGCTCTGCCACTCACTAGCACTTTAGACAAGTTTTACTTACTTCTGTGCCTTAGTTTTACCAGCTCTCAAATGGGAAAAATAATAGAACCTACTTAATAGAATTATTATGAACACCAAATGAGTTAGTATTTATTTCAAAATGGGATATGGTATAGAGTGAGTGCTAGATAAATAAGATTTATTACAAT
This sequence comes from Scalopus aquaticus, assembly GCA_004024925.1. NCBI lineage: Eukaryota > Metazoa > Chordata > Mammalia > Eulipotyphla > Talpidae > Scalopus > Scalopus aquaticus. The sequence continues at coordinate 440,205 of PVIJ01000055.1, forward strand.
TCTATTCACATTTTAAAAAACAGGTGTCATCAAAGGGAAAGTTACATGATTTATCTTTATACTTGGAGGAGAAAATGCTTACAGATCACAGATTAGGAGAGACCATAAAAAGACCTCTATCAGGAAATAACTCTTGACCTTTTTTAATTTTGGATCCTTTTGAGGATGCGTGAAAGCTACAGCCCTCCTTCCTCAAATAAAGCATATAATAAACACAAAAAATCTCCAGTGTTCCTGGAAGCAAATCACAGATTTCATGATGCTACAAGTATATCACAATTCAAACACTAGAGGGTGCCACAGACAAGAGAAAAATGAGAGTGCAGTAATTCCAGGGTACTCAAAAATCTTCAACTGGAAGTACATCCTTCCACAGGAACTAATAGTTAAGTGAAATCTCCTTCACCAAATGATTTAGAATATGTCAATTCTCCTATAAATGCTAAATAAGTATTGTCCACGAGAAACTGCTGTGATGGTGGAAATGTTCTATATTTGCACCATCTAAAACAGTAGTCACTAGCCACCACATTACAACTACCAACCACATGAAATGACAACTATGACTAAGGAATTAAATCTTAATTTCATTGTTTTTGCCAACATTTATTTAAATAGCCAAGGGTGTCAATGGCTACCACACTAAACAGTGTAGTTCTACAATCTATTTTTAAGTTTTGAAATGATTAGCTTCTAATCACAGGTCATTATATATCACTATTAAAGAAATTTCTATCTAATAGAATAGGTTCACACAATGACTCAGGCCAATCTGCTCCTTGTGGTAATTCAACTCTGCAAAGATGGAAAAAAGACTGTCAGTGTCTCTCCCCTTTCTTTTACTCATTATAGAAGATCCTACCTACCCAATTATCCTATTATGTTTCTTAAGCCCCTGGGTTTTAAGAGTTTAAAACAAGTAAGTACAAAGTAATAAAGTTAATTAACAAGGGTTTTGCCATTTGAAAAGACAAACAAGAAAGAAAAAAATAATATTTTAGTGATAATTACCAAGGGTTAAGGAGCACTGAGAAAAAGGACTGCAGATAATGGGTAGACATCATAAAAGAAAAGATTCTTAAGTGAGTTTATCAAGTGCCAGAGTGAAAGAAGGGCACTGCAGGCCCAGGCAACAGCTTATGCAAGTACATGGCACACACAGAAAGACCCAGAAGTCTGGGGACCAAAGGAGCACAGCCCTTGGCTGCCTTTCTTTACAATACAACTTAATCTGTTAAACATAAAGCCAACGCTGACCCATCTGTCAAAGAGAAAAGTAGTTTATCCACATTGTACACCTCACAGTTTACAGTGTTGTGTCTGGCACAGTGCCCTGAATGGAGAAAGTACCTAATGAATGTTGATGACAGTGACAAAAGGATTAGAAAATGCATTCTTAAATATTCAGATGTTTATTACCAGCTACAAATATCAATGAAAAGCAGGTAAGAGGCTGAAGTTATCCCTGGGTGAAAAACATGGTGGATAGGGAGGTTAGTATGCCACTTGCAAATGGGTCACAATGCAGCTGGCTCTTTTTGCAGAAAAATCATTTGTCCACAGCTGCTCACCAAATTACCAAAAATCAAATAAGTGGTTGTCATGTGATAGCTGGATTAGAGGCCGCCTCAATTTCCATTAAGGAGAAATAACATGAATTGCCACAAGTCCCACCCTTCAGGCTCACACAAGACAAAGGACACTTTTATTCAGATCCTGCTTCCTGTGAAATATAGCATTGTTGCCCGGCTGCTTCTGTGGTGGGCCTCAATCCTGCTAGATCTGTCATCACACAACCAACATTCAGTGAAAGCTGTTTCTTTCACTGAATTCTGGTGAACAGTTGAATGCATGAATTTTCTTCTGATATAACTCAGTCTTGTTCCTGGATAAAATTATGAAGGTGCATGTGTCAATATTGAAAATCTAGGAATCTTTGCAATTCAATGATTTTCTCACTCATTCCAAAAATATTTCGATGAATTTTTTCACATACTCCTACATTAATTCAGCATTAGTATTCCAAGAAAAACTCTAATTGGCAAGTCTAGTTTTTTATCTTTATATTTTAAATTTATTAATATATAAGTGACATTCTTTCTGGGAAATTGAGAAAACACAGGAAAACTGAGAAAAAAGAAACACAACCACTTGAGATAGCTATTTCACTAAGTTAACAATTTGGCATACATGCTTCCAACACCAAACCCCCTCCCTCCCCCATACTTCCCATCCCTCCCCAGGGACACAGTTTCGTATGTGGTTGATTTTGAATTACATTTTCTAAACAAAAGTGAAGTGATAATCTGTCATAACCTCATACATATTGTATAAAATACATAGTGTTAGAAATATTTAAAATTTTAATACAATAAAAATGTTCATGCTAACATTTTTACACCAGTTAAAAATGTTTACAGAGCATTCTCTGTAAAAATGTACAAGTCATGTTACTAATACCCAGTCAATCATTTAGCTTGTTTCTAATTTTTTATTATCATAAACAGCTGTGATGACAGTTCTGATTTTCAATAAAAATGCACTGAATAGACAAGTAAACAAAACGGCTTACTAACAAACTAAGTCCTTTAATTATTTAATTATTTCCTTAGCTTCCAAAGGCCATAAAGCTTTGAGTAATCATAGAGTTATGATTCTGGAAGAGCTCTTAAAGCAGGTAAATTAAGGAAAGGACCATAAGCAGCTCCAGGTCTGGTCACAGGAAGACCATGCAAACCAAAGCAGCCCCTGAGAATTGTTTTGTCCAATCTGCAGTGTTTTTGTTCAACTGGTTTTTAAATTTGAGTGAACTGCAACCTTTTTAAATGGGGGAATAAGATAAAAGCTCCAAATTTCTGAATTCTCTTTAAAAAATCAAGAAGATCTTGGAATACCAGGAAGCAATACTCTATTAAAAATTTGGGCTGGGCCTCCCCAGTGGCACAGCAGTTGAGCGCTGCGCTGTGGAGCTGTCGGCAGCACGCGATGCGAGTTCGATGCCCAGCCGGGGAGATTCCCACATGGTGCGGCAGACCTCTCCTGTCTCACCCACTGCTCCCCTCAGCAGTGTATTTCTGATCTGCCTGTTCTGCTCCCCACTCTGTCTCTGGTGAGCCCTCTCGCCATCCCACGCCTCTGGCCTGTACCCCAGCTTGTATGTATAAATAAATAAATCTTTAAAAAAAAATGAAAAAAAAATTGGGGCTTACTTTCTCCTGAAATCTGGAACAAGACAAGGATGTCCACTGTCACCACTACTTTTCAATATAATACTGGAAGTCCTAGCCAGAGCAATAAGACAAGAGAAAGGCATACAAGGAATCCAAATAGGGAAGGAAGAAGTAAACCTATCACTATTTGCAGATGATATGATAATATACATAGAGAACCCTAAAAACTCCACAAAAAACTAAGCAAAATAATCAATTTAGTAAAATAGCAGGATACAAAATCAACACACAAAAATCAGTAGCCTTCCTATATGCAAACCATCAATCAGAAGAGGAGGAAATCAAGAAAACCACCCCTTTTACAATCGAAACAAAAAAAAAAATCAAATAGCTGGGAATAAGCCTAACAAAAGAAGTGAAGGACCTATACAAAGAAAACTATAAAACATTATTAAAAGAATTGCAAGAAGACACAAAGAAATGGAAAGGCATCCCCTGCTCATAGATTGGAAGAATCAGCATTATCAAAATGGCCATACTACTGAAAGCAATTTACAGATTCAATGCTATTACCATAAAAATCTCAATGACATTCTTCAAAGAAATAGAATGAATACTGAAGTTCATATGGGACCACAAAAAAACCTCGAATAGCCAAAGCTCTCCTGACCAAAAAGGAGAATGGACGTATCACCCTCCCAGACTTTAAACTAGACTACAAAGCAATAATAATTAAAACTGCATGGTACTGGAACAAAAGTATACAGATCAATGGACTCAAATAGAGAACCCAGAAATCAATCCATATCTATATATATACAATTAATCTTTGATAAAGGTGCAAAGAATATACAGTGGAACAAGGACAGTTTGTTCAACAAATGGAGCTGGGAAAACTGGACGACTACATGCAGAAAAATGAAACTAGACTACTACCTCAAGCCATGCATGAAAACGAACTCAAAATGGACGTAAGACCTGAAACCATAAAATATAAAGAAGACGACATAGGCAAAAAAAATACATGACATACATCTTAGTAACAATTTTAAAGACAAATCCCCCAAAGCAAAGGAAGTGAAGGAAAAGATAAACAGCTGGGATTACATCAAAATAAAAAGCTTCTGTACAGCAAAAGAGGCATTAACCAAAACAAACAGGCTCCCTACTAATTGGAAGAAAATCTTTGCACACAATATAACCCATAAAGGACTGATAACAAAAATCTACAAAGAGCTCACACAACTCAACAAAAACAAAGTCAACAATCCAATCAAAAAAATAGGCAGAAGAGCCAAAAAGACACTTCTCCAAAGAAAAGCAAATGGCCAACAGGTGTATGAAAAATGTTCAACATCACTTATAATCAGGGACATGCAAATCAAAACCACAACGAAATACCACCTCACACCAGTGAGAATGGCACACAGTAAAAAAAACAGGCAACAACAAATGCTGGAAAGGATGTGGAGAAAAGGAACTCTTCTACACTGCTGCAAATTGGTCCAACCACTATGGAAAGATGTATGGCAGTTCCTCAAACTGCTAAAAATGGAACTCCCATATGACCCAACAATACCACTTTTGGGAATCTACCCAAAGGACTCAAAAACACTAATCCAAAAGGATACATGCACCCGTATGTTTACTGCAGCACTGTTTACAACAGCTAAGGTATGGAAACAACCCAGATGCCCAAAAATAGATGACTGGATCAAGAAGATGTGGTGCATATACACGATGGAATACTATCCAGCACTCAAATAAGATAAACATATGCAATCCGCAGTAACATGGATGGAGTTAGAAGGGATCCTGCTCAGCGAAATAAGCCAGAAAGAAAAAGAAAAATATAAAATGGTTTCACTTATAACAAGAATATAGAGATACCAAATAAGAGAGCGATATTCGGAGAGGGAGAGGGAGGATAAGGGTTCAAAATGGGGGAGAGGGGAGCACAAGGGACTGTGGTGATGGTTCATGGGTGAATCGGTCATGGGTAACCCATGGGGAATACATTATAATGTAAAAGATACAAATAATAATAAATATTAAAAAAAATTGGGGCTTAAAAGTCAGTGTTGCCATTTGCTAGTTTTGTGTTACTGAACTTTTCTATTCCTTAGTTCCCTATTTATAAACTGATGATAATGTATTAATATTTTCTTCATAGGGTTGATATGAAGATTAAATGAAAAAAAATTATGTAAAGCACTCAGCAGAGTGCTTCCCCTCCCCAATCTTGTTAGTCATTATTGTTAATCATTTGATAATCAATCATCACTAATCAAATGATAATCATTTATTATCTTTTCAGACTGGCAGTGACTAGCTGGCTAGACATGCTCCATCAATGGCTGCGGCACAGGGGTGGACACCCTGAAGGGAACTTGCCACTGATGGAGCACACTATGCTCCCTCTAGCCAGTCAGGCACATCATCTCATGAGGCCTGGCAGGCCTTAGAAAGGAGTTTGGATTCTACTGTGATCAGGAAAGATTTTATGAACATGTTGCTGGGGGCTAAAGGAGGCGGAGGTATTCCGAGCAAAGAAAACTATGTGGAGCATAATGAAGTGCTCCACAGGTTCAGCTAGGGGAGGTGTTATATGCTGTGCAAAGCACTTCATCTTTTTTTTTTTTTTAATTTCTTTTTTTTAGGATTTTCTTTTTTTTATTTATACATACAAGCTTGGGTGCAAGTCGAGAGGCTTGGGGCAGCGAGAGGGTTCACCAGAGACAGAGCAGGGAGCAGAACAGGCAGAAATACACTGCTGAGGGGAGCAGCGGGCAAGGCAGGAGAGGTCTGCCGCGCCATGTGGGATTCTCCCTGGCCGGGTGTCGAACTTGCGTCGCCGCTGCCGACAGCTCCACAGCGCGGCGCTTAACCGCTGCGCCACCGGGGAGGCCCAAAGCACTTCATCTTAAGCTCAGCGGTGATCTATGTTATAAAGATCTGCTTTTAACCATCCCCACCCACCCTCAAGAAAAAAAAAGACTTCACAAAAATGACAAGACAGTTTAATTTATTCAGAAAACCATATAATAAAAAGTATACTAAAATTTACTTTGTTTATTTGAAAACTCATGAGCAATATTTTTGAGAGTAACTAATCAGTCTACAGAAATCATAGGTAACAAAAACTTTCTACACTAACTCCTGGCCACCTTTAGGGTTCTAGGCTACAGAATGGAAGCTTTGCTAAAGGTAGTAACATTTTGCGAATATTCTTGCAACTGTGTGCATTACTGAAACTAGGGGCAAAGTGGTCAGGTAATTAATTCAATGGTCATGACAGAGCACTATTGGGGGCCTGAAATAAAACAGTGGGAACAAATACATGTGACATATTTAGGTAGTAAAAATGGAAAGGACGTAGTGAACAATTAAATGTGGACAGTAAAGGAATGTCCAGGATAACTCCTGTGTGTCTTGGGTTAGAGCGGCTCTTTAACCAACCAGCATGGAAAGATGTATGGCGGTTCCTCAAACTGCTAAAAATGGAGCTTCCACATGTCTCGGCAAATCCACCCGAAGGACGCAAAAACACTAATCCAAAAGGATACATGCCAACACAAGGAACGTTAAGTGAGCAGATTTGTAGAGGAAGACAATGACCCAAAATATTCATGAGAGCCGTCCCCAACAGAGATCCTGACCTGGACTGTGATACAGGTGTAGGTTTGGGACTCATCGACAAGGAAACAATAATGAAAGCAGACAGAATTAATAAACTGGATTGAGAATAAAAATGAGGAAACTTGAGGAATGAAGGGGTATATAGAGGAGAAATAAAAATATGAAGAATGAGAAGTTAGCCAACAAGAATCAGGAGACAAGGGCCTCTCTGGTGGAGCGAGGGGTTAAGCGCAGCACTGTGAAGCTGTCCGGAGCCACTGCAGCATGAGTTCGATCCCTGGTCAGGGAGAGTCCCACACGGAGCAGCAGACCTCTCCTGTCTCACCCATTGCTCCCCTCAGCAGTGTATTTCAGTCAATCCGCCTGTTCTGCTCCCTACTCTGTCTTTGGTGAATCTTCTCACCCTCCCCACACACCTCTGGCCTACACCCCAGTTCTTGTATGCATCAATAAATAAATCTTTAAAAAAAATCAGACTAGTATTATGGAAGCCAAATAAAGGGAGAAATCAACACATACATGAGAATCAGAGGCTGTGTATAAAGCATTTATGCAGTGTCAGCAGAGGAAAAAAAGTCCTCAACTTCTTGGATTTTTCATCCCACTAAGGGGGATAAACAATAAAACAAGTATATGCATTATATTTTCGGGAGAGGAAAGGTGGGGCATGGGAGAGTGCTAGTCAAGGACCACCTATCTGAGCTCAGATCTGCAGGAAGTGAGCGAGACAACATGAAATGCTGGGGTAAGAGCATCCCAGGCAGCAAGAGCAGCAAAGGCAAAAATGCTGAGGCAGCAGCGGTGGCAGAGGTGAGTGAGAAGTATCAATAGTTAAGATTCCGCATTTGTTGAGGGTAGAGCTGCCAGCATTTCACGATTTGGATGCAGAGTAAAAGACAGGGGTCAAAAATTATTTTGAGGTTTTTGGTTTGAGTAACTGAAAGAACATCATAGTCATTTACTATGATGAAAACAACTGTCAGAGGAACAACTGAGACGTCTGTTAATATCCATGTGGAAATGTTGAGTAGGATCATGGATTGGCTACTTACCTTTACTTTTTTAACTGCTTTTGGATGCCTTTAAGATACTTTTTAACTGCTTTTCTTAAAACTATTTTAACATGTTTGCTTCTTTTTTAAAGAACATAATTAAGAATTGTACTTAGAATATTAGAAATGTTGAGGCCAACTATTATTTAAGTTTATTAATCTCTAGCCAAATCAGTTATAAGGTGCCACTGTATTACCTTTTCTAAGGTAACAATTTAACACTAGGTACAATTACCTATCATAATTACATTTAGAGATTTCTGTCAAACATTTCTTTTTGTGAATGTCAAAACAGTCTATGGAAACAAGATAACGACATTAATTAAGTTAAAGTAACAATACTGAGGAGATTCAAGAATGAGCTCTATAAATTACTACATGAATATTCTTTCTTTCTTCCACTTTTCTCTTTTTTCTTTCTTCTTCTAATAGATAGCTGTAGTGTAAGCAAAACAAAGCCAGAACATGGAGTCAGAAATGTCTGGTTTTGATTGCTAGTTGCCTAACCTTAGAATCAAATCATAAAACTCTCTATGAGCTTTGGTTTCATCATCTGAAAACTGAGGATAATGCCTGTCTCACAGGGCAGTAATAGAAACAGCTGACATTTATTGAGCCCTTATTATGTGCTAGGTGCTTTTCTACGAACTTTTAAATATATAATCTCATCAAATTCTATGAGGAATTAGTGATTATTATCCTCAGTGACATATGATGTAATGAGGTGTAATGAGGTTAAGTAATTGTTCTAGGGCAAACAGGAAGTGAGTAGCAGAAACAAAATTTAAGTCTTGGCAATGTGCATAGTGCTTTGCAGTTTACAAAACATGTTCACATTTTGTTTTTAAAAGTAGATAGAACACAGTATTAGACTTATGAAATTGCTTATTGTATATTCCCAAAATCAAATATCAGTAATTTCATATAGTTCAACTTTAACTATCATACTATAGCCACTTTAAAAAGTAAAATGTGGGGCCACCCTGGTGGCGCAGCGGTTAAGCGCTGCGCTGTGGAGCTGCCGGGAGCGCACAATGCGAGTTTGACGCCCGGCCTGAGAGAATCCCACATGGTGCAGCAGACCCCTCCTGCCTCACCCGCTGCTCCCCTCAGCAGTGTATTTCTGATCTGCCTGTTCTGCTCCCAGCTCTGTCTCTGGTGAACCCTCTCGCCGCCCCACAACTCTGGTCTGTACCCCAGCTTGTATGTATAAATAAATAAATCTTTAAAAAAAAAGTGAAATGTGAAAATGTTTACAGAGTACTATGGAAAGTAATGTTTTAAGCAGTAATACACAGAACCACAGTAAGATTTATTAACACAATAATGAAATTGAAAGTAGTATGAAAGGGAGCAAACAATAAATAGGGGAATTCATTCAAATTACACATCAATCAGCAACCAACAGTCAATCAAAAGTGTATTATCTATCTAGCCGGGGTTTCTATTTGCAGCCTTGGCTTTTTTTTTTTTTAAGAATTTTTTTTTTTTTGTTCAAGCTGGGGTACAGGCCAGCGGGCGGGGGACGGGGGGGGGGGGGCGAGGGGGGGGCGGGCGGCGAGAGGGTTCACCAGAGACAGAGCGGGGAGCAGAACAGGCAGATCAGGAATACACCGCTGAGGGGAGCAGTGGGCAAGGCAGGAGAGGTCTCCCGCACCATGTGGGACTCTCCCCGGCTGGGCTTCGAACCCGCATCGCGCCCCGCGGACAGCTCCACAGCGCAGCGCTCAACCGCTGTGCCACCAGGGAGA